>JALXJV020000002.1:3716857-4122756 GCA_024633595.2 Lepomis macrochirus | reverse complement strand
GACTGGGCTCCCTGCATCCAAACAGACTATTAGCAACTGGGTGCGTTCAGACGATTTCCCTGGCCTATCAGGTGCGCAGTTTGCCTTCACCTATGGCCGTGAGGGGCTCGTTCTACCAGAGGCATGGCTGCCTCTCGAGCTCTCCTTCTGGAGCGTCTTTGCAGGATGTGTGTGCAGCGGCTGGCTGGGCCACTCCGCACGCGTTCATCCGGTTCTACAGTCTTGATCTTCCTTCGGCACCTGGCACTCGTGCGCTTTCTTCCTAGTCGTGCCGTTTTTCTTGCACACTGGGGCAGGCGGGTCTTCGGCGCGGTTTAGTGGGTATCTGCGTTCCCATAGTGTCAGTAACCGGCGCAGTTCGAGTTCCCTCGAAGGAGCGTCTCGGGTTACGTATGTAACCCTGGTTCCCTGAAGGGGAACGAGACACTGCGTCGGTCCGCCGCACCTCTCTCCCGCCTGTAGCGCCTGCTTCATAGATTAAGCTAATGATGAGTGTGTACAGGTGTGCCTTATACTCCTCGGTTATCCGTCACACCCTACCGTTCTAGCTACAAGCCAATAGGATTGGAGTGATTTCATTCACATTCAGACCTGCTACGCCTAAAGGCGTTCCCATAGTGTCGTAACCGACGCAGTGTCTCGTTCCCCTTCTCGGGGAACCAGGGTTACATACGTAACCCGAGACGTTTTAAACTCATGAGGAGACTTTTTTTTTGGATTTTAATTAACAAGTTAAATGCTTGGTAATTATACAAAAGGGAGGTGGTTCTCATGGTGCCTTTTTCTATAGATAAATGTAAAAAGCTGTAGGCTAAATTAAGACACACAAAGCAAACATGAACAATTGTATCTATAATGATTATGAGGTGATATTAACAGGGAGAGGCTTAGTTGGTGATTCCTAAAATTGCTTGGGTGCTGTGCCATGAATCTAAAATCAGTGTGGAGAGCATGAAACCTAACTAAATTACATTTCCCAAATCTAATTTTGTAGTTTCTCCCCACTAGACCTCTTTAGCAAATGTAGATGTCTTTTGAGGGGGTTATTTATTTGTTATCTGCTCTAGCTTTTCCAAATATTTGTTCAATGATATGCTAAAAATAATAGAGCAGTAGATTTTTTAAGTGTATTTTGCTGCTAATATGTCTGTACTTTAACTTGAGTTAGATTTTGAATGCATGACTATAAATTGTATTGGAATAATTGTACCTAAAGGTATTGCCACTTTTGCTAGTAAAATGCCTGAATAGTAATTTCACCACTGCCCTACATAAAAATTGTTAAATTTACTGAAATATAGGCTGTTAGTTTACTTATTATTTTGTTGTTGTTGAGTGAACATAATCATACAGTATTTAAATATGCCTCCTTTAACTCTTCATCACAGTTCCTAATTCCCCCTCCTATATTCTCTTGTCACCGATAGATTTGTCCAGATCCTGTCACAGGAAAGTTTTTTCTTGGCCATGTAAGTAATTTGAATTTAATATTTGCTATGTCTGACTATAGAGTTTTACCCAGGATATTGAAATTGGACAGACTTAATTCATTATTCCTGTGTTTGATTGTCTGAGGGGTGGAACGAGTAGTACTTTCTGAGGGGTTCACTGGTACTTTAATGGGGGAGGCAACAAATGCTCGTTGCCAATCAAAAAGCACTGTCACAGAATACAACACAGTGATTGGACTGTTTAACATCACAGATTCACGTCGTGTGCTCTCTTTCAAAAATTGAGAAAAATGTTTTTCAATCAGTTTTAATTAATAGTTGGCAGTGTTTCCCCTAGGATGGAGTTGTAGCAGTAGAGGTGAGGCAACATTTTTGTCTGAATATAAAACCCCAAAACAACATGTCTCAGCAGTATTGCTCTTGTGTCCATGAGCATGTGATGCACCTTTGAATAAAAATTAAAATTTCAGTGTTTTCCCAGTTTAATGTGAGCTTTAGATTAATGTTTTGGTGGTGGTCATTGTAGTCAGTTACATAGAGCCATACTGTATAACGTTATGCTTCCCTGCTCAGCTGCACAGTCTGAAGGTGAGGGGAGATGTTTGCTGGCGCTAACTGGCTTCACTTTTCCAGCAGGTGGGGAAACAACAGATAGACTTTTGTTGGTCTTGATAAGCTACCACACCGTAACCGACACATACATTTACTGCCAGCATATTTTCCTCTGCTCACGTTCACTGTCACTTTCTGCTACTTGCTACACACCTCCCGATTAAGAGTTATGCTGCTGTTATAATAGCACCTGTCACGTGGATGTTCTTTGAAGAACGAGGAGAGGAAGCGAGCCAAGCGATGAGCGCTGCCATGCTCGCACACTGTGCGAGTGAAAATTTGTAGTGCATAGTTTAATGATTGTGGGACTTGCTGGGTAGGTTTTGTTCAGGTGAAGTCCATGATGGCACACAGTCCCTTTACCCCCCTCTGCTCAGTTCCATTCATTGTTAGCATACAGATGTATGATCAGGTATTCAAACGCTATTCATATTCAGTGTCAAATTACAGTTTATGGCCACAGCTAGTTTCAATTAGATAGAATAGGTGTTTGTTTAAGCTTACTTTCTGAGATAATAAATATTTTATATTTAACATACATTTGCATTCACTGTTATTTTCGAAAAAGTCGACAATATACAGTTTCATTTGGCCAACTGCTGCACATGTTTAGTGGTTTCTGTAACTAATCTCTACCACAACCATTTCTTAAAATTTGGTGGGATACACTTTGACTGTTTCTGTGGTCCCGTCTGTATATTTTAGTGAAATGGATTATCTTCATGGCAATTCACGGACAAGGAGGAGAAGAATCAAAGTCAGAGTGCAGCAGCATTTAATGGAGGCTGTGGACCAGGCTGTGCTAAATATCGAGGAAGATGTGGAGAACAATGCTGATGAAGCTTTAACTCTAGATATTGACATTGATAATGAAGTAGATGACAATGGAGTACAATATTTTTTGGCTGTTGTGGGAAAAAAAGTTCAAAGACTTGCGTCTTTTCAACGTCTTGTATGGTAAGTAAATTAATTTAGTGTAACTGAAGTTGTTAGTACCGTGAGACTGTGAGTCATCTGTCAAGTTGTCCTGAAACTTGAATAATGGCCCACATTTGTGTGCTAGTGTTAAACCCAAGAATATTTAGCACCCTTGTGAAAACACTTGAGATTCAACTAAACTGCAGGTATGAAACTGGTCTAAATTTTTTCTTTATTTCTTTCTATTGTATTCATTACTGTAGGTGTGAGTATTATGCGCTAGGGGTGGGAATCTCTGGGCACCTCACGATTCGATTACGATTCAAAGTGCTGCAATTCGATTATCGATGCATCTGAAGGTATACCTCAAGGTATTTAATTTGTGAATTAAAATCCAAAAGAACTAGTTTGCATCCTTAATTTACTTTATTAACCTCAGCTCCATGGTCCCTCATTTTATTAACAACCAGCTGTCAGACTCCTCTGAAAATGGAAAACTAATTATGAGGATGTACAGTATGTGTACAGGACAGAGCTGTACACCAGTTTAGTCTAAGCTTGTACTTGATGTTCTCAACACTTGACAAGTAGGTTAGTTATGCAGACTTATAAATCAATATTTTGATTTTCAAAATGATTTAGATAGTAGAACCCTTTCCTGTACAAACTACACTACAGAATCCCTAAATGCATCGTTAAAGCTTATGATTACAGTCTAGACAACTAAACATGAAAACAATTCCACATCTATAATTTTTTGCTGCTATGTGCATCTTTCTCTGTAAACACAGAGTGAGAGAATAAGCATGTGTATTTTTCCTTACACATAATCTGCCGTAATAATTACTTTCAATGTAGCATATTGACATCGAGTTTCTCTTTATCAGCACTCTTTAATTCAATCCAAAGCTATGGGAAAAAAGTTCTCAACCACCACCTGGCTCTAAAACGGGAGAGGGCAATGAAAAACGAGAGGGTTAACAAGTGATGAATGTTTTCGAGAGAGAAGTGATAGCGGCTACTTTTATTATTATTTAAGTCATGTATTTTTACGTGATAAATGACCAACTCATCATCATTACGTACACTCCTTTGTTTGTTCTGCATGCTTTCTGGTGGACTCAGGTCAGATGATTACAGTTTTTCTCAATCGATTTGGTACAGTTCTCCAAACTCAGATAACTGCTCTCAAAACAGTTAACACAGCAAACTAAACACACTCTTATGTTGGCAAAACACCTTAGTATTCACTGCACAATGAAACACAGCATTTTATTCTAGTAATGCATTTATTAAAAATCAATATTAACATCAAAACTAAAAGTGTGTTCTCTGTTGATTTGATAACAAATTCAGCTGAAGATACACAAAGAAATAAATGCAAATACATGTTTTTCATTAAGTTCTTTAATGATGAGTCCAGGTGTATTACAATGAGTTGTCACCAACATCAATATACAGGTACTCAAAATGAGTTGCACTGCTATCCAACTCCAAAATTCTCTAGAGTAAAAAGAACAAGGTACAATACAGTAAGTTAGTGTTTTACAGTAATGGAATTGATTGCAGTCAATACTACTGTGAAACTGTTGCTGAAGTTTGAGTTCACACTTTGACGCACTAGTATACATAGATATGCCTAAATCTTTTCACTTACAGAAGCATGGAATAGTTTATGGACACATACTTAAAATTCAGAAAAAAATATCTTTGTTTTGACAATAAAAATGCAGTAATTGGGTTGCACATACTTGAACAAACTGGAATCGCAACTCCTTCACTCTAACGGAGTTCCTCTCAAAGGGCACTTTGTACACCTTGCCCTCCTCTTACACCTCGCCCTCCTCTTCCTCTCTGTCCATCTCTTCTTATAAGTTCTACTCTTTCACTTTCCATTATACTATTGCCCTGCAATCTATCCATGTCTTCTCCCTCTACTCCTCTATCTTCTCCTCTTCCTACATACTCAGCTCTTCTTTCTCTTTCATTCTCAGCCCTTCTTTCTCTTTCTCCTACATCCTCAGCCCTTCTTTCTCTTTCTCCTACATCCTCAGCCCTTCTTTCTCTTTCTCCTACACCCTCAGCCCTTCTTTCTCCTACATATTCAGCTCTTCTTGCTCCTTCTCCATCTCCTCTTCCTCTTCTTTTCCCTCTACCCTGTCCACCACCTCTCACTCTTACACCTCTTCCTTTTCCACTGCTCATTTTCCTTCTTTTTATTGTCTTTTCTCCTCATTCATCTTTGTTCTTCTTCTCTTCCCCTTTTGTAGTTTTTGTAATTAAGACAGCTGTGTGAACAATTAGGAAATTGGCTTTTTCTGTGTTGAGTGGATTATTAACTCATCAGATATCAATTTGGGGTTAATTGAGGACATAAGGTGTGCAACTGACTATTTTACAATTCATAGAGTTTTGTTTGTTGTGTTTTGTAAATGGTACAAAAATGCTTGTGATCTTTGTGAAGACCAATGAAAAAGCAGCAAAAGTTTTTCCTGATATATTAAAGATTTGGTTGGCTGTATGAACTGCTGTGATAACATTAGGGAATTTTGTGCACAGTGTTTTGAGAAAATGATGCTTTTGGTTTGTAATTTGTATGAAATGAAGGAGAATTTACTATCTGTTTAGGACAATTACGAAGTGTACAGATCACTGTGTTAAATGTTTTGAGAGCAGTTACCTGAGTTTGGAGAACTGTACCAAATCGATTGAGAAAAACTGTATTTAGTTTTTTGGTGCTGCAGTTTTGTTAAAAGGGGAGTTGCAGAGCGCCTTCTGGTGGGAAAACTATACAAAGACTCCAACCCAAGATTCAAGAACATCTCTCCGACAACACTGTCGGAGCAGGAGCCTAAAGTTGTGACTGTTATCATGTACTCTGAAAAAGTTACGGAGGATATACAAACGTGCACTGTAAATAGAGGCATGGAGTTGAGAGACGAAGATGGCATAAGAACCGGTGCATGGCGTTTCTATGTCTGTCTGAGAAGAGATGAGCAATCAGGACAACTCTTACACCTGCCCTCTATTATTCAATTAGGATCTATCAGAGGCCATGTTTTCCATCCAGGCCAGTTGTGGTTCTATGGCTCATCTGGCTGCAAACTGTGAAACTGCAACACATTGCAAGAACTGTAAAGGTAGTGACCATGTTACTAAAGATTGTACACAACCCATGAGGTGCAACCTCTACGGTTCTTCAAGCCACACTTTCAGGAGCTGTCCAGAATCATATGCAAACAGAACTCGGCAGTTCATTCCTGATGTTCAAGAACAACCCTGAGAGGTTTTGGAAGAGCCGCCAGATAATACAACACAAAAAGAAGAAGATGAGGTTAACGACCACCAGCTGTCATTAAGGGAAGGGGTACCTCAACATATGCGGGGGCAGGTGACTGGAAAGAACAAGGAGGATCAAATGAGTGCAATCTCACCTGTTGTTAAAGACACGCCCACACAGGAGCATAAGAAACACACAGTGGATGCACTTAATCAGGAAACTATCAACCCGCCCCACTTACTCATCCAACCAAATGACAGGAGACCGGTGAGACTGGCACTCACAAACAACTAGACCAGCCAACCCTGGACCCCCAGGAATCGCAGCAGTCCCAAGAGGTCCTCCCACCTGGTCAATAGGAGGAACCATCTATAGAGAGGCCTCTGGTTTCATCTAGGGACTGCAGAGACCTCCTGGACCTAATGCTTGCAGACTTGCCTTCACCTGGGGGTGTAGCTGGTACTTCTTCTCAACCTCGTCTTAAGTGGGGACACGGAGGTGCTCCCCTCCTTAACTGTACTCTCTGACACTTCTCATGCATGCACATCATCCTGAAAATGATCCCAGGAAACATCAGGCGATTCGTCCTTAACCAGCCCGGACCCAGAGGTATGGCCCACCCCCTTGCCCATCTCTTCCCCCATTTTAGATCCTTAGTGTAGGAAGTGGAGTGGAACTGTAGAACTCAAAAGAAGAACAAGAAAAGAGACAGTCCCCTTCAATGAGGTGATTTTAAGTGTAGCCCCTCTGCTTTCTACTCCCGCAAAATATTGTAATGTCAACCTTTAAGATTGTCACTATCAACACTACAGGCCTTAATGACCCTGTAAAATGCCAGCCTTTCTTCAGCCTTTTGTGCAAAGGAGAGGGGGACATATTCCTCCTTCAGGAATGCTCTATTGCCTTCAAAGATAACTATAAGCGTTTTGAAAATAGATGGCCTCATGGACAGTCAGTTTGGTTGGGTGACAATAAAAACAGAGCCTCTGGGGTGGCAATGCTTTTCAACAGCAAACATTTTCATATTCAGAGGGTCGAGAGGGTTATAGATGGTAGATTATTGTTGGTAGATATAGAAGAGAAAGGAGCAAAATTCAGGGTCATAAATATTTACTGCCCTACTGAAACTCAAGACCGTCAAATAGTGTTACAGGCTATCCGAACCCTAACACACTGTGGGAGGGAAGTTATAATCGGGGGTGACTTTAACTGTATCGTGGATGTAGCATATAAAAGATCTACCTCCACAGTGAAACTCAATACTAGTTCACATACACTCCTGAATATTATTAAGGACTGTAAACTAGTGGATGCCTACAGACAAACAAACCCCTCTACACCAGGCTATACATGGACAAATGGAAGAGCTTTCTCCCATATAGACTTTTTGTTTACCACATCAGGTGTCACACCACTCAACTGCACAATTGAACCAGTTCCTTTCTCAGATCACCACAAACTTAACTGTTCTTTAGAAATTCAGGGCTCATATAGGTCCGGACCAGGAATCTGGAAACTCAATACTACCTTATTAGACAACCCAGCAGTGGTGACAAGATACAGGAACAAGCTTCACCAATGATTCACTGCGCAGCCCTTGTATGATTCCTCGGGAAAATGGTGGGAGGATGTCAAACAAAAAACTAAAACTTTCTTTATGAGAGAAGGCAAAAAAGCAGCGGCAAAGAAACAAGCCTTCCAAAAAAGGCTCCAAGCCAAATTGCAACGCTACTATCTTCTGTCATTGTCTGGATTTGAGGTAAATGAGGACATAGTAAAACTCAAAAAATGTATGATCAAGTTATACAATGAAAAGAGTAAAGGGGTGCTCACAATGAGCAGGGTACTTGCTATTTTTTTAATAAACTGGTCAAGTCTAGGCACTGTTTTGAAGGTGTGTTGGACAGAGAGGGAAAGGAGGAGAATGACTCTCAAGGCATACTTGGTGTGGTCATGTCTTTTTATTGAGATCTTTACCAAGAGAAGGCCATTTCCGAACAGTCAATTGATTTCTTCGTGTCTCACTTAACCATGAGACTTGAAAATGCAGAAAGAGATCTTCTTGAGAGAGAACTTACAATTAATGAGTTAACAAAAGCCATGCAGAGCATGCAGAATAAAAAATCTCCTGGTTTGGATGGTTTACCCAAGGAGTTTTATAACATCTTTTGGGACCAGCTAAAAGCCCCTTTGTTGCAAGCGTTCAAGGAGAGTTTCTCTAGAGGTATACTACCACCTTCATTAAGAACAGGCTCCATCTCCCTTCTTTTCAAAAAGGGAGACAGGAAGGATTTGAGAAATTGGAGACCTTTAAACTTGCTCAAAGTCAATGTTAAAATATTGTCAAAGGCGCTTTTTTTCCAACTGCTACCAGTAGTTCATCAACTGGTCAGTATAGACCAAACATGTGGGGTTCCAGGGTTCCACTCTTACTTGTTTGCCCAGGATCGTGACCTCCCTTTATGTATCCTGGGACTAGATTTAGAGAAAGCCTTTGATAGTATTAATCACCACTACTTTAAAACTGTCCTGTCCCACCTTAATTTTGGCAAAAATTTCACAGATTGGCTACACCTGTTGTATGCCGACATTAATAGCACCGTTGTGGTAAATGGGGAATGTACAGCTCCATTCAAAGTAAAATCAGGTGTATGACAAGGTTGTCCTCTTTCCCCTGCTCTGTTTATCCTTGCAATGGAGCCCCTCGCGTGCGCTTTAAGGCAGCAAAAAAACATCAGAGGCCTCCAAATACCGGGGGCAGCAGGCAGGGAGTTAAAACTCGGCCTATATATGGATGACATTACTCTCCTCTTGACAGACAATAGATCAGTAAGAAACACCTTCCTTTTGTGTGACAAATTTACTGCAGCATCAGGAACCAAAGTCAATAAAGGCTGGAGAGAACCAGTGGAACATCCAGGCCTCATAAAGAAAAGAGACAAAGTTTTAGGTATTGTGACAGCCCAGCTCATTGACTTGACAAAAACGGGAGACACATGGGTAAACTAAATAACGAAGTGATTTATTAATAAGAAAATAAGCAAAACCAATGAGTGGGACGAATCTGTATCGTCAGTTGTGCAGGGAGTGGATGAGTGAAAATGTGCTGCGTGGATGTTGTGTATCCACAGATGTGCCCACAAGGCTACTGCTCTAACCACGTTTGCTACCACATTACAAATTCCCCCTAAACTAATTCCAAAGGGAACACGTTCTACAGCGTAACCAGGGAGTAAGCTCTGAAAAACAGTTAAATGTGCAATGGTCAGCATGTACTTACCCGTTCTACAAAATCACTGAATTATCTACCATCTGGCAGAAAATAGATACTCCCCTAACCAAAACCCACACATATCAAAAAAGTGGATGAGTGAAAATGTGCTGCATGGATGTTGTGCTGCAAAAACAAAGACAAGAAACCAACCAACCAACCAAAGAAAGCTGTGAGATGAGGAAGTCCAACACCAAGACTAACTGCTGCTCTGGCTTATATACATGGGGCACACTGGGCCCAGGTGTGTCCCATGCCGCTGATTACCCTGCCAATCAGGTCTACATCCCTGGAGACAGAGGCCCCCCTTTACACAATGGGAAAACGCAGATATTTCTCTGCGTTTTGCCCTCTCATTTACACGAAAACGCCGTTTTTATCACAGAAAACGATTATTTCTAAAAACTCCGGGCAAAGTGGAGATTTCTGACAACGCCGGTTATGTGTTGCCGTGTAAACTGGGAGAAACGGGGTTTTAGGTTCTCAAACGTCATTATGCGCCAGAAAATGCTTAACGTCATGTGAGCGCGCCCTAAGTTTACAGTTTGTTTGGCTAACGTTACTGATAATGGATGCTGTTAAGGTAGTTCTCATTTTTACTTTTGTGCAAACCCTTTTGGCCTGTTTGCATTTGAAAGTACAACTACAGTACTATATTGAGGAGCAGAGGCGAAGAAGTGCACGGAGGTCAGCATTTTTACTTCAGCTTTCCCTTCCAAGACGTAGATATGTTGCCTGGCAACGTCGCCGCCGCCGGTTTTGGATCCGACCTGAGCGAACCGCGGTCTGATTGGCTTGTATGGCTTTATCCTTCTCCCTACATATTTATGCGGGTTGATGTAAACGACAACTTTTTTGAAAACGATGTTGTGTGCACGATGTTATTATTGAAAACGAAGGGGGGGAAATATCCGTTTCTCTAAATACCCGGCTATGTGTAAACGTGGCCAGAAAGCACACCAAAAGCAGTATGAACCCTGCAGAGGGGCCATCACCCAGTAGGCCACCCACCACCAGTAGCTGTGGATACCATGGGCTATGACGGAACATGACGGAACACATCCAGATTGTTCAGAAAGAGAGGGTAAGGTTACAAACACAGGGACATCAGACCAAACTTGACTACCAGCCAGATCATTCCCCAGAATGACACTTATACCCTCAATCAGCAGCACAGGTCATACAGCCATCTTAACCTCACTCTTGACCAAATCACAGTCCAGCAACAATTTATGCAGACAACCTGGGAACACCTGCAAACCCATACCATGGACAAATGAGACAAACTCCCCAGTATCACTTTCCTGAGAGAACAGCAATGTTGAGGCCAAAACAAATAAATTCAAGGAACCAGTACCCCTCAAAATCTTAACTGGCACTCTTACAGGACTCCCCCATTAATGATACAGGCCATTTGACTCAAATGGTAGGCAATCAGAAAGCTTAGCCTTCATATCTACCTGGCCGCAAGACAAAGCAGAACACGGCACAGTTCGTATGGACACAGCCAGAGCAGTAGATTTCACATGCACATTACGCTTAACCTTAGCTCTTATAGCAGGACGTTCGGCTTTCCAGTGCCCTTATTCTTTACAGTAGTTGCACATATCAGCAGACTGATCTCCCAACAACTGTTCAGACCTACCAGTCCAGTCATCCAGATACTTCCCAGAATGCACCTTGACACCAGCATCACACGCATGGGACTCAAACGCAACTTTGTGTGTCAAAAAATAATCCTCTGCAAGTGCAGCAGCCTCTGCAGCCTTCCTCTCATTAATGTAGATGCCAACATTGCTCGGCAGAGACATTTTAAACTCTTCCAAAATCATTAAATTGCACAAGTCAAACGTCTTAATTTCAACAGCCATACACCACCGATTAAAGTGAGTTACCAACTCCCCGGCAAACTCCATGTGCATTTCAATGTGTGATTCGAAAGGATGCACAGTGCCTTTGAAAACTCCATCCTCTAACAATCCTTCAAAATAGATTTCATGTTCTTTCATTTGCTCAACCTCCTCCGATGGGGCTTTCAAAAAATCTTCAACCCCAGCCATAACCAAACAAAAACCCTCCTGTTACGCACAGCAAAAGCACACGCACAGCCACAGGAGCACACAGCTAGCCAAATGCGCCACAAACCAGATTCGGAGCCCGTCCCTCCAACTGCCTAACCAAAACTACATACACTCCTCCCTAGTCTTCAGCTAGCTACTTGTAGTTGGTACTTATACACTAACAGCCCAATGGGACAGCAAAGCAACCAGAGAACTGCCAACCATGAGACATAAGACATCCTTTCCTCCGAAGCGTCACCTGAAGCAACATTTCCAATGATGGCGGCAGCTGATCACAGCTGGATAGGCTGCTTTCATCAGACGCAGGTTAAGATCAGCTAGATAAGCGGCTTTACTTTCCTGTGCAGTTTAGTGACTTGTCCGCGTCCTAACTTGTTTAGGACTACTATGATTGATAGTCTACTAAAAAACCAACCTCACATGTGACATGACAATAAATTATGAAAAACATGTTTCTTGCTGACAAACTCTCCGACTCTCTCTGACTAATTGTCTCCATAATAAAAGTTGATGACAGAAATAAAGAAAAATAAAATCTTTCTAATCGGCTTAATCAAGAAAGTTGTGTGGTGGGCTGTTGTTCAGTCCTACAATGAACTCAGATTTTAACTAGACAGTGAATCATAAAACAAATCAAATATAGCCTAACACTTTGCAGTGATACTCTTGAGTTTAATGTTATCTGTCCTGATGCATCAGATCAGTCCAATCACGGCTATCCAGTAAGGGGGCATGTCGCTCAGTAAAAGACTTCCGCGAAGGATGCACTGGTGTATCCTTGCTCATAGCTCCTCAGCGATTGCTCCTTGCTCCTCTTTCATCACTCCTCGGAGAGCAAATAAGAGCTTTGGGAAGGCCTACAAGATGGCAGAGTGGAACATCTTCTGGTTCAAGCGAGGATGGAGGAGCAAGGAAACTACAAATAAGAGACTTGAGAAGCACCCTTAGTATTTTTGTGGTAGCTTCATTATTTCCTGAATCAAATTTTCTGTAGCTTAACTACTTTATTTATCAAGTAGCTTGGCCACAGAAGCTACACTTTTCTTGTCATGTGAAATTAGCGCAACTTGAAGTAGCTTCCTATGTAGTGAACTAGCCTACTGCTGTGTTTGCATTACTTAGCTTGCTACATTTGACTGGGTGGTGGCTTTTGTGTAACATTAGTGAAGCTTTATTCATGGCAGAGTAACTGATAGCTTAGCTCACTTAGCTACTTGAAAATTGTATTCACATGTAATTCACCCTAACAAAATTAAGATACCTCTCATGTCTCATACCCATTCACTTACTTAAATTAAAGGCAACAGAACATCTGACTGTAGAATGGTTTGCAAACAAGCTTATTCATAATTTTAGCAACTTTGGTTCACTAACAGCAGATATGCATCAAAATTAGCAGTTTTGTTAAAGAAGTGAAGTGAAGATTTGTTTTTATTATCTTGTTTTTTAATCTTCTAATCTTTGTATATTAAGTTTGTTTTGTTCTTATTTTCTCTGTTCTGTAAAGTGTCTTTAAACACAGTGTAAAGCGCTACATAAATATAATGTACTATTTTTTAAATTATTTTTATTATTATAAGGTGCTTAGAACTGCAGAGAGGGTGATGTGCCAAGCTTCAACAGTGCAAGCACCTAAAGGCTTGTGTAGACTACACGACATTCAGTGTCGGTCGATGTCCATGCCGTCCACACTACAGAACTTGCCCTCTTGTGACGGGAATCTTGAAGTCGATGTGGCGTTCACAGTACGTGACTGATCGTTGACAGGGGGTCACACACTACAGGAGCTGACAGCGACTCTGTCACCCGATGCCGGTCTCCAAACCACATTTTGTCCAGAAAACACATGTAAAATGTGAAACGGGAAATGGGCGATCCTACACGTGAAACAGTTGTTTGATATTATAAAGATAACAATTGCATCCTTGTGTAGTTCACATAGCGACTGCCGATTGATTTACCCCCGATCACAGCCTGACGGTCGTCGAGCAGCAAATCGAGCTAAAAATTGTGTAGTGTGAACTAGGCTTAAAGCCCCCCTCCAGTATTTTGACATTTCTTTGATATTTCATATTTTTCTGAGTCATTTGCTTACACTGTTGATTACACATAGTTCTCCAAATATTTTTTGAAAAAATAGCTTAATTTTTTTGCTCAAAGTTGCAAAACTTGCTTTGTTGTTAAAACGGGTGGTGACGTATGACTATAGTAAATTCCATAAGTTATACATCATTCTCCAAGCTTGCGCAGGCGCACTGTCATGCCTCATTAAAAAACTGTCATGTCGTCACGGCTCGTTAAGTCAGAGCATCAAACCGATAAACATCGTTGTGAGCTAGCTAACCAATTTATCATGTCATTTACTTAGAACTTACAGTAGGTATGTTCATTATGACATCTGTGCGTGCGGTGTTGGAGGACAGATGACAGAAAACGCATCGCACTTTTACCTGCCACCGTCTTACAGTCTGCAACATGCATTTTACTGACGGCCGTTTTACCAATGCATCGGCAGAGGTATCCCCCCACACCCCTGCGGTAAAGTAAGCGCACTATAAAACGTTGTGGGAGCTGTGTGATTGATAACAGCTGATACGTGCACATTAGTTGCTATCATGGGTAAGTAATACCTACTCCTGCCAGTAAAGTGTACTAAACTTTACAGTGTAGTGATGTTAACACAGCATATCCTTAGTGAACACTCCAGCCGGTCAGTTTTTGGTTGTCATGGTAAATCATTACGTCCGACTATTAACCACACCCCCCATTCTCTGTTTGAGAAAGAACGTTCACCAAAAACGGCAATTAAAACTGGTATGAGGGGGGCTTTAAGGTGTCGACAGTTACACACATCGTCAGGAGATTGGAATGAGGATGTTTTTCTGCTTGGGGAACACATTGAGGAGACACAGTTTGGCATTGACAACCATGACTTTGTCGTGCTTCAGAAAGGGAGCACGAGAAAGAAGCTCTGCATAACAGTCCTCTTTCAGGGGTTTTAGCTCATGCAAAGCTGGTGTGTGTGTGTGTGTGTGTGTGTGTGTGTGTGTTTGACAAAGAGGGACAAATATAAAAAGCTGTACTTGAGAAGTAGACTCTAATATAATTTAATCATATATTGTTTGATAATCATATATTATATTGGTTCAAATTATTAAAATATCTGACTTTACTCTCACTCATCTGTTTCTGCTTCCCTATCATATTTATAGGGTGTGATTTGCAATATACCTATCATAGCCTACATCACATATCACAGGGTGACCAGACGTCCCAGGCTTCGAGGACAGTCCCCGTTTTGGTTGTGGCTAAATACAGAAAAAAAACTCTGAACAGAAGTAATAGTATTAATTTAAAATAGAAAAAAATGAATAGTCAAACTGGAAATGTCCCCGTTTGTCACCCTTTTCAGGGATTATGTTCCCAGTTTTGATCTCGGGCGTCTGGTCACTTTATATCATTTATCAGAATATTCTGTTAAAGGGGCTATATGTAGTTTTTCTACTAAAATGAATCCTTTTTTCATTGCCTGTGTGTGAAGGGGTTGTAATCTGACATTAAAATGATCCACTTGCCGGGTTTCGCTATTAACTCTGAAGTCAGGTATTCCTATTCGAAGACTCCGGGTCGGATTTTCCGCAAAATCCAGTGCCATCTGCATGCGCGCTCCCAAACCTCTCGCTGTGTCTACTGACTTTGAACTCAGCAGCGACGACCCTGCAACTTACAACATGGAGTCTGCTAACACTAAGAAAAACCTGCTCCCAGCACAACACAGACTCCAACACAAACTCCACATAAGGATAAAAAAAGAAGTTTTATCTGCTGAAGCTTGTCAGGCCAAATGTGAATCGGATAGACTTTGGATGAAAACACGGAACAACATCGGCAGGGCTTTTGAATCACAGAGAAACCTCCGCTTTGTTTTGGGTATAAGAACAGACCCAGAGTTGGCTTCCATCCTATTGGCTAGTTAAGCTAACATTACTACAAAGCATGTAAAATATATTTTGATTTTGTTCTTCTGTTGGCTCAAGTTAGATAGCGTTAGCTATAATGTGATGTGATGCAGCCACGAGCAGCTAGCTAACGCTACAGTAGCTCAGACCCGCCGCTGTTTACTTCGTAACGTTCAATTTAGATTTATTGCCTTTTACTGATAGGTACACAGCTTCTCCACCTCTCAGTCACTGTAACTAACATTAACCGCATAATATACAACACAGAGGAAGAGCCATCCACTAACACTAGTTACAGTAAATTTACTTACTGCGGTCTAACTGCTATAAAGTGTGACACAATCTTCTAATATTCAGTCCAGCTCACTACCAATTTCATTATCACCCAGTACGTGGAGCTGTGCTGACATTGCTGAACCTCTGGTGAAAGATTCACAGATAGTAAAGATAGTTACTAAAAGCAGCAGGTGAGCTAATGATGTAGCACGTCGGCTAAATGCAGTAAATGTACTGTGATCATGTAGCGAGTGTGGATTAGTTCAACCTGCAGCTGATAAAGCTATTACTGTAACGTTGCAGTGGGAGTTTACCTGAGTTTCCACCATGTTGTGTGAAGCTGACTCCCCACCTGTCTATAGCCGCTCTCACTTTGCCTTTTTTCGGGAGCACTGTACCGATATGCTGGTGTCTCACTGCGCTGAATGAAGTAACGTTACGCTGCCGGTGTCGATCCGCCTCTGAGACAGGAACAATGAAGTAACAGAGCCTGAACATGTCTGAGTGAAAAGCCACAGCCTGCTGGTGTTCCTTCGTTTATTGCAGGATTTCTGTATGAAATTTGTATTTTGGATTCTGCTTGCTCATGAGTTCAAGTGAGCATGCGTACAAGCACACGCCTGGTTGCAATCTTAAAACCGCACCGCTAGTAGCGGCTGGAAACTAGATAAAAAAAAAAAATCCCCTCTCACCCCTTGCGGGGTGGTATGTATCATCCTTAAGCTCGGGTCCTCTACCAGAGGCCTGGGAGTTTGAGGGTTCTGCGCAGTATCTTAGCTGTTCCTAGGACTGCACTCTTCTGGACAGAGACCTCTGATGTTTTGCCTGGAATCTGCTGTAGCCACTCTCCCAGTTTGGGGGTCACAGCCCCCAGTGTTCCGATTACCACTGGCACCACTGTTGCTCTTACTTTCCACATCTTTTCTAGCTCCTCTTATAGCCCTTGGTATTTCTCAAGCTTCTCATGTTCCTTCTTCCTGATGTTGCTGTCGCTTGGCATTGCCACATCTATCTCTACTGCCTTCTTCTGCTGTTTGTCGATCAACACGATGTCTGGTTGGTTAGCCATCACCAGTTTGTCAGTCTGGATCTTGAAGTCCCACAGGATCTTAGCTCGGTCATTCTCAACTACCTTAGGAGGTGTCTTCCATTTTGACCTTGGGACTTCCAGCCCGTACTCGTGGCAGATGTTCCTGTACACTATGACAGCTACCTGGTTATGGCGTTCCATGTACGCACTTCTTGTACATCTCCAAGCATTCCAGTATCCATGTATGTGGCATTGAGTCGTAGGCTTTCTTTTAATCAATCCAGGCAGTGCACAGATTGGTCTGCCTGGTCTTGCAGTCTCGAGTGACTGCTCTATCCACCAGTAGCTGGCTCCTCTGTCCTCTGTCCATGTATTGAGCCATGTGCCTACTCATCTCTGGGGGTGGGATGGCGCAATGGTTAAGACGCCCGCCTTTGGTGTGAGAGACCCAGGTTCAATCCCCACTGTGTCCCTGAGCAAGACACTTAACCCCTCAATGCTCCAGAGGCGTGCGACCTCTGACATGTATAGCAATTGTAAGTCGCTTTGGATAAAAGCGTCAGCTAAATGAATAAATGTAAATGTAAATCTTAGCCGCTATGATGCCTGACAGGAGCTTCCATGTTGTCCATATTGGCCGGTAGTTGGATGGGATTGTTCCCTTCATGATCAGGATTGTCCGTCCTTGGGTTAATCCATCAGCAGTTGGTTCATTTGTACTGCCAGGCCAGTAGGTGTGGATCATGTCAGGGCCTGGTGCTGTCCAGCTCTTCATACCTGCCACTCTTTCTTGGATGTCTGCCGTTGTAATGGTTACTGGTTCTTGTTCTGGGAGATTGCTATGATCTGTTCTTAGATCCACTAGCCACTGAGCATTGGTGTTTTGGGATGCCTCTTTCTCCCATATGTTCTTCCAGTACTGTTCAGTCTCAGCCCTGGGAGGATCTGATCTGGTGTTATTACCAAGATCAGACTGACGCAGACCTTGTTAACCGGGCGACATCCGAGCAGGTATGGCTCTTGTATTTACGTTTTCACTCATGCCTGAGGTAGGCCAGTTGTCTGGAATCAAACCGATGATCACCTGTACCGAAGTCAGTGGCCTAACCACTGAGCTATCCAGGAGCTGTCATTGGTGTGGCAGGTTAATCCTGTCAGTTTTATACTTTACTCTGTGATCAGTAAAACTAACAGTCTACATAGAATAGAAAAATAATCATTGGGATTTTATGGCCAGCTACAGCTTAATGGCAACATGAATCAAAAGTAAATCCTTTTTGTTTGACCTGAAGAGACACCTGACCACTACCAATCCTGACCCACCAAGTTATGGGTTAATTCACCCTTTACCTATAATTGGATAAGAAGACAGACACAGTAGAGAGCTATTACTTAGTGGGATCAAATATGAACTATGACCTCTTGACTAATTGGTCACCAATGCACAGGTAGTGAGGATGACTGGACTGATAGCATGCAAACATAGTTTGGCAGTGTCTTTTGGGTGAGGATTTCTAACTGCTTTAGGTCGTTGGATAGTCTTTTAAATATGGAGCAAAGAAAAATGCAGGAATATATTTAAAAGCTGAAACAAACCCAGGGAGAATTTAGGGGCAACTAAAGGTCTCTAAGGTAAAATTATGCTCAGGACCAAATTAGTCGTAAATCATTGTTCCACCTGCTCACAGAAAAAAATACCTTGTAAACAGATGTAGACTAAAAGCTTAAACAAATTACTCTTCACTGGCAGGCTCTCCTTTATTGTTACCTTGTGATGTCTGGTATTCAACACATAGAAGCTGAAGTAGAAACAGCACAATGGAAATACTATCAAAGACATCACAGATTTCTCTGTAAATTTTGCAGTTGTTTTGTTGACTTTAGTGATGTTAATCCACAGTTTATAATGTTAAGGCAGTCCGTCATGTTCAGTCAACAAGGTGTTTGTATACATCACAAGCTGTTTTTCTGGCCTCCTCAAAAATGACAGAACATGAGTACCAACTGTAAACTAAATTGCAACCATTTACAGTAAAATGAGAGGATGAACATGTTACTTATTGACATCTTAAGTTTCACTGATTATCACTTCCTCCATATTTACAGAATAAGCATGCTAATGAGTATGTCTGCCAGTAATACAGTGCATATTGTGATCACCAAGACAGTGCATCATTAGATCAGGGTAATTGTGATACATTAAATATGTTTGAAAGCACTATGAAAACCATACATTATTGTGAGATAATTATCTTTGTGGGAATTGCACACAGTGTTTTGATGATCACATTTTCCTTGATGATTGTGCCAAAGCAACTGAGAAATCTGGAAGCCCACTTCTAAACTTCAGACTGCTATGGACCCCCCATTTAGAATAACAATCAGCCACAAACACTTGAATGTGCTATTACTGATAATCGATCTTTGAAATATACATATGTGATATGACATATTTCATATGTCATATCACATATTTAAAATGTGAATTCCTCATGTGATGACTCTCCGTGAGGTTAGACTGAGTAATGAGTTCAGTCGTAGGACGCTGCAGCTGCGGGACAGCAGATGGCACCGCTGCGCCGTCCTGTGGCTCCTGCTTGGCACAGAGACGAGTCCACGTTGTTCACACTGTCTGCCTTCGCTCCCCCTCCCTCCATCTCTCCCACTCTCTCTCTCTCTATAGCTCTCTCTCTCACTTTCTCGGCTTACAGTATACACCTATCTATCTTCCAAAAACATCAGCAGTCTCTCCATCAGTCTCCGCGATACGAGCGCTACTACGGCGCAAAGCATGGCATCTCTGCGCCCAGAAGAACCGGTCTCCGCCGCAGCACACCTCTGCGTCTTTCTGTTGATCGCCTCGGCCTGGATGTCACTGCCGGGACCCGTGCGCGGTGACAGCGGGGCTTTAAACCGGCGCGGCGAGGATCCTACGTTTGACATAGGTGGCGGAGACAGAGGCTCCCCGCCGGGCTTACCGACGGTCGGTGACGAGGAAGCTGTAGGCGCGGAGAGCTCACCCCGCTCCAGGAGAGCGCTGTCCCGGGAAAAACAAATGTCCCTGCTCAGCAGCTCGTTTGTGCTCAAAGGGGATGCGACCCACAACCAGGCGATGGTCCATTGGACAGGAGAGAACAGCAGCGTAAGTAGCCTATCCCCTCCTTGCCCCGTCCTGTCACGACCCGCTGTTTCATGCACCATGCCCACCATAGCCTACCCCTCTTTGTCACCTTCCACCATCCATCACTCCAGCCAAAGCGCACATCACCGGAAACAAGTTATTGTTCTTGCAGGAGGGTGCCTGCAGACGCACACTGCGTGGCTCTCACTGAGAAGAAGGCACTGGTGTGGTCGTTCTGCATCATCCAACTAGATGCGCAGTGGATGTTGTCATGCATGGGACTTTTGAAACATTTTCATGTCAGGGGCCCCTCAATTAGGCATGTACTCTTTGTACCCCAGACTTTCATTACATCACATGGTGGCGCAGGGTCACAAACATCATGTCTCTGATTACACTCAAATCATAGCATTCAGAGTGAAACTTGTTTTCATCTATATGTCCTTTTTTTATCTTCCCTGCATATTTATGGGCTTTATGTTAAAATGAATACATGTTCATCTGACTTGGGGGGCCACTTAAACGTAATGGAGCACACTTTGAGAACCACAATTATAACCATGCATTCCACTGTGTATGATAACATTCAGAAGGAGTCCAAGGACGTGCCTGCGAGTGCACAGAGCCTGTGTGACAAGACAAGGAGCACTAAACACACAGCTGGGTGCTTGATTTATTCACAACAGCCATGACTAAAATATTGATGCAGCTTTATGTCCATGAATTTTGCAGTGCCTGTTTATTTGTGGTGTGAAACACGATTTAGATCATATATAAATGGATATTGTAGCCTACTTTGTACTGGCACTAAAGTAGATTTTAGAGTAATTTCACAAAAAAATAAGTGCCACTGGGATTGAACAGTGATGTCAGTAGAGACAAAAATATATTTTTGAGATATTTAAGTGACTATGTAGGAGATAAGACACCATAATAAGGTCACTGTATGAATATTATAGTGTTTTTTAGTGCCCAGTCAAGTGAAAGGAACTACACTTTGTAAACAAGAGCAGTCTTTGTGATGGATATTGACAGACGCTGGGGGCATTTGAGTGGTGGTGTCTGGTGGGGACATCACTTGCAATCAAAGCCTTTTTGTCAGTGTAACTCATTGCTGTTTTACTGGCAGTGGCTGCAGGTGGCTCTGGAAAAAGAAATAACAATAACATGAATGAGAAAATAATCTTATCGTAAAACAGCCAGGTGACCTATTTTGTTCAACTTTGCTAGAGTTTCATGACAAATTGGTTGGCAAATAATGTAAACAGTGAAATATGCAGATAACGTTCAATTTATTGGAGGCAAGAGGGACTGAATTTAAAGCAGCTCAGGGCATCTTCACACATTGGTGGGTCCAAATGGCAGTGGTAGCCAGAAATCTTGTGAATTTACTGTAAGTTAAGTTCATATTTACTGCACAACAGAAGCAGAGAATCTCTCTTATTTGAAGCCAGATTAGTCTTATAGGAGTCTTAAGGAGTTCATAACTTTTTGTTGGCTTTGTTTGTAAAGTTTGAACTCTGCAGCCTTAAAGTTGAATATTTTTTTGTGGAAACAATATCTGAGTTTGGACCCTCTGATTGTTTACTGACACCATGCAAATATTGATTTGTTTAGTGAAGGAGTTCAAACTTGATCTGCTCAAAACTGTTCAAAGTCACTTCTGAAGACGAGGCGCCACAATTCAATAATGATGTGTGGGATTCTAGAACTTTGACATTTAAGACTGGGTATTTAAGTAATAAAAAATGACACCCTCCCAATGGACTCCAGACTTTCTTGTGATGATCTTCCCTTCCTCATCTCCTCTTTTTTTGTGAGGCGATGAGTCTGCAGGGATTTTAGTGCTCAGGCTCTGCCAGTCATAGGAACTCCAGGTTTGACTTATCCTCAATTAACTTGGCGACGGTATGTACTCTGAAAGGTCATTGGGACCGAGTTCATCCCAGCCTAATAAACACAGACAAATGGTGCCATTCAATTTCCCAAAGGCTGACATTTATGAGTAGTGCGCAGATTGATGGGTGGGAAAAATGAATCTCTGCCTCCTCTCTTGTTTGATCATTTCGCTTTTGAGTCTTTGAGGTTCCAAATGTAAGTCACTGATGAGAGGGTCAACAGCGCAGAGGACTTCAGTTGTCACATCTGTCTTGATAATGGTTAATCAGGAATGTAATAAAGACCACTTGAATATAGAAATGTTTCTGAAAACATACATTTCACTGTCAGGGTAATCCCTATGTCATTGCATCGCTATAATGTAATATGTGTATGTTTGTGTGCCGGCGGATGTCCATTGCTTATCAGGCAGCACAGAGAATGATTTGTTCATCCAGCTTTATAGTAGAAGTGCTGTTATTGAAAAAAGCTACTGTGTACTCCCCACTGCCCCTGTAGCAGCAACAGTCACTTCACTTTGGGTGAATCAAGCAACCATTTCCAGTCAAGAATAAACTTTGATGCTTATTCATGACCACAATTTGTAACATGAACCTGTTGTTAAAAAAAACTACAGTCTCCAAACACAAACTGAGCTCAGGAGTCATATTGTTTGACAAAGCTCTTCCAGAACCACAGAAAACATTACACAGCATTTTTTACAAGCAGAGTAGTGTAATAGTTTTACATGTAAGTTTAACTCAACTTTATGCAGTATTTGAAAATGTGTGACTTTGGCCTGAAAGAACACACAGAGTGCACAAGTTTCCACTGTGATTATCTCAGTTGTCTACAAATAGTTCTATCATCAGATCAGAATCATTTGAAAGATCACATAAAAACTCACACAGGGGTTTTCACTAGCAAGGACCACAATCAGCAGATACGGTTAAATGATTTATTGATGAACAAAACAGAAAGATGTACGAGGCTTACAGTTGCTGAATAGACATTTGAAAGTGTATGGAAGCTACGATAGGGAAATCCGCCGTAGCACCGGGGCACAACGTACCCCATATAACCCTATGGAGAGGAAGAAGGAGATGAGGAGACCGGACAGAGAAAGGGATGGGCGAGAGGGGTGCAAAATGTTAGAGCGAAGAAGGAGAGTTGGGACGTGTGGGTAATTATGGAAATGCTTGGAGTGACATGGTTGATGTGTGGTCCCGCTCCTGAAACTCTGCTGGTAGCGCCACTTAACATGCTGTGTATGTACATTTGAATACTGCAGATTTGATTTGAAGATTACAGGTTTAAAGCCATTTCAGAATGCTAGGATATTATATTTAAAAACGTATTCCCCAACACAGACATAAATATGCATGCATGCATATATGAGTCCCGGAAGTCATCCTAGGAAGGGAAGTGAGCCTGTGTGACATGATCCCAGCCTTCTGAATGAGAGTGCCTCCATTATTGAAAGGATTCTCTTTGTGCCCCTCTCACTCTCTTCTCTCTGAGTTGTTGACCAGCCCCAGGGAACTCTGAGCTGTGTTCATCTTCCTTCTATTTCTGTCTCCTCTCTATGGTGATAAACAGCATCACTATTTGTGTGCGCGTGTCTATGTGCATTTCTATCAGCGGGCAAACAGCCCTCAAAACGGAATCAGGTTTCTCTGTTTTGCGTGTATCGATTGTTTCGTGGAGAGACAGATTATTCATTGCTACTGCACTCACACCTTTTTTAAATTTGCAAGTGTGTGTTCTTGCATGTGTGTGTAGTTGATCCCTGGTGGCCTGTCCCACAGTAGCCTAAGTGATTAATGAGCACCAAAAGGGCAGCTGACAGTAAAAACCTCTCATCCCACCCTCTGCCCCCAAAGGGGAATTGTGGGTAATTCCTGCCACTTCCTGGTTTAAGAGCCCTTCTGGGTGGGAATAAATGAATATGGAAGCACATTGAATTTATGGTCTCATAAATGCTCAAGGGTTAGGCTTTATGGTCAGGACCAGAATACAGTTTGTAATACTGAAATCATATGTTGAGATATAAAGTATGTGCATGGTTCTATGTTTATTTATGAATCCATTCAGCAGTTCTTGAGATATTTCAGTCTGAATCAAAGTGGTGGCCTGACCAACTGACTTTGCCATCCCTACAGCAACACCAGTATTGGTTGAAAAGTAATAGAATTTTTAAAAAAAGGCTCTCTGGTGTTTTCAGTTTTAAGTTTTGAGACTCTCAAGGGCAATATATGCCAGCTGCATCTGACACACACACAAACACCTGCACTGATTGTTTTTTTTACATAAGCCCATATTCCAGTGGTGTTTGGACTACCTCTGCTGTGTTTACTCCCTCTGTCGGGCGTCGGTTGGCACATGTCACATTATATGATGCTCTACAACACTGCTTGAGTGTTTTGCGCTTGAAGCAGCAGTTCATACCATTGACCACTTTCAATTAATGTTGTCCTTGTCAGCCTTTGTTTTTAGCTGACATAATCAGTCTAAATCTATTTGTGATCACCATTCCTCCTCCTCATCTTTCTCTGGCTCTCCTTCTGTTCATGGCGTGGGGTTGAAAGGACTTTACAGTTCATTTTGTCACTTTTTACCCTCATTCCCACCATCCCCTCAGATTACCTTGCCAACACCACCTTCAGATCACAATCATTGTTTGCAGCATGCATGTAATCTGGCATTGGTTGAATTTAAGGGAACCATAATGTTTTATAATAATCCGGTATGTTCATTTGCAAAGCAATGTTCTCTCTCTCTCTCTCTCTCTCTCTACAGTCACACACGCGTCTAGGTCTCCAGGGTCTTGACATAATGGGAAAGGCATTTGTTCATGCTTCACGTAGTGAACAGACAGTTTATTTGGGCCCTGGTTGTTCTGCTGTGGAAAATTTTTTGTACGTGAGGAGAGCATTTCTCGTCATTTATCTTGTCTGTCCTTGTTCATTCTGCTTAAAGCTGCTTAAAGACACTCCAAAATCCCAACAGTAAATCAGCACACTTGTTTGCTTGGTTCTCCTCGGTCTCTTTTTATTGTGAATCCGGTAAATGTGTCCAAATTACAAAGCACAGTACCATTAGAGCAGGCTTTCCATCCAACATGGCCGTCAGGACACATCTAAGCACAGTTGAGTGTCTTTCTGCAACATCAAATGGCTCTTGTTGTTCCTCTCACTGATGATTGATGCTTGATAGATCGCTGTGATGTTAAGTCAAGTTGATAATGGCCTTTAAAAGGAATGCATATTTTCCAGCTAAAGGAATACCCCAGCAAATAAACTGTGATATTATATAAATGATATTTTTGGCAAAATATTTTAAAACATGGCTTAATAAAATTATGTTATGTTTGTCACAGGTGTAGTTTTTGCTACAAAAGTGTAGCTTTTGTGGCATCCTGGAAATTGAATTGCTGTGGATTATGCCCAGAATATTTTTTTTCTTTATAATGTCTTGTAATAAGCTCATCTTTTTTGGGGGTAATATTATTCTAAATGTGTTATGTAAAACATTCTGACATAAAATACATAATCCCATTTTAAAAGATACTAGCTGTTGTAGCACTGTAAGAAAATAGCACATGAGGAGTGCTACTCGAAAGATTATTCGTGCACTCTCTTGAAAGGTCTGAAAGTGTTTACAAACTCCACATCCATTTGTATTAATTCTTTGTTAATGTATTTTTTCATATTGTCTGATGGTGGGTGGTGGTGGAGCAGTGGATAAGTGGTCTGAGAGATCCTAGTTGCTCCAGAGGCGTGCGCCCTCTGATATAATTAACAATTGTAAGTTGCTTTGGATAACGGCACGGCGGTCCAGTGGATAGTGCTGTGGCCTCACAGCAAGAGTGGGTTCAAACCCCGGCTTTTCTATGTGGACTGTTCTCCCATGTCTGTGTGGGTTTACTCCAGGTGCTCCGGTTTCCCCCACCATCAAAAAACATGTTAGGCTCTTCAGTCAGTGCCATTGACTAGACACTGATATATACCTGGTGTTGGTCCCCGGGCGCTGCACAGTGGTCGATTGAGGGATGGGTTAAATGCAGGGAATGAATTTCGCAATGTGACAATAAAGTATTAAGTATAAAGTAAGTCTTCTTAAAAGCTTCAGCTAAATGGATGAGTATAAATGTATCAAGTTATATGAAGGCATGCTTTTCAAGCCTAAAAGATTTCAGTCGAGTACTACTAAATAGTATATTGGAGGCAGGGCCATGATTTTACATTTTTTAAAGAGTCTAAAGTGCTAAGAGTCCTGACTGAAGCTTGACATGCATACATCTGTGTCCGATCTGTTGGCAGGGTTAACACAGACTACAATAGCAAGTTAATTGTCTGAAACATGAAAGCACTGTGGATGATCATGCTTATCTGTAGATAAGATCTTCATCTAACACCTTCCTCTTTGTGTGGCCTCAGTGTTGGCATGGGATTGCTGTTTTCCACTTGGCGGTAGGTAGAATTTGTCACTATGATGTCATGGTTACTTTGCTAATAAGACCTTCGGAAAGTACAGGGAACAGTTTGCCACTGTAGCGTTACTGTCTAATTAAGTGTCCATGATGCCAGGTGGATGCTGGCGGCCCAGCAGCTAAATAGAAGCATTGAGATGGTCCGATGCTGCTGGCAGCAGGTAGAGAGATTGTTATCTGTTTGTTCCTGCAGTGCTGTGTATGGGGAAGATGTGTGTGTGGTCTCTTGCTAAACAACTTCTTTTTTTTCATTTCTGCTTCCTAACTTGCTCTCTCAGCTTGGAAAGGTGGAAACCCTTGAGGGCAAAATTACAATTGACAAGCTATGGCCCACAAGAGAGCCCCTCATCCCAGACATTCCCTGAACTTTCTTTCTTTTGTGACAGTGCAAAAATGTACCCAACATGCGTTCATTGTTTTTCCAGTTTTGTCCCTGTACACAGAGCTGCCATGGTTGAACGTTCCTGTTCATGTTGCCCTGGCAACCCACACTGGAATCCTGTTGGGGTCTTCCAGTGGTTTGGTTCCTGATCTGAATTCAGAGTGGCCCCTTGCCTTTCACTTCTCCTAGGCCCTGCATGTTTCATGTATAGCTCTGGCATTAATATCTGCCAGTCATATTGAGATTATCTGGTTAAATCCAAATCTCCAAAAGTCCAATTTTCAGGAACAAAGAAAATCAACTTTTGTTTTTGGGCTGACCATCATGCATTGCCCCTTTACTGATGCTCTCATCTGAACATTAGTCTATCTATTGTTCATCCAATCTAGAGCAAGAGATCTTGACAACCACTGGCCAGGATACCATGAAACGTACTAGGTGAATTGTCCAAAAAGGATTTACTAAAAAGTTTGGTGCCCTCTTGTGAATCCGTGTGTCAGCATCAGGCAAAAAACAGCTGATCTGTTGTGTAATACACCAGAGCATGGTGACTACAAAAGATCTGTGGTTAGAGCCATATGGTTGTCTGATGGCAACATAGAGCTGTAAAAATATTCTTAATATAGTGTGCACTTAAACTGACATTGATTGTTTTAGGTGGGCCTTTGTTGCATGCTAAATAAGCTCTTTTGCTGCCCCTATCCATAGCAGTAAATTGCTTAGCATCCCTGCCAGGACTCCTTTCTGCTTCTCCATACTGGGGACACACTGACTGCTGTCTACTGTAGTTGATACACTTACTCTGGATCTCATACAGCCTCACTTCAAAATACCCAAACTATCCCTTTGACATATTATATTAATGCTCTCCAGAGGATAATCCTCTTCCCTTTTAAACACTCCGTGAGCTTTCTCCTAGTGCTCAACTCAGTGCCAATATTTCCTTATGTCTTCAAAAAAGTATCATCATCTTTTTGTGACATTGGCGTGAAATTACTTGAGCACATTCATGCTTCTCAGAGGATATTACATTTCCCTTTTGAACACTGGGCTTTCTTGGGCCAAAATGTCAGCTTCGCACGCCGAATATCTCATTATCTAATAAGTAGATTGCCATGAATTTCACAAGTATCTATAAGCTCCTAGGGAGATTGACTTTTTAATGTAATGACCCTGTGACATTTCTTTTTGTGGCATCCTCAGACACTCTACATTACATCTCCAATACACTGCTAATACATCTCCAATAGCAGCGTGTAAAGATTCATTCTTGTTCATAACTCCAAAATTTCTTTACCTGAAGATAAGTCCTTAAAACGACCAAGAGTGAAGTTGAGAAGTTTTCACCATAAAGATATGTAGATACAGGCTTGCAGTTATTTGGTTTTTGTGTTTGTTATGTGTGTGTGAGGGGGTGGTGTGAGATGTGTGTTTGCCTGTATGCCTGTGGGAAAGCTCTGCCTATAGAGCCCCTTGGAGAGTTGTGAAATGCGGCCCAGCAGGGTTCCTTCAGTATTTCACCTTCACAGCAACACATTTAGAGATTGGATCTTCCTCCCTTGGCGCTAAGCCGATCGCACTTTCTATCAAACCCCTCCCCATCTGAACCCCGCCTCTCACCGGGGACCTAGGTATTTTCAGTTTCCATCTTAAGCCAATTGCACAACAACAGCATGAAGCCTTCCACACAAGTCAGGTGAAGAAAAATGGGATGACTATAAAATTGACTTTGTCCTTGGTTAGAAAACAAGTAAACACACAAAAGAGTTGCATAACAGTTTATTAATATATTTGCGACATTATATCAGAACCTACACTCATGCATCTTACTGACAAAGGATTTATAATAACAATGTTTTTGGCTTCTGTTAACCATGACCATTTATCATATTTCCTTAACCATTTATTCAGCTCTAACCACCTTATTGTCCCTCCATCCATCGTCAACCGCTTATCCTGCGTACAGGGCCCTGGGGGCGAGCTGTCATTGGGCGAAAAGGCGGGTGGTTATTGTACCTAGAGCTAACCAAAGGTAACATAGTAATGGCAGTCCAGAGTCATTTTTGTAACAGTAATTTTCAGTGGGTTTGAAAGGCTCTTTCAGACAATGACACAACACACATAAATAGCATAGTTTGTTGTTTAGTTTGGGGGACTTGTTGGGTGGTTAGATGTGCAGTAGGCATATTGTAGGGCTGGTGGTGTCACCCCTTGGTGATCTGTGTGGTCAGGACTTTTGGAAGTTTGCAGTTTACTAATTCCTCTGGAAATATATATGTTGATGCTGATGAAATTGAGGTTTTATGTATTTTGTATTCATTTCAATTTAATTTATTATTTAAAGCATGGTGCTCAGCCATTTTAAAATATTTTCTGTGCGTACTTGTACGGCGAGTTTTGTGTAACAAATCCATAGATTTTTGCAATCTCCAATAAATATTGGGCATCATGTATATTTAATTAAATTAAATAATAATTATTCCATCAAGAGACCATGAACGGTTTAGTTTCATCACCATTTTGTGTTTTAACATTTTCATCTAAACCTGTTCACCTTCTTTGTCTGAAGAGTAATTCATTCTCATCATGTGAAATTTTCCCCCCTCTCTTCTAAAACAGCTAAAGACTACTGCCCCTTGTTGCCTTAGCTGATTTTCGGTCACACAGTGAAGTGAATAGTTATTTAACTGATTAACTGATTCTGAGCAGACTCTTTCTTTCTTCTTCACAGGTAGAAAGAAAATGCATTCTTCAAATGTTCTTTGGTGAAGGTAGTAATTTCATATGAAGCCATAATCATTCAGATAACCTGGATTTTAAGGATTTTGTGGATATATGTAAATCCATTCCAGAATAGTGCTAACTTTTCAGAGAACTGTGAAGCGTTCTTCTTTAGTTTAATGGTGAGCCCCCTTTTTAATATCCTAAGCTCCCAGGTAGCTGAAGTTTGTCTTGGAGCACAAACCCAGACTTAAACTCAGCCCTGTCTGCAGTTCAAAGGCAACACTGCCACCCAAGTTCTACCAGGAATGACGTGCTTGCTCACTATGCCAACCTATCTCTCTCTCTCTCTCTCTCTCACACACACGCACACACACACACACACACACACACACACACACACACACACACACACACACACACACACACACACACACACACAAGGTGACCAGAAACAGTAAAATTAGAATTAGCATGTGTTGACAGATGTGAAGCTTGACAGTAATAATTCTTGTCCCGGGGAAAAAAAATGGGCTGAACATTTGTGACTCATGTTGATAGCAATTAGAGCACCGGAGTATCAGGGGAGGGGTGGCGGCAGTGGGGAGTGTGTGGGAGGAAAGAAAAGGAAAGAAGCGCAAAGAAAGAAAAAGCAATAACTCTGAGGCCTCTTTCATCTAAACTCTGCATGTTCCTGGGGTGGTTTTTAACAAACATGCTGTCAAAAACTGCGGTGGTTTTACTTGAAAAAGACGAGGCTGTAAGCTGATGATGTGATCTGATGATGTGATCTGACGCTTGCCACGATGTAACGCACTCTGCCTGGCTCCTACACTGTTTGCTACCTCCATCTCTCTTTCTCTCTCTCCCTCAGTGTCCCCCGCCTTCTCAATTTGGTTTACTTTTGGGTGATTGAAAGAAGATGTGCGCCTTTGGGCGAGAATAAAGATGCAAAGCAGTGACAAATTGAATTATTGTTTGGATTGCTGCTTGTCACAACAGTGGCGTCAGGTGATTTCAGTCTTCTGCAGCGTAAATGGTGAGACAGAGCGGCTTACAAAGATCAAGTGGCAGTCAGCTACTGGGATGCTAAAAATAGACTTCAATGGAAACTAAGGGGGTGATTATGTGGTTTTTAATATGCAGGTTAGTAATTTTAAGGTGAGCTGTTCAGGTGTGCATTCATCCACCAGTCACTAAAGATAGAACATGTTTGGGACTTGCAGTAGTCATGAATAGGAGATGAGATCCAACTAGTAAAACTGTTTGAGAAGAATAGAACTTGAAGTTTGTTAAAAATATGAAATGCAAATAAGTCATAAAAAGAGTGAACTGATTGTAACAGATAAATCGAGATTATAATTTCGCTGACTGCAGTAAAAGTGAGAGTTAGTACAATTATTAATTGGTGGTTTAAAGATATGTTGCAATCTGATTTTTTTTGGGGGGGGTTGGACATTAGTGAGTCAGTTTGTCAAATTCAGGACTCTTGTATTTTGCTATCTGATAATTATACAGGGAGTCCAGCATGGGACTAAGCACATTCCAACTTCATAGTCCTGTCCCACCTCATTGTTCATGCCAATGTGGCTTCTCAAGTGCTGTCATTGTTGGTCATATTTCAGTGCAGTAATTCTATCAAAGTGTCCTGGCTGCGACAGCCCTGCTCCAGGGACAAGAGCTATTTGATCCCTCAGCCTCCTCTGTGGCTAAGCTGGCACGTTTGTTAATGCAAGTGGAACTTTTTGTTTCTTTTTTTTTTTTTCCGACCAAGAGAGAGAGAGGGAGAGGCAGAGGAAAGAAGGAGCGTCGAAGCCTCTTTGGAATACCGTGTGTAAACACAGGCAGTGCATCACTCAGGTAATGAGATTCTCCCCTCTGCTTAAATCGAAAGCCCCTAAGCACCTGAGGAGGACGAACAAACCTCATCCCCACCCCTCTCTTTCACACACACATACATACGCATGCACATACACACTTTCACAATCACCATATTTGCCTGTTTCTTTCTACCCTCCCTCCCTTCCTTCCTTTCATCCTCTCCCCTTCTCACCTCCGTGAATTTGGACAGGCTGTTTGTATGCAAATATGTCGTTTGGAGGAACCCCATGCCCAATACACACACATACACGCACTATCAGAGAAAACCCCGTAGAGGTTCAGAGTTGTAGTCCTGAGGTGAACAACACTCCAGTAGTGCAATAGAGGCCAGCAAAGGAAAGCTTGTTTGCCCTTTTTGAAATGTATTGTGTGTATTCAACAGCAGGCCCAACTGGTTCTCTCCTCTCTTTCTGTGGTTAATCCTCTTTTTCATTATCATCCTTTTCTTTTCATTTGCCTCTGAAAAACAGCTTAGCGCCAAACACTGTGCAAAAACACTAGCCCATTTCCGGAGTGTGGTGTTCCTTTCTTTCTCAGAGGTCTGTAAAGCTGCTTTTGCTAAGAAGTCTGTGTTGTTTTGATGACTGTAGGTCGTTGTTGGGCACGTCTGTGTTTCTGTATGTCCAGGTCTTTGTGCTGTGATGCACAGAACGTTATCGCTCTACAGTATGACTCATCAAATCAGTCAAAAGAAGTTTATAGTAATATATCAGGCCAATAAAAATATCAGGTGTCAGACAGTAAATGTCATCCCATGCCAGAGTGATGGAGGTGTGGCAGTATGTAAACCCTTCAAGGAGATCTCACAGAATAAAGACTTTCTAAGACCAGACACCAACTAGATGTCTAGCTAGAGGAACGGTAGGGCATTACAACATTTATAGTACATTTATTTACATTCTACAACACAGGGCTGCACAATCGAAATAAAGCTGTAGCCCTCGTCACACTACACACACAAATAAAAACAATTTATTCAGCTATGTATACATACAAATTAGTGATTTGTTGGTAATGTGCAAAACCAGCATAACAGAAAGTTCCATGTCATTTATTTATGCTGAAGTAAGGAGGATGAGGTGGAGTTGAGGAGGAAAGAAACTGCTCTGAGTCCTGAAGACCACCAAATTTAACTTAGGATGAGCCTAGACTTCTAGATGTCATTATACCTACAAATAACTGAATTACATTTATCTTTGATACTTCATGTTCATGTACATTTATCCAGTCATTTTATGGAATGGTCAATGTCGTCATTGTTGCCATGTGTCAGTGAAAGGGAGCACTAGTACTGCCAACCTGAAATGATGCCCAAGCCCACTATAAGTAGAGCACTGATTGTGTGCTTTGTAAGGCTACTGCAAAGTTGCTTTTGACGTTACAGTTGTTAGACCTGTTTCTTTGACAGAAGACCTACATTATGAGACTGATGCTTTCAAAGAACGCCGCTAATACTAACTAATCCGTTGAAGTTGGCAGTCTTTCTCTGAGCAAAGTCTGCAAAGCAGCTTCTTGAATGACATCATCTGTAAGATATTTGGTCACTGGTGGGACCTGACCTCGTCTCTGTACACAGAGGCCTGTGCACTGGAAAGAATAGCTCAGTCTGATTAACATCAGAGTGCACAGCTGATGAACACTTTATCCATGATGAAGAAACGACACTGTATCCATTGATACCTATGAATGCGTGTGTGCTGCCGTGTCCGTCCCTGTTAGTCCCATTCCAGTGGCCCATGGAAAGAGGACATTCTTTTCTGCAGTGTTACAGCCTTGTTAAACCCATTCCCCCTGCTTCCTCTCCTGTTAAACCTTGTCCTTCTCACAGCCCCTTTCTCTCTCCACGCTGTGTTCTCCAGCTCAGCAGGCAGTGAAAGACGGTCAGTCACTGGCCATTCTGAACCCAAAGAGCAATGTCTGGTGGGTGTAAATTAAAAGCATTCTTTGAGGCTACTTTTGATTGAGTGTGTTTGCGTACTTCATCCTTACATCAGTTTGGTCGCTCAGTTGCGGTTTTGATTGTCAGATGGAAAGTGAACTTTTTTCCCCTTCTTTCTTCCTTTTTCCCTCATAAATCCTTTTACTGGAACTGGCCTCCAACATGGCTGCTAGTTGCCAAGAAGCAGCCGCTATTTCCCAGTCAGCTGCCACCACTAGCCCAACACTAGAACGTGTTTTGAGACACTAGGTGGGAAGTATGTGTGTTGTATAAAAGGGGTGTTATAGTTCTGGCTTGTGTCTCTCTCACATTTGTCATAATGGCTGCCGAATTCCCCCTGACCACGTTCTCATTAGCACTGCAAACTGCAAAAGAGCTAGGCTGGGGCTCATCTGCAAGGAGCACAAGTCCTGAATGCACAACACTGCTGCATTTTTAAAAAGGGTTGGAGATTGTTGGTTGACATGGAAGGTGTGCATAAAGTCTGCTTGTGTGTGAACATGACAATTATGCAAGTGGGTTTGTCGTCTTGAGCTACAGGACTCCTCAAAGGTCTCTCAAATGAATTAGTGCAGTGGATGCTCTCACCAAATTTGAGAAGTGGTGCACCTTGGAGAAATGCAGCCATGTGGAATGTTTTCCATGCAGATTTCCCATTCTAATTAATAAGATGTAGCTGAAGGCTGACAGCAGGGATGTTGAGTCAAGGTTTGCAAACAAACGACTTAATGGGCGGGTGAGTTTGTCGAATGCTGTGCTTTCTATTTTGCCTTTCAGACATTTTATTAATTTAGCAACTGCCTTAAAAAATTGAACCTGCTACCTTTCAGATACTGCATTAGAACATCATCAGAGTGTTGAGTAGATGGTGTTGTCCTTGTTTCAACAATTTTATTTATGCCTCTTGGAATGACTAAATTAGGGCAAAAATTATTCTGACAGTATGCGCGTGTTCCTAACCTTAGGAGACAGTCAGGATTAAAAAGAAATCACGAGGCCTGCTGCTGGGTAGAGAGAAGATAAAATAGCAAATTGAAGGATGATATAAAGGTTCTCCTCTTTAAAATCTCCCATCCAGAGAGGGGATTATCTCTCTGGAAATATCTCTATCTTCGGAAATTTCTATCTTTATCTGTTTTTCTTTGTGTGGGGGGGGGATCTCCACATTTCCTGCCGGTCTTGTCTGATTTTACACTCCTTCATGAGAAGCCTTACCTGGGGTGCCAGGATCCATCTTGACGGGAGGTGAAAGAGGACCCTCACCTGAACTCCCCCCATGCACCTCTTCCATGTGACCTGTGACCCTGCCATATGCCAAGTCTGCAATGTTAAACACAAATTCAATTCAGTTTTATTTATAAAGTGCGAATTCATAACAAAAGTTATCTCATTACACTTTTCATATATAGCAGGTTTAGTCTCCTTGACTCAGGTAGGTCAGCCATCTGCCTCAACTGGTTTTGGGTGGGGGAGATTCTAATAATGATAGCAATATTAATGATTATAATAACAGGATTAATAATTAGAACCTGACAGATATGGGATTTTTAGGACTGACTCGATACGTGATTTTGATATTTGAGGATTTTAAAATCCAATATATCAATATATCGGCCAATATTTTTTTATCTTCTTTGCAGAAAAACATAACAGATTATCCCAAACATATGTTATGTGTAGTTATGAGACCTCAACAACATGGCATAATACAGTTTAAAAAGATTTTTTTAATAGTTATAAATAGTACTTTGAACAAACGCACAGCTGATTGCTGTGTTTTATGGTGGATGTTGCCAAAAGGGGAATTGCAGAGTTGCAAACCCCGATAATATCACCACACTGATTTATGGTCAAGCTCTACTAATAATAATAATTGTAGTATGCATTGGGCAGGAAAATTGGGGTAGCAGGCAGCCTGCAACTGCAGATCCAGATCTCACAGTTCCGGCAGCAGAAATCGAAAGAGGGAAGAAGTCAACTTAGTGACATGCATTAATGGGATAAGAATACAAACAGATGGAAATAGAGAAATAGAGAGTAAGGAGCTCTGTGCATCATGGGAGGTCTCCCAGCAGTCTAGAACTATAGCAGCATAACTCAGGGATGCTTCATCATATTCAGGCAGCTGACCATTGGGAGAGTAAAAATGCAGGGAGGGGAAATCCAATTTTGCAACAACCTTATTTTGTGGGTGATGCTGATTGGCTTCAATTAGCTCATTAGCACCTGCACAACATGTGCGTCCCAATGGCCCATCTCCATTACTGCCATGACAATTCCTTATTTTTCTTGCAGATGAGATTATTTTGAGGTAGATATGAGGATGGGATGCATGATGTTAATGATGCTTAAGGGGGTTAACACCTGCCTCAATTCCATATTATTGTATGATTGTAGGGTTGGGAAAACATCTGTATTTTAGGACCGGAACGGAGTAAGGAAGGTTGCGAGCGGATTTCCTCCCTGTTGTCACCAGCTGCACAGAAAGAGGTAATCTGCAGAGTTGTACAATGGCATTGAAAGGCAGATGAATTTTCCTTATACCACAGGGAACAGTATAACAAATAAGTCAGGGCTGTTTTGCTCCACTGTGGACTGGAAATACTCACACATTAACTATTTTTTCCCCATCACCGCCCCTCCTCACATTCCTATATTTTGCTTGGCTTGGGTGCCATTGTAAAAGACGTCCTCCGCTTGGTTTTTCAATTTGAAACGCAATTCGCTGGGCGAGATAGGGCCCCGTGTCAGAGTACAAATCATCCCAGTGTGTCGGAGAAATTGAATTTCCCATGAATACTTGATTGGCGGTGATGCGGTCCCCAGCATGCGTGGTGGCTAATCCTTCGAGGTGGTGTTGGTGGGGTTAGCGCAGGAGGCACGCCTATGTGATGACACGCTGAGAACAGAACCCCAGAGAGTCACAATCGCAGACTCACAGCAGATCGCCGGCAGCTGCCTGTTTGTGTGTGACATCACAGCATGCTGCGCACACATGTCGGTGCGATTACAGCCTGCTGTGTGTGTGTGTGTGTGTGTTGTGTTGTGTTTATGAGTATTCCCACCTGACTCGATTTTTGCCGCCCCATATGCTGTTGCCCTCTCTGCACTGTCAGATTTACAGACCACTTGTGGGCTTCTGTAGTGTTACACCACAAAACTCCAGTATCACGCCTGTCATCAGCCCTCATGCTAAGAGCCTCTTCAATTCAGCCTCTTCTGTCTTTTACACAAAGGATGCCATCATTTCCTTTGTCGTCCACGCTCCACTGCAGTGAGCTGATATAATTTCCCCATGTATTTCAGGAAACAATAATGAGTGTATATCCAGGCGAGCTAATGCCTACCGGGCTCGTCTCCCATGTCAGACAATGGACGGTGGATAACTCACTCAAACACAAGTGATTGCACAACCACATACACACCTCACAGACACGCCTACTTTAGTGAACAGAAACAATGAACACACACACGTCTTTTAGCGTGGAATACCACCTGTAAAGTCGGGCTCCAAGGATCTCTCTTCAGATAAGCAACTGTCACTTTGGTTGTAATGATCTCAAACATTAAAGTGCTTTCAGACAGCACATAGTTACCCCTGTGGCATTTATTCCATTTCTGCCACTCTCATGAATGTGCAACATTACTTGCCCCTGCCGTCTGAGTTAACAATGGTCGACAAGCGCACTAAGGAAAGCGATGCAGAAACAGGCATCAAATATATTATTCCCAGATGGATGTCTGAAACATGAATCTATATATATATATAAAGCCTCCAAACTGCACAAAGGCTGTTACATCATCATATCAGTCAAAGCAACCATCTCATTACTACATAAGAACAGACAGTTAAACATACCACCAACCATGTCAAATCCGTACCATCATCAATAATTTTCACATAAAATCACGATTGAGTTTGTCTTACCAAACATGTGTACAGCCAGGCTGAACCAGATTGACGTCCACCTACCTTAAGGGTAGGGTTGCAATTTTGGATTTATTCACGCACTTTAAAAATAGCTATTAAAAGTATATTTCTGTTCACATGCTTATTTACAGCATTATATGTTGATATTTATATTACAATAGGCTGTATATTAACTTACTGGGAGAAAACCGGTAGTTCTTTGTAAAATCAGACATTGAGCGCCCCCATATATCCAGAATGGTATGATCCTTGTTTCATAACGCCTCTGCGAAGATTCGACTGTGAGACTGGGAGTGACCAGTTGCTTACTGAGTGTTATTTGATAGAAATCACAATGAGGAGTGATGATTCCCTCTTGATTAAAAATTAGGAATATGAATATAGCAGGTGTAGCCCCATGAATCCTTTGTCATATGTAAATGCTGATGTGAACAGTTTTGTGTGCCTTTTCAGATTAAATTGTAATAAAACCCTACAATGTATATGAGAAATGTATAAAAGTATTTGGCGATTAGACCCCATCATGACGTAATGGTTTTAAAGGGGGTTTTGAAGCGCTTATATAACTTCCTCTTAACTGCAAATTTACACTTTCATCTGACGTTTTCTTCACAGATTTCTCAGTTCGCTCCTTCTATCTCTTTTTTTTCCGTAAAAGGCTTTGTAGCTTGCACCCAGCTGGACAATGGCATGTAACCTGGCACGTCTGGGAGACCAGAGGGAAACAGAGAGGCAGAGAACTAAACAGTGAAAGAGAGAGTAGGAGACCCGTAGGAGATTGTGCTGATGCCCAGATACGGAAGAAGAGGGGGTTGTTAATCTGATAATGGCCCCTGGTCAGAATGACTCTTCCTGGGCTGCATTGTGGCTTCACACACAGTCATCTATCAGCCCTGGTCTCTCCTGTAATTACATATTCTTCATGTGGATACAACTGGGGCGCATGGGGGAGGCGTGGGATGATTGGAAAAGAAGAATCAAACGAGGGATTTTTTTTCCTCTGAATGCATTGAGATATGAGAGAGACGGAGACAGAAAGGGAGAGAAAGAGGGTGAGGTGGGTACTGTAGGTAACCAGCCTGTTGTGTCCACACTGAACACTGAGATAAGACAGGACAGGATTTCAGAGGTGGCTTTCAGATTCCCTTTTTCATTTTGTTACCGAGCTGGATGCATTTAATTTCTCACGTCCTTCACTTTAACCAGAGCACCTCAGGTGAACTTAAGTGTTAATGTTGCACTTCAGGTGACATGACACTTTTTTAAATAAAACTTTAATAAAATCTTTAAGAGCCTGTTTTAGGGGACTAAATCATCCATCAAAATGAGTTGTGGTATATATTTTTTTAAAGCACTTAGATTCTCAGAATTGCATCGTTGGGCTTGTAGCCACATGTTCTCTCACCGTGCCTGTGATTTTGAGAGATTGTAGAAGCACACACACGTCCATCCATGTATATGGATTGTGCCATACAGGCTTCTGTTTGTGCCTTCCATGTGACCTCTCTCAATCCAGTAGTGCTGGTCCAGTTTCCAGTCTTAGCCTTTTCCCAGCATGAGCTGTTGTGTGGAGCTTTGTTTGTTGATGGGTGCACATCCTGGGGAAGACTGAATCCCCTTTGTAAGTTTGTCCGTAAGGGTCAGATTCAGCCTGAACCAAACAGAGAAGAACCAAATTGTTGTAGACTGGCTGTTTCTAGACTGTTCACCTCTAAGAAGCACGTGATCCTGGATATGGAGAGGTGATGGACTGGCTGGAAACCAATCATAAGCCTTCTCATCATATCTTTTGAACAAAGCCCTCAGAAGTTGTAATTAGACTGACAAAACTTTGGTAGGCAATTGTCTTTTTAAATGGCAAAAATGGCCTGTTTGTTTCTGGCATTCACCTTCCCTGCAATTTTCTACATACATATTAAGAAATTTATCCTCAGCTTGTTTTGTTCTGAATTGAAAAAGATATTTGTGCATGGACAAAAGAAGTGCATTATTCTTCCAAGTAGCCGAACAGCTGTGAAGGTTTTTGTAATGTCATGCCAAAGGATTTGTGAGTCACACTAGAGAGAGAAGCGGATTGTGTAAGGAAATCTGTAAAAGCTGAATGTCCCCACCTCTTCCACCTCATCCAGGTGCGTTGGTTGAATCATCTCAACTTCCAAAAAAAAGAAAAGCTAAATTTATTTTGCTGAATTAATTGCCATGGCTGCTCATACACTGCAGACTCAATGGAAAACATCCTAGAACCTGATAACATTTAAAGTTTGCACTGGTTTCCTCATTGTTTAGATTAGGTAGACCTGTACAGGGTGCACTTTTTCCACGCTCAATAGAATCATGCATAATGTTGCACTCACCACTGTTGTGAAGTGGATGAGTGACTTACGTAGATCAAAGCCATCTGTAGCCTCAGTGTTTCAGTGAGTCATGGCCTGGGCCGTGCTGAAAAGCAGCTGTTGCTGTTGTGCAGCTTTGTGAGAAGAAGGGAGGAAGTAAAAGAATCAGTCTTGACCTTTGGTGGAGACAGCAGTGGTTCTTTCACAATGCCTTGGAAACTTAACACTGTCTGTGACATTTACAGTGTGGTGGAGTGTAGCCACTGTGTTGCAATGAATGGGAATAAACATGAATGAAAATCAACTGGTGGAGCTTTTTTCCACATTGAACAGAAGTGCTTTGTCTGCAAATGTTGATTAAAACTTTTAAGAGTTTCAACTAAATCCAGCCACAAGTGTTTGTTGCCACTAAACCTGTGTCAACTGGTGATTTTATATTTCCTTTGAAATGACATCTACAGTAAACTAGTCCCTAAAGGTGCACTTATTTACACACGGCAGAGTGATCAGGGTGATGCAGCAGACGTGTAGATGGTCATCAAGTTTATCATCTGTGAAAAAACACAGCTGAATCTTTCTTGGTCATCGTCCATCACCAGCCAGGCAGAAGTTTGTGTTTCTTCCCTTTTTTCTGTGGCACACACACACACACACACACACACACACACACACACACACACACACACACACACACACACACACACACACACACACACACACACACCAACCATTTTTATTATATGCATATACTTTATGTAATTTTTCTGGTCAGGAAATAATTAATACCTCCTCCTCCATCTAAAATTACTAAATTTAGTCAGTCTAAAAATATTAGAATCAGCCAATACAACACACACTAAATGTTACTTTAAATTGTAGAACCTAAACTCTTGCGGGTTGCTAGAATCCTCAGAGTCCTCAGAGTGGTCAGTGGTAGCTATCTCCCTGTAGTGCTTGCCCATGTAGGAGGACAAGTATTTTGGTGCCAGTGTGCATCACGTGACACACCCGGATGTTTTAATTCCACAGTTTGGCTGCTATGTCAAAGTCAAAGCATGCTGCAGTTCCTGGGGGTTTGCCTGGGCCCAGTTGCACTGCTACTTCCTCTGCTTATGCCAGCTATTCTGCCTCTTCCACGTCCTCACCAATGAGGAACAGAGCTACACCACAATAGTAAATAATATTGGACATATTACCTTGCCAACTTGAAATAAAAATATTGTACTTGATACGTTATCAGGGTGAGGGTGTAAGTGTTGAAATTAATAGCAATATTGTTATTCCTACATAGGATAGGCTGCTCCTCAGCTTAGACTTTGGCTTAGATGAGTATTTGGCTTCAACACCTGTTTAAATATTGACAGTCTTATTGTCACCATCGCTACAGTAGCTTGCCACCTGGATATTCGCAGTGATAAAACATTGCTTTCTCTTACTGAGGCTAGCTTACCCTCAGGCAGACTCCTTGGATTCTGTTGTATTGCCCAGTTGTTGGTGTCATTGCCTTGACAATGAGTTTCCTTGAGTTTGGGGGTCGGAGCTTCTGAAGGGATCGCTGCATTTGTTTGGCTGTTGAGTTCAAGTCTTAAAAAATCTCTATTATAAAATACTACACCAGCTGTAGGGGCGGCGGAGGAAGCTGCGGCAGCAAACAGTTTTCGTATGAGTGCAATCAGCAGGGTAAACATATAGTGTCAGGGTTATAATGTCTGCATTGTACCCCTGCATGAATATGACTGGATGTTACTAGCCACACAGCAGTGAACAAGCCAGTCATTGTGAAGCATATTGCAATCAGCTGATGCTAAATACCCAATGCAGATGCAACTTCCCTTTATTATCACAGAATCACTAATTTAAATGTATCCTGATGTTTATATAGGAAGCATTTCATACAAATGTTTTACTTAATGTTGCACTTTGCAACTGAAAATGAACAACAGGACTGCAGACTACAGGAACTGTAACATATGGAAACTTTATTTGTAGCTTCGTTTTAAAATGCATAGTTTATTTTTCTTGGTTAAAACTTAGCGTTAGGTTTGTGTTGCAGTATTGTGTTGTTTCACAAGCTACACCACTCAGCTGGTCTGAACACAAGTAGGTGCTTTGCTGACTAAAACAGCAGCTTTGTTTACAGTAGTTTAGGGTTATCTCAGCCTGCCCTGTTGACAGTGACCCAGACTAGATCTCTGTCCCACATGGGCTTTGTGTCACGTGGGGTGTACCATCGAGACAACACTTCTCTTCATTTCAGATGAAGCACCCCAGTTCAGGCAGAGGTCAACATGGCATTGTTTAGGGTGACATGGGGGCTAGAAAGGAGTGGCACCTTCGATCCCGTGTGACAAGTGGCTCTTTGTAGAATCTGACACGGGTCTATCTTTAAAAGTCTACTTGTCCAGTAACACCTGTAATTAGTTTGGGTGCCCTTGGGGCCCATTGGTAATTACAACTGAGCTGAGCTGTGATGAAAGCATCAGCAAATGACCCGGAAAAATGCTAAAAGATTGGATTTATGTGATTTCATGATGCAGAATAGGATTCCTCCATGGGTTTAGATGCTAAAATTGTCTTGCTTCCAAGTTGTGTAATGTGAAGTTTTGGAAAATGACTGTTTTGTTCATAAAGTGGGGACTTAGTATTCCCTGCGCCTGTTCCATGAAAACACCTGAAGGGCAAAAACTGTAGCCTCAAAACGGCACATCTTTAGTCTATTCATTTTCTTTTTCTGTGTTCTCAGTGTGTGCTGCCTGTGTGGGTGGAAGCTTTTGTCTGCTGGGTACTTCTTTTTCCTCCTCACCAGCTTACAACTCTCAGGAGTGTTATCACTTGTCTTCTGTAACTTTACACAACTGAAAAGGACCCATTCACACCCATGTCATGTTCGTGTATAGTCCACTAAAGAAAAGGAATGCCTTTTCTTTTTCATATATGATGGCATCAGTCCTTTTGTATTGATATGTTCTGTTCTAAAGCTGAAAAAACTAACACCCATTTGAGTGTGGACGCATTTGAATTCCTCTTACTTGATCCTGACGGTGATTGCAAGTCTTTGCAGACGGAGGCTCACCAGGAGTGTGAATCAAACCTCAAGACATTTGTGAAGTGCCTTGTCCTCAGTGTGTGCCAGTGTAAAAGTGTCTAAGTGCATGTGAATGATACTGTATCCCTCCATGCATGTAAATTGAGAAATTGTTTAGTTTTTCAGTGTGTTTGCCTGAAGGGAAAAAATGGAATATAGCACCAGTCAACTGTGACATTTGAAGATATTGAGAAAGAGGGGAAACATCCGACATGAACAACACACCTGCATTTCAATAGAGGCAACACTACCTGCCTAGGCAGTCCTGCTGATGCTCGAGCAGTATGAATATGCAAGTAGGGGATTAGACCATGCTGTTGTGTGTGGATGTTAAATATACCATGTTGTGTGAAACAACAGAATGTGTAACCAGTGAAACCGTGTCAGACTTCTCCGAATATGGAATCTGTCGCCCCAGTTAGTTGAAACAGACATAAAAGCTGTCACTGCACAAACATGGAGGTATATAGGAATGATTTATGACACAAGGAAGGGAAAACAATGAAGTGTCTTTCACCAAATGCAATTCTCATCCTCTTTCTATACAGTTCATACATCTACAGGAGGGGTATAGATTTACAACATTCCAGACTGTCCATCCGCTCATAAAATGCTCCATGAGCCATGTGGATGGAGGTGTTATGAGACTTTGGGTCCCCCAGATGCTGCCAGTTCCCATGAACTCTCCAGTGGCATTTGGCTCTTCGCGGCTTAATAATGAAGCTAATGACTGTCACTAGTGTTTGATTAAACCCCTGCCCCGGCAGCCTGGGGGCTCAGGTGTACTGGCTGTAATTAACACATGGTAATTAATTTACTGAGGAGCTGGAAGAGGATAAGAGTGCCCCAGAGGTTAAAAAAGGCACTTGTTACGAGAGATGGAATGAGCTACGCTGCAGCTCTCGACTGTGAGTCCGATGAAAAAGGATGCCTTCAAGTTCCAGGCAGCTGAATCCTTTTAAACCTCAGCATTGCTTGCGGTGGATCCAATCCTCTGAGTCATCCTTCTGAGAAGTTACTGCTGCAGCTTTGCATTCAGAGGCTGAAGAGAGGAATTTATTTTGACAGAGAAGTTTTCCAAATGTGTTTGGTCAGCTCTGGAAGATTCCCTGATAACATTTAATATCAGAATTAGGGTTAGAGTCTGTAGTGATCATAGCAAAACCAAAATAATTTCCTAAAAGGTCATTTTGTTCGGTCCCAAAATACAGTATGTCTTTGAAACAAAGCAACTGGTTTGAGGCATTTTGTTAAATCAGCTGACATCATGATAGTCATAGACTCATTTCAGTCACTTGAAGCGTGAAATTACCTTGCCCCTGCTGTCAGGTTTTGTGTAAAAAAAACAAGCTCATCTTTTAAGACTCACTTCAAGTCTAAATTTCTTGGGCCATTTTTTGCAGTGATGCTACCTGCCTTCTTGCTTAGAGACACCATAAAGAGCAACTGGCTGTCATTTTCACAGGGCTCAACTCTGGAATCTGCTTATCCAGAGATCCAAAGGTCAAAGGCTATCTCCAATTCAATAACTGCTCTTCCCCTACGTGTTTACAGGCAATTAAGCGCACTTTCCTGTACATGACTGGGCAGTGCAGACCTGAATCAAAGATCTGTGTGTGTTTGTAGGCAAACAATTAAGCAACTCAGCATTTCAATAGAAGAGGAGTTATATTGACTATTATACAGATTTCACTTGTAAACTCAATGCACAGAAAGCCATTAATGTTTGAGCACTCTACTTCCGCTATCTGCAGCCATACAGACTGGTGGTCCTTTTGCTTTCTATCTTTTCCACCATCCTTTCTGTTTTATTCTGAATCCTATATTCTCTTCCTGGCTCACTCTAACTCACACATTGCTACTCTCATCATCTACCGTTTCATTGTCTTCCTCTGTCTCTTTCTTCCTTGTCATGTGTCTTCTTCTATTTTCTGTTTTATATTTGTCACTTTCCACTTTCTCTATGCAGCCATTGCTCTTTGATCAGGGGCACACTCAGGCCCAACACACACACACGCACACACACACACACACACACACACACACACACACACACACACACACACACACACACACACACACACACACACACACACACACACACACACACGCAGTCTGCCATGGATTGATAAGAGGTGTGTGGAGATTAGCCCTAGGAGTGTTGTCTTAAGCAGGCCAATATGAAAGAGGATACAGAGGGAAACATTGGGTCTATGCTGTTAGCACTACTGATAAAAGCCTCAGCTAACACACAGAGAGGCAGGCATGTGAAAGTAGACACCCTTAACACAGTCATAGTGTAGATAGAGTATCACAGTGTAGAATGTATTATTGAGCATGGTCAACACAGAATGGACCCCACAGGAGAAGATAAGCAGAAACCCAAAATAGGCAAATACAGAATAATGTGCTTATCCATGCTAGTTATATAGGCTGACACACAGGTGATCATAAAACCTAGAGCAAAACTTGCAGTTCAAAGGCATGAATGAAATCATGGAGTTTATCATGGGACTTTATTACTCTGCAGATAACCAATCCTCTGCATTTTCTCTGCAGTTGATGTCCAACAGTTGAATGCTGCATTGTCCTCAGATTTTCCCATGGAGCATCCATCATGCATGTGTAAATAAGCCATTTGCTGAACTGCTTGCACAGTTTTTGGTTACAGATTTTGTGCTCTTGTTTTGTTCACATTTATTCTCAACAATATTAACCACAAAGCTGGACTGTCTGCTGCAATTTTCGGGTGAAAATCAAGGGAAGAAAGAAACCACCAACAGGGACTAACAGTTGTTTGGAGGTTTGTAGAAGGCTCTTAGTTTCATTATACACAATTTGTCTTGTGAAATAAGAGCATATTTTGAGGAGAATCTTGGAATACCAAAACATAATTTCCTTTAACAAAGGACCATGAAATAGATCAGAAGTAATTAATTAATAAAAATTTAGCTCAAGTTTTTTACTTGTAGATTAATCTTGGATTATTACCCCTCTCCGCTGGCCCCATTTTTTTTCTTACAATGGACCTTATGTCCTGTTGTACCTTCACATCTTAATCATATTACACATTAAAAGAAAAGTCCATAAAATACATAATAGAGAATTAGCCTACAATAAGTGAAGAAAATTACAAATTTACTCTATGCAACGCCTACAAGTCTCCTGGACTTTGTCAGCTGCTACAATATTAGATTTAGCCATTAACGTGTCTTTAAACTCCTCATATCTTGACACTATCATCAGGCATTTGTCTGGGGAAAATACGGAGCATGCACCATTGCGAAAAAACTTCACGGCTGCACAGGTGAACACACCCCTTTTAAGCGAATGCGCACCAACTTCAATTAAGTTAACACCGAATCAGCTGACTAACATCTTATTCACATTTGAAGGACCGTTTAACACCAGTGTAGGCGGTCATAGTTTGTCAACCCTGAGTTTGCTTGATAACCCTGACTTAACTGTGAGTAGGTTAAACTTTGTTCGTAGTACCAGCCACAGGTTGCTCTGGGATATATGCAGCAGAGTGTTGTGGGTCAGAAGAGCGAGAAACAGGGTGCTTTGCTATTTGGTACTTGAATGGTCCTAATAGTTACAGTTCTTCCACCTGCAGAATGCTGAATAGCATGTCAGAGTTTAAAAATTAAAGGAAATTATAGGTGGTGGAAAGGAGACAGGTCTCAGATCTGCCCCTGAGGGCCATACATCCGTCTGTGCAGTTTGCATCCAAATCCGTTTTCAAATTGTTGTTCAATGTAACCAGCATCTTGGAAAAGTCAACTCTGACAGATGGACTTCAGTGTCATTGTCATAAAAATACTACTAGGTCTCTCTGTGGTACAAAAGATCTCAAATTGCTTGATCTTTGTAGCACCCTGAGACATGACCGGATTCAGTGAGAAGTCGATGAATATATAACGCCTTAATGATTTCTTGTCTTACCGCAGCTTGAATTCCATATAAACCATCAGAAGGTTGAACCTTGGAAAAAGGTGTGAACAGGACCTTCAGAGTGACATCCTTAGAAGTTAAAGAATCATGTCGATAATGTAATTCAAATGCCTTAAATATTAAACGGGAACTCCACTGGGGTCGCTGTGGTTCAGGAGGTAGGCTGTCCTGTGTTCCTAAAGGTTGTCCCGTTGTGTGTGTATAAATCATTAGTTTCTGTTTCTGATAAGCAGTTGGGTCCCTGTGTGGCAGCCTTTGCCATCTCTGTATGAACGTGTATGAATGGGATGAATGTGACATGTTGTGCAAAGCACTTTGAGTGGTTGGAATAATTTAAAGATCTATACAAGTACAGACCAATTACCATTTACCAATGATTCTCCTCCTCCCTTACACTTTGCACGTTGATTGAGGCTGAAGACTACGTGTCTGAAAATGAAAGATGTCTGGGGTATAGTATTAGAAAGGAGTCAGTTGACCAGACCTCTGTAGCACGCTTACTTATCTCTGCTTCAGGCTAGCTGTCCTAGGCTACTAGCAGCCCAAATCTTGGGTGTGTTATGCAATAATTTAACATTGATTTCCATGAATGTAGGCACCAGATTTTGACAAGGAAGAAGTATGCATGGAATAAAATAAACAATGGTTTGGCTGCATTCGTTTTTATCCTTGTTGCTTAAACTTTTCATCATGAACTGGCAATGTTTTAGGAGTACAATGCTAAACAAGTAGATTACTTTTTTACTATCTTGCCAGCTATAACTACAACATCATGCATGATAAGAGAACACATGGTTCATTTCATCCCGTAGTTCATCAGCAGTAGCACTGATTAAGATGTTCTGGATTTTGGTCAACACTTCAGATGCTGCCAGGTGGCATTTCAAGGTCATATTCAGTTGAACAGCTCCAAAGAATTCCCAGTGTTTGCCAATACTCTGCCCTCTACATGATACCTCCTGTTTCCCCAGACATATCAGTGTGGATGAGGATTTCTCTTGTGTGTCTCACCACCTTGTTGTGTCTGATTGTCTCTCTCAGCCGTGCCTCACTCAGCTACAGATCGATGCACATCTCTGTTTCCAGACTCACAGTGGCACACAGGTGTCTTGGTGTTGTTAGCAGCCTCTACAGTTGCATTAAACCATGTTAAATATGTTTTACTACAGAAACTGTCACATTAAATTAGTTGCCCTCACAAGCACCCGTTCCTCCCAACATAGGACTTGCCAAACTCTACAGGCTACTGGTACTGTTCGGCCGTGGTTCTGCCTCTAAGATGTCCTTGTGTTTTATTGTGCTGCATCAGGGGAGCCAGCCAGCAAACAGTTTCTCTCCATACAATTTATTCTATGCATACAATCATGTAGAATAATATAGCTTAACCTAGCATTGTGTGTAATTAAGTGCTCTGATTGTCTTTGCGTCCTTGGTGTGTTTCTTGAACAAAACAATACTACTGCCCGTACAAAAGCATAATACTTGGGTGCAAGATGCCAAAATCATCCTTGTAGCTGAAAAACATCCATTCTCCCGGGGAAGCCTTGGCAGGTGGCAGTGATCCAATTCTACTAAGCCTGAAGCAACAGCACATCCTGGGTATAGGTAGCTGCCAGCTCACTCAGTCTGTCTGTATCAACTCCCAAAGCCAGGTAACTGCGATTACTTGATTAGTAACACAGTGAGCGGCTATACAGTTTGTGTTTTATACCAAACATATATAAAAATGCTTAATGAAATTGTAAGGTGCATCTGATAAAGCAAAAGATTGACAAGAAATGATTTGTGGTCACAATACAAGCAACACAGAAGTGGTCACCACTTTTGAATGAATAAATTGTTTAGTCCATAATATAGAAAATGGTTAAAATGCTTCAAATGCTTGTGTTGTCCAGGCAACAGTCCAAAACCCATATATATTCAATTTAAATTCTATACTTATTTACATTCTTATATTTGAGACCAGCAACTAGTGTGGGCACTTTTGCTTGATGACTTACTTATAAAAGGAAATTACAAATAATAGGTGATGATATTCTTTAGGGTTATCCATCCATCCATCCATCCATCCATCCATCCATCCATCCATCCATCCATCCATCCATCCATCCATCGTCAACCACTTATGGTCCATACAGGATCGCGGGGGGCTGGAGCCAATCCCAGCTGACATCGGGCAAAAGGCGGGGTACACCGCCTCATTTCAGCAGTTATTTATCCGTCTAAAGCCTGACCTTCTATAGATCTCCTTGGTTTACGGTCCAACTCCAAAGTCTTGAGTCATTAATGAAAAGGTTAAGATGTGTTCCATCAAGAATTGGTTTTCTTTGAGTAAAAATCAATATCTTTTATCATCACATCAGCTACAATTTAGAGGCAAAATTTACATTTTCCTTACTGTGTTAAAGAAATTTTTTGTCAGATCTCTACCGTCTTTATAACTTTAACACACTACTGCTACAGCTGAATGAGGGCACAGGGCACTGACGAACACCCACTTTGGGACCACAAAACTGGCACAGCTTCTTTTACTACTAAGCCATTCACCTTCAAATAATATAGACAATCATCACTAGTGCCAACTAGCTCGCTTCCTGCTGAGGTCTACTTGGCTTTGATTGCTGTCTTTCCTCCAGTTGTCTTTTCCTGGCGCAATCTGCCGGAAGCAAGAATATCTGTGATCCTCAATCTGTCTTCTGCTACATCTTTGGGACGTTTGCCTATTATGTCTAAACCCTAGGAGGGATGTTGAAATGGTGCCCATGCCAGCGCAACACAAAAGGAGGGTTGATAGCGGTGTGTATTGTGATAAGACTAGTGTCTGTCTAATAATGTCCTGTTTAACACTCTTTTTATGTTTCAAGATGATTAAATCCCTCAGTAGCAATCAAAATGTTGAAAGAGAGTGTTCGTGCAACTTAGCGAAAAAAGGGGTTTGTGGTCAGAGGGAAAGGCTTGCAGAGGAAAGGGATCAAAGTGAATCTTTCTACTCAGCTGTCCTGCTTGTTGCTTTCTCTACTCCCAATTTCTGTGGTTAGACTGCTTCCTTGGATTAGTGTGGTGATTCCAAACCATGCATACCAACAGGCGGGTCAATAGCAGTCGTTCTGGGGGGAGTCCTAACCTAAAGGCATGCTGGGTATGTGGCACTGAAAAGTCTGAAGGGGTGTGAGACTCAGCAGCTGTCTCTTCTCACAATCCTTCACCTGGAGCCGTTCCATGAGGTTTTCATTCATTCACCCGAATATAACCCACACATACGCACAACATACATTTCACCCTCATTGTGAGGAGAGATGGTTAAAAGATCCTGTGCTGGGAGGAGAATTTTTGTTATTCAGGAAGAGAGGGGGTTATTTGTGGGAAGGTCAGTTATTTTTTGACATATCAGGGGAAACTGCATAAGTAATTGGAAAACATAGTTCAGTAAGATAATGGAAGAGCATACTGGATGTGGTTCAGACAGGATCATATCATGTTCATCTATCTTTGAGAATGATGTTGATGAGGAATGTAAAGCATGCAAGCCACAGCAGCTGAGCACACACTCATATATCATGCCAACAGTACAATATATACTGTACAGTCTTGCTTCAGTATTTATTTTACATGTATACACACACTTCATGAAGGATAAAGTAGAGTTGGTTTGAATGCTTAAACTGTGAAAACAGAGCTTCCAAACACCTCAACAAAAAATATGAAGTGGCTGAAATATTTCAAATAACAGATCCATATAGGCAATGTGTTTGAGCTCAGTGCTCTTCCTAAAGCAGCATTCAGCATTTATTGACTTCTGCTAAATATGTGTGTGGAATTGGTTGGATTGAATTTTAAGTTATTTGGTTTTAAAATTCCCTTTTCTGTTTCATACTAACTGTAGACCATATGCCTGTCCAATGCATACACATCCCAGAAGTATTTGCTAGTATACGATTTGATTTCAGTAATCAATCTCTTCTTATCATTCATCAAGAAGAACAGAGTATAAATAACCATTTGTGGGCTCTGATGTTAGGTTACAGAAAGTGTAAGAGGAGAGAGAAAAAATGAATGAGCTATTAATTGTCCTTACATGAATTTCTGCCAACATATCCAAATACTTTTTAACAGGTACAGTATGTATTATACGCTCCCATACATACATTTTAACTGTCTCTCTATATATTTTTATTCTCACATGTATAAACACATACTGGCAAGCCTCCAATCCCAAGGACACTTCCAAGTAACGAGCTAGCCAATCACTGCAAAAAAGATTATAGCATTTAAATATATGTTAAATAATTATATCTACAGAGGGGATGCAACACAATCTAACCCCCCTTCTTCATATATCATTTGCTTCTCAACAAATCTTACATTTATAACCGTAACTTTTTTCAATGAACACATTGCAATCAATCTTGAACCATGTGTTACTTTCCCACACCTGTTTTGCATCAAGTCCTACTGTGCTGAGATTGGCCAGCTTGTTACTTCAACACATCCTTATAATTGGATGCTAGCTCCACCATTTTTTCTGCCAATTTTTCGGCAAATCCCACTATCAACTCTAGTGACACTACTGACCTTAAGATAAGATAATAATAATACAAATATAAATATATTTTAAATCCTTATATCTACAAAGGGGAAGCAATGCAATTTAACCAATTGTTCATATAACATTTGCTTCTTAGCAAATTGTGTATTCATAATCATAACTTTATTCAATGAATATATTACACTGAATCTTTAAGTATATGCTGCCATCGAGAAAAACTAAACCAACATTTGTTATTTTTTGGGGGGAAAAGGCTTCGCTTATTATCTTAATTGAATCAGTGTCAGTTTGGTAAATTTGCTAATCACACATTTCCCATTTTGTAATAGAGACCAATGAGAAAATGAATGCAATAAGTCACATGCAAGGAAGCACCAGAGATCTCTACCATCCTGCAGCTACGCTCACAGCTGGCATCAAGAGCCGTAGTAACGAGCTAGCCAATCACAGCACAGTAAGGCAGGATTTGACGCAAAAGGGTGAGGTAAAAAATAAGGTGCCTCATCGCCACCTTCCATGCTGATTGTAACCTGAACATGAATCTGCTTGAGCTTGTCAGCCAATCACAGTGTGATAAATGACCTTTCTTCCATTTCCACTGTGCTCTCTTACACATGCATACGTTCTTCTTCCTACATACAGTACATATGTATACATTGACTGTATTAGAGTAAAATGTATGAAAGCGTGAGTGAAAATAAATGAGAATATGAGTGTGTTGGGGTAAGAATGAAAATGAAAGAATGTGAGTGTGAAAATGTATGTACTGTATGTGAGAGGAGATTCAGAATGAATTATGGCTTGTACGGCCCCTCATAATAATGCTAAATTATTTACATAATAAAAGAGATTCAAAAAAATTACAAAGTGCATACATAAGTGCACATATGTATATAATATAATAAAAGTAGAAAAGTAAATAAAAAGACAGAAAGAAGTGGAAAGTGAAGACCTGTGTGTTGCCATTTGTTAGAAGTGGGGACATACTTGCCTATACTACATATGAACATGTACTTCAGTTGGTATTGGGACAGACCATATGTATAAAAGCTGGACTTGCACCTGCTTGGCTTCCATAATTTAAAGGAAAAAAGAATTTGGCTTGATGGTTTCTTGGAATAACATTTTATCTAGAAAAAATCATGGACAAGGTGCCATTGAGATCACATCTTATGAAAAAAAAAACATATTTTTTTGTCCAATTTTGTCCAATTTCTTGTTTTGTTTTGAATCATGTTTTGCATGTAATATATTACATTTTAAATACCTTTAAAATATCCTTTGTTTGGCTTCATAATGTATTTCCAAATTAAGTAATTGTTGCATGCTAGCATAGTTTTGTCACTCAGGGTTCAGTATTTTAATAACGTAGTCTTTCAAATAAACAGACAGTGTCAGTGAGGGATTCCACACAATCACAGAGCTGTTGGCGAGCCCAGCATAAAAATGTACTAACATCATGTATTTCTAGGAACTGACTCTACAACAAGCTGTGGCAGTTACTAGCTTTAAACAGCCCAGAAGGACACTGTGGTTTGTAGGAAGCAGTCTTGCAGACATTCTCACATTCATGCACGACATGCTAATGTACCCAGACAGGGTGTGCATCAAGGTGTGGCGTTAAAGTGCCTTGGCTACATCGTGTTCAGCTGGCTGAACAACAGAGGTGTTGGAAGTGTCACGCTGTGCGCGTAAGTGAGGCAACAGGGAGCAGTCTTGAATTGAATTGAATTTCTGGATATTGTGTGTGCAAACTGGTGAAACTGGTATATTAAAGGTATATTATATATTAACTATATGTTTTTCATGCGACAACACTTGACACTTTGCTATAATGTAAAGTAGTGAGTCTACAGCTTGTATAACAGTGTAAATTTGCTGTCCCCTCAAAATAACACATCACACAGCCATTAATGTCTAAACCGCTGGCAATAAAAGTGAGGACACCCCTAAGTGAAAATGTCCAAATCGGGCCCAAAGTGTCAATATTTTGTGTGGCCACTATTATTTTCCAGCACTGCCTTAACCCTCTTGGGCATGGAGTTCATCAGAGCTTCACAGGTTGCCACTGGAGTCCTCTTCCACTCCTCCATGACGACATCACAGAGCTGGTGGATATTAGAGACCTTGCGCTCCTCCACCTTCCGTTTGAGGACGCCCCACAGATGCTCAATAGGGTTTAGGTCTGGAGACATGGAGACATCCATCACCTTTACCCTCAGCTTCTTTAGCACACCTCCAAGACGTTGGGGTCGTTACCATATTGGATTGCTGTCCTGCGGCCCAGTCTCCGAAGGGAGGGGATCATGCTCTGCTTCAGTATGTCACAGTACATGAAGGAATTCATGGTTCCCTCAATGAACTGTAGCTCCCCAGTGCCGGCAGCACTCATGCAGCCCCAGACCAGGACACTCCCACCACAATGCTTGACTGTAGGCAAGACACACTTGTCTTTGTTCTCCTCACCTGGTTGCCGCTACACACGCTTAACACCATCTGAACCAAATAAGTTTATCTTGGTCTCATCAGACCACAGGACATGGTTCCAGTAATCCATGTCCTTAGTCTGCTTGTCTTCAGCAAACTGTTTTCTTAATATTTGTTTTCTTGTGAATCATCTTTAGAAGAGGCTTCCTTCTGGGACGACAGCTGTGCAGACCAGTTTGATACAGTGTGCGGCGTATGGTCTGAGCACTGACAGGCTGACCCCCCCACCCCTTCAACTGTTGAACTAGGGTCTTGGCAAACTTCTTATAGCCTAAGCCATCTTTATGTAGAGCAACATTTCTTTTTTTCAGATATTCAGAGAGTTCTTTGTCATGAGGTGCCATGTTTAACTTCCAGGGCCCAGTATGAGGGAGTGTGAGAGCAATAACACCAGATTTAACACAACTGCTCCCCCAAAGTCACATGACTCTGGGGAAGGAAACTGGCCCAATTTGGACGTTTTCACTTAGGGGTGTACTCATTTTTTACATTAAAAAATTTAATTCAAATATTTACCAAAAAGTGAGGGGTATACTTACTTTTGTATGATACTATATTTATAATATAAGTGGATGTTGCAGTTTGTGTTTAACTTTCTGATCCTGTAGTGTGCAAGATGTTGATGGCTGTATCCTCCTGGATTTCACTCTAATCTCGCCCCTCTGCATGCAGTATGGGCACATTAACGCAGTTAGGGACATTCACTAAAAGACACACACACTCAAACTTGCGTGCATGCTCAGTTCTTCTATCTTTATTACCTTGCTGAGATGAACTGCTCCCACATTTTAAAACTTCCTTTGAACACTAACACAGCGTTCAACGAGACATGACTGAGGAAGTGAGCACTTAAAGAGCCCAGTAAAACTCATAAGCTCACGTGTAACTTAATAGATAGACTGCTTGCCCTGCTCTCACTCCACACTTTACCCCCTTTCCCCTCTGTCTTTATGTCGTAATTTAGTACCGCAGCACAGAGGTGCAAACAAATGACGTGGGCATAATTACAGGGTCCAACTGGGGAGCTGAGTCTTTACCTCTCCAGGTTTATTTACAGCTCCAAAGAAAACGACACTCGGCGGGCCTCTAATGGAGCTTTTTATTCACTCTTTCTCCCTTAACCCCCACCTCCCCTGTTGTTGATGCAGTTAATTTGGGTCAGGATAATGACTTATTGCGATCAGCAGCAAGGACTGCCTTGTGGCTTATTTTGTACCACGGTGTCGTGATCCCAATGGCTCTCCCCGGGGAATTTGTACACGTTTCACTGTTCCTGTGGGGTGGGAATTGGTTCCTGTGCATGCAGCACTACAGTACACTGCAGTAAGCATTAGTGTATCTGTGTGCCTCTTGATACAGAACGTAATAATTGACTGACCTCTCTGAAGTCTAAAATGTTTCCCTGTGGGTGAGTTAAGCAGCAGAATTTATCACTATCGTATAATCTCAAACACACTCCTAAACACACACATACGTGCATATATTAATTTAAGGAAAACAGTATGAATAGAAGCAAACTCAAAGTATCAGTTCAGTATGATATATAAAACTGTTATGAGCAATAAAAAACAACGTAATTCTTTGTATAGAACAGCACTGTTCTCTATAAAAACCTGGTTCCTTTGTTAGCCAGTTGCTGCCACGCCACAGTGCCCTGGAGTATAAATAAAACCTTAAAGTCCTCTCAGTGCAACACTACAACTGACAGCCAGATGACATTTATTATGGTTTTGGCTATCTTAAATGCCCCCCCCAAATCTTTCCTTCCACTCTTCTGTCTGTCAGAGTCTGAATTGCTGGAATATAATGCAATCAGTCAAACATGAATGAGGGATAAATGGACCCACTCTTCAGTCTGAGTGAGACTCATCAGTCAAAAGAAATAGAAAAATTGAGTGTGTGGCTGTTTCAAAACATCTTTTCGTCTGTCTTGGGCTGGTACCAGTACCGGCTATGCTTCCATGGAGGAACGCTGCATTGCGCTATAAACCTCTTAAGGTCTTATTCAGGTTCTGTTTAGACTCACCTTTGCTGCTCTGATTGAATCTCACTGTTGCCATGAGCAAACCAAAAAAAAAATCTCTCTTAGTCTTTGTATCAAGTATAATTCACAGAAAAGAATAATGATCCTAGTAGTGATCTTCTCGATACTCCTGACAAATAGCCGGATGTCACAGGCAATTATGCTTTCCTCTGTAATGAATCAGTGATGTCACGACTAGGAGGGCTGCTGCTATAAAGCACTGACCCTGAGAAATGAATTGATGGTGCCAGCACACAACGGCCAACAATTATATTTTGAAACTCATAGAGATAGCAAGAAACTACTAAAGTGAATAATTGCACATTTGTAGAGACCTTTTCAAGGTGTTTAAACTCACTTGAAATGAGTCAGAATAAATTAGCTTTCTTGTAACACTTCCCATGGCTGTATTCCCTCCCCTCAGTCAGGTCCATGTTGAAGCCAAACCTCGAGGGAACACAGATGCTACTATTTGTCATTGCATTAACACATTAAAGCACATTGTCATCACTGCCACCTAAGTGAAGACGCCAGCAAACAATGTAGATATTCTCACATATGGAAAGCATTCCAAAACGAGGTGAGTTTGAGTCCAGATCAGGTCCCAAGTAAGTCAAGCTGAAGGCCTGCCTTTTGGTCTACCCTACTTTGAATGTCTGCAGTTACGTAATTGAAGCTCCACTGTAATAAGGCTTGGTGTAGGTAATTGACTCCTGATGTGGACCTAGAACTCCAATCAGCTGATGGTCACACACAATAATATTATTTTGTCCACAAAGCATGATTTTTTTCTTTATCGGCTTTTGTCTAACTATTAGGAAGCAAAAATGTGTTGTTGGGTCCCTATTTCAAGCAAGCGCCACAAGATGATATAAAAACGTCTTCGACTATCAGTCGACTTGACGATTCTGATTCGAATATGTAAATCCTTAGTCGGGGACAGCCCTAGTGGATGGGTACAGTGAGACCTGAATGGGTAACTTTGTTTTTTTCTAATGTAATTTGTGTCTGTGTGACTAAGCGGGACAACATATTTTGATATTACGTTGTGTGTAAGTGCCCTGCAGTCAGCGCTGCCACATAATCCTTGTGGGCAATTGACCCCTGTCAAAGTACATCGACTAAACAGCTTGCTTCTGCCACTGGCAGGCTCAGATAGTTATCGTAAGCACTGCTGGCCAGTCACACATTACTCACTTACTCAGTAGAGTACTCAGAGAGAATGGAGTTAAACAGTAGTTAAAAAATCTGGATTTACTTGTTTAATTTTTCATTTCAGCCAGTGGCGTAAAGAGAAGTTATACATTTTGTAAAAACCACACTCCTTGCTGCTGTTATGATTATGATATTAGGTTCACTACCACTGGTATGTTAAAGGTAGTGAAAGTAATATAGTAATGTAATGATTAACGTAACTAGTTACATGTAACTAGTCATTTATTACAATTTCTGAGTAACTTGCCCAACACTGATTATTAGTGTCAACATTACAGATGTCCCTACAGGGAAAGACCTTTTTAAAAAAAATATATTTTTGTTCAGCCAGAAGCAGTCACTATATCGCTACCAGACTCCCTTGACAAAAACAGTAATTTTACCTCTCTGGTCCACCGCTGCCTGGATTGGTTAGTTTGTGTTGTATGTTGTACTGTGTCTTTGGTGTTTTTCACCCTTTAAAACACCAAAATCACACAATAACACAAACAAACAGATCCAGGCAGTGGTAAACCAGCGAGACCAGTGTTCTGCATGGTAAAATGTTTTTGTCAAGGGAATCTTGTGGCTTTGATGCAAGCAATATAGTGACTGTTTCAGGTTAAACAAAAATGATCTTACTCTTTAGAAAAAGGTCTGTAGAGATCCTTTCTGCTATGTTGTCGAAACATGTAATAATCTGAGCCTGTCAGTGGCAAAATCAAGCTCTTTAGTGGAGGTACTTTGACTTTTGGCTCAATTGCCTAGAATTACAGAATTACATTGCAGCCCTCTTTTGCTGTTGTCGACTGCAGCATGCTCGCTCAATGCTCAACCACTGTCAAAAAAAGCTGTCCCAGTTAGTCACATAGACACAAAAACATGGGAACATTTCCAGTTTGGAAAATAGCGAAGTTAACCTTCAAGTGAAATCTGAGACAAGAGAAAACGGAAGCCAACAGTTTACAACACTTTTCAAATATGAAAATGAGTGAGAGAGAGAAGGAGATCTGTCTGCAGAGCTCTAGGCTAAACCCTTCAGCATTGAAGCTCATTACATTATGACCCATTACATTATGTTTGTCGGGCTGGAAATGCTGCCACACATTAATAAAACATTTGTTCTATTCATTTTATACAGGGAGGAAAAATCAAGTTGACATCCAGTAGTGGCTACAAGTCAGTGAAAATACACTGGGGACAAAGACAAATCCAACTTACCAGAAAAGTAATCCTGAGACTCAAGTTTAATACTACAAACATGGCTTGTTCCTTCAGTCAGAAACATTCCCATATTGTCTAAATGGTAGTATGGTTGGACAGGGCCGGTGTCCAGACCCTCTAGGTGGGGGAGTGGGTGGGTTTATTGTACCCCTCTTCAATCCGCCCCATTTGGCACATTCAAACTGCACCGCCTGGGCACATTAAAAAAAGCTTTCATCAAAACACAGCCACTAGGCCAGCAGCAGAGGAGGTCCCTTTGTGCTTTGTTTTAGATCTTTATTTTTGGACATGGACGGCTGGTAGGATGGAGTGATGGGAGAGTGGGAGTGAGAAGGGAGGAGGGGGAGTAGAGAGTCAATGGTTGGACACAATAACTTCACAAACCCAAATGAATGTTTGGGGTTGAACAGAATGAGCGTATCCATGCTGATTCCATGTCAGACTGATACGGTTTTAAATTCAAGAATATTTGAAGCTTCCAACCTTAAAATCGGCCTCTTTTTTTTATACTTACCCTCCATCCCTTTTCCAATACTTTGCACACCTGCAACTCACAGACACACAGATGCAACACATTGCCCAAACCCAGGACGCTCCTTAGACAGCAACAATAATGAGGACGTCGTTAATTTGCCCAAACAAGCGGGGGGGCCTTTAGCGCGGTCTGGTAATTAATTAACAGCAACACTGTTACTTAATTAGCTCCACATGAAAGGAGAAGGGTGGTGGAGATGAGGTGTGCAGTGTGTGTGTATGATTAAGGGGAGATGGAGATTGATTATGAGCACATGTGTCTAACTGACTTTATGTAGCATCGGGGAGTGTAATGGTGTCTCACGGTGGGACGAAATAAATTAGTAAAAACAATGTAATAAAGGCATTTAATGTGACAAATGCTGGATAATGTAACAACTAGGGCTGGGCAAGTTAACGATTTATTATCGCGTTAACACATTTATTAATTAACACAGACAATTATTTTATCTCACGATAATGCAGCTTTTATTATTATTATTATTAATATTATTTTGAAAGTCCATTGCTCACCAGCTCTGAATACACACAGGCAAAGCATGGGGTCACAGGAGGTGTTGTGGTGTTGATCAGCCTGCAAATCACCCACCAAAACAAGCAGTGGAGGGAGGCTTCAGCAGACTACGCTGGATGCAGACAGGGAGACAACAGCACGATAGTAACCATGGCAACAGCTTATGCGCACTACACAGCGGTAGCTTCTTTAACTTAAGTTAAAATCATACATAACTTTACCTGATAGGCCTTCATCTAGTTTTGCAGGGATGCTCTGCCATGCGAATTCCCTCCTGCTGATGTCCTTTTTAGTAAACAGCAACAGATTCTGGAAACTCAGAAACAGCGAGGATCAGTCTCTCTTCCAGTGATTTCTGCTGCGCATCACGTACAAAAAGTTCAAGACAATTCAGCTTCGCAGCGGGCGGGCGTGTGCGTGAGGCGGGCAGAATCGTGACAGTTTCACGGGAACGCGGCAGCTTGTCGCTACGCCTTGCTCGACCACTTCACCTCACTCTAACAGGGACACTTGCTTCTGAACACAGACTGTTTCTGCTGCTCCCTGATAAAAGAAAAATGTTTCTGCTGATACTGGCTGAGAAAAAAAAATAAAGAAAACAGATTTATATATGTTAACCTGTTACTCAGAAAATGCCTGTTATGATGTTATCATCATCGCTCTGGACTCTGATGTTAACTTGCTAGACAAAAGGTAATGCCCTGGCAGTGGCAAATAGCTTTGGTTTTATATTTGATTTGATTACATTACTGTTTAAGTTGAGATTTCCTGGTAAAAAGCACCTTATTTGTTTAAAGTACAAATCACACGTTATTGCACTTTTGTGTACATAGCAGTACATTTAAATTAACAGTGTGCAATACACTACTTTAGAATTCATTAGTGAATTTTGTGCATAACAATGTGATTAATCGCGATTAACCTCTCAAAATCATGCGATAAATTTTCTAATCGTTCCCCAGCACTAGTAATAATATTTTCTAGCTGTTCATGCAACGACCTGGGAAAGAAGTTTAACCCTAACCCTAATCCTTACGTGGATTCTGAAAATGCCGCAGACAATTTTTAAATCCTTTTAAAATCCCCTGCTCTCAAAGCCCAAATCTGTGCCCATTTTGCATGTGTGATATGAACTGCACTGTTCTTTAACTGGGTATATGCATACATTTTTATGCCTCTGCATTTATAAACGGCAACTGTTTCCCATCCACTCCCCGGTTTACTTGGTTTCCCCGACCACTCACTGGTGGAGCTTTCTCTTTGTTAGCTGCAGGCTAAAGTAGAGCCATATCAACCCAGATACCAAGCTGTACTCCCTCAGGGTCACATAACTCTCTAGATGAAATCCCACAACTCAGCATTGCTGTCTGCTGTATACATATTCAGGCCTGCACCAGTGTAGCATCAAAGAGGCCCTCTTCGCCATTGCCTTAATTCCCCCAGTGCTCTTTTATAACTTTTCCTAGTTAGCTTTAGTACGCACCGCTGGAGACCATGTGCAGTTCTGTCAGTGTTTATGTGGCAGCCTGAAGGTTAGAAACGCTGTTTTGTGGTTGCTGAGGTACCTTTGACATTGAAACCACAGCTACTTTAGTTGCTGCAAGTTTCTCAGGGGGCCACCAGGAGGAGAGGACTGGTTCACTGTGGCTCCCAGATATTTCAGAGTCATTAACCTTCAAAAAATGTCAGGAAGGGGCCATCTACTATGAAATGCATATTTGCCAACGTGCATTAAACACAAATATTTCTTCCTCCTCCAAGAAACATTTTGTTTGTTGTCTAAGAAGCACAAGTTTGGTCGAGGTTAACTTTGAGTTGACATTTTACTAACAAAGACCACGCCACTTACATATGCAAATAGGTTTATTGAAACAACATTCTAAGTGGAGGGTTGAATGAGGGTTGGGGACTGAAGGATGGAATGGGGTTGAAGTTGAGGGGATGAACGAAGGGGCAAATGGGGATCGTTATTTGGTGAAGGTCAAGAAAATAAATTCAGGGAGACGGGGGCAACATCTCCCGCCTTTTGTTGCTGTGAGGAGGGGCAAGAAAACAGAAAAGATTTGGGTGGAGGGATGTTGTTGATGTTAATGAGGCACAGCTGAGAAAGTAACAAGTCATCCAAACTAATCATCAGAATATATGCAGTCTTTCACCACATACAGTAAATCAACCACATAAGGGCTTTTTGATCTATCACTCATAACAGCTGCTAGACACGTTTAAGAGAAAGGGTTCTGACGCAGCTTTTTAAGATTAGGACAAGAATGAGGAGTGGTTTTAATTACTTAATGTAAGTATTTTTGACAAACACATCCAGGTTCACTTAATGGAAATATATTTATTTTGGTGATAATGGTCCACAGCTTATGATCGGGCATTGTTGAGCAAAACACTAACTATTTACTAGCTCCAGGGATGCTATTGTGTCACTGGCACCATCTTTAACTTCCCGGCTGCAAAAGTAAAATAGATTTTCCTTATGGAGATCAATGAAATATCCAATTAAACAGCAAGCAGACACTGTTTTAAGATGATTTCTCTGCAGATCTGCCACAGCCTGTTAGCTAATAATGCGACACGAGGAGTGACAGGCTGTCTAACGCAGTAGGTTATAAAGTCTGTGTGAAAGGCAGCGGTGTTGTGTCGGTGTGGATGTAAGCTGTGGCTCCCCTCTGGCCTTTCACTGTGCTCTAATCCTCTCTGCGCCTTTATCTGGATGGCACAGACAAGAAGAGGTCAGGGGACACAGGCTAATGCAATCATATGATTTAACCAGATAGAAAATAGAAGCGTGAGCGTGAGTGTGAGCGTGCGTTTCAATGTCCGTGCTGGCACAACTCAAGCTGCCGGCCAGAGAAAATGAATAAAACTCAATGAATTCACTTCTTTTGACCTGACAAAATTACAATACACCACATTATTCCTTATTAACACATTTCAGTTTTGACACAGTTCGGTACACCCAATATAACAGTATTAATATTACTGCGGTCAGTTATAATCTATCAAATAGTGTGTGTATGCCCAACAGGGACCCCTTTGCATTATTAAACTGCTGAACTAGTTTACTAGATGCGTTCAATTCAACAGTCGCTTTCATTGGATTATTCATGAGGCTACAAGGAACTTTTTGGGCAACAATATTGTGTGAGACCACATACAGCAATCAAAGTTTCCCTCTTTAATTTCCATGTTAAATTTTAATTCAAAGCTTGGAGTATGAAGTGTTAATGAAAGCAAAGAATATTCAAAGCCAGCACAAGTTAGTGAACGACTATATTAAGTGGTTAATTTGGTTTCGTAGTTTTTATTCAACCATCACCCTTTCTCTGTCATCCACCCATCGGCGGCTTAATAGAAAGCAAAAGATGCTCCAGTCCCCATTATTAATTATGTATACAACTCTCATGCAAGTCCTATCTGGACTGGGGCCAATTAATAATGGAACAGCACCGTAATTACACGGTGGTTTTTCAATTCACTCTTCTTCCTTCTCTGCCTCATCTCTTTACCTCTCTACTTCTTAACCTTCCTCCTCCCCCTATGCTCTGTCCATTTGTCTCTGTGTCGCTTCTTTAGGTTTAATCCAATCCGTTCTCATCAGTGTCCGCTTTTATCTGACGTACTGAAGATGACATCACCGTGGAAGAAAGCAAGGCGTTCCTTTGCTGAAGAGTGCGGTAAAGTCTAAACTCCTCTTCTTGTTATTTGGAAATCAGAGAAGCTTAAAAATGGGAGAAGACTCCAGTATGAACATCAGCGTGTGAGTCAGTTTGCCAGCGTACAGCCAAGTCAACTATCGAGTAACGACGAGTTTTCAGCATCACTCCTTGGTTACAAGCCATAAACCCATTTAGCTACCTTTCTGGCTGAAAGTTCCACCACAGTCAGATCCAACCACAACAATTTCCAGTGGAGTGTTTTTTTCTGTTATTCATTGTATTGAAATCATCAGCAAAACTCAAGCGATAAAACATTTCCGTGTTTGCAACGACCTATTCAAATAAATAGACCAATTTTACACATGTCGCACGTTTGTTTTCGTCCTCATTTCAAACTGGCCTCCCGACAGGAGTTGAATGAGCTGGTCAACTTGTTCGATTTGTTGAAGAAATATCGGCCGAGGAGATACAGTATCAGCATGCAACATGTGAACACATTGAATACCAACACCAAATCTGCAGGATATCATCATTTGGTCCCTTTTATGTTTCTGTCTTCGCCCTAGTGGCTGTAGAACTAGAGCTGGAAGGTCAGTGAACACTTGTACGGTCAGCTAATGGCTCTAAGCTAGACCTGTCTTACCTTTCCCAGTTACATCAATTAAGACACCTAAGAATATTCTTTAACACGATGTGTTGATGAAAATATTGTATTTGGGTAATTCTGGTGGACAAGACAAACAAGTTGCAGTCCTTTAATAGGCGTGTATAATCTGTGACAATATATTTTTCTTGGGTAAAGAAAATCATGCTACCCGTGTGGCTAATTATTGTGCATGGATGCTCTGGCACCATTGTTTTAGTTTGAACATCTCTGCCTTAGAGGGCACCGACATGCTGAAAGTTATTGATTTCAGTTTGAAATGTCAGAGGGGGCAAACTAATGATCACAAAATGCTTCTTTATGTCAATACTGAAAACAACTGCTCTGCTAAGAAGAAATATTTCTCCTGAGCGTATACTTTAAAAGGGCATTCTGTTGTGTTTTAAATGAAATGTCCCCTGGCCAATAAGAACATAAAATAGGAAATTACAGTAACTTAACTTTAAAGCACCTCCCCTGTATCCTCTCCTATAATGCTGTCAAGAACAGTCGCCTCAGCCAGATGATGACTGCCGAAATCAAACCCGTTGTAGCAGCATGCAGCAGCTTGCTAGACAGCCCGCTTTGACAGACGCCGTCCCATGAGCCTCTTTGATTCAAAAAGCCAGTTAATGATTTACACGGGGAAAAAACAACATCAGTGACAAACAGTTTCTCCAGACGGCTTTGTCTGCAGTCTGTTGTGGGGACAGCAGAAGAAGAGCCCCCATCTGAATGGATGCTGTCTGTGTTTTGAACAGGAAGCAGGAAGGCTTTTTGAAGCGACCTGTGAGCAGAGCGTCTCTAAAGCGGAGCAGATTTGTAAAAGGTGTTAGTTCATTTATGTACATTTTCCGAGCTTTCGCATTTTCATTCCGGTCCGTTCCTGTTCTCTCTTCCAACCTAACCTCAATTTCCCCTCATTCCTCTCTTCCTCCCCCTCTTTCATTTAATCTGTTTATTTTGTTGTGGTTTGCACCGGTGAGGCTGTCATGATGTTTACAGGTGTCCTTTCAGCGGGAGCAAAGGCAATTACTGAACTGCGGGAAGTGGTTGTGTTCACCAATGAGTATTACGCTTTATCACTGTATTTCAGCATTCACCACAGCTTATTCTCAGCAGGCTTTCAAGGAGAGTTTTGATTTGTGAGGGAAAATTTAAAACTTCACCCTCACAATTGGCTTATCAACCTTTGTAACAGGATAGCTTGATATTCATTTGTAAATATTTGCACCCATCTTCCCACAAGGCAGAGAAAAACAAAAGAAACAAGCAGAAACAAGAGAAAAACAAGAGAAAAGAGTAAACAAGAGAAAAGAGTTTGTCTTGTCTGGGGTTAAAATAACTAAGTTTGACTTAGTTGAGAAGTGTTACTTAACTCAAAAAGATCAATGTGAAACTTTTTGTTTCACATAACCCTTTCAACTGTGACGCTAAAGGGTCCCATGTGCGTTGGAACCAGACACCGAAGGACGTGACAAAGCGTAGGTATTTGACACTCTAGGAATGAGAATATGCTAGTTCTGTAGTTGTGGGCTTTGATTATAGAGATTTTGTGAGAACGTTTGCAATGGTGAGCCTTTCTCACATTCCATGATGACCATGTCTATTGTGTTTCATACAGACAGATTTTACATAGACATACGACAGTTCATGCATCAAGTGTTTTTGGCTAAGCATCTATGTAGTAGATTATGCAAATATCAGTTTATCTACTAGCCATCTGTGCGATAAAGAAGCTCATTACAGAGTCATTATTTTCATAAAGCACCCCAGTAATAAGTAATCTCATATAAATAATACTAGAGTCATAGACATGCTAAATATACAGACTGGACTACATATAAGGTAGGGGGAAAAAACTTGTCATTTAATGTGTTTAATCATTTATTTAACATGAAAAAATGTGAAAAAGTCTTTGGCGATTAGACCCAATCATGATAATGTGATGTTAAAGGTGGTAGAGTGGTCATAGTGGTGTAGAACCCCCTCCACCAATGGAGTTTAGACATTGGTGGTGGTGGTAATGATGAAGAAATGATGAAAATGCTGAGAATCTGGATGAGATGCTGAGCTGAACTGGGCCTGGATCTAATGAGCAGGAGGTGAATGGTTTGGAGGATGGTGGCATCGATTTGTACTGAAAAGACATCTGACAGCAGAGTGGAGACAAGCGACTACATAAATGATTGATGGAGACTGTGGCAAAATCAGATTGATAAACTAAAGAGTGAACGCCCAGTAGTCAGCTGATTAGAGAGGCAGGAAGAGAGAGAGGTCGTGAATGAATGAATCATGAAGAAAGCACCTCATGATTTATGTCCAATGCCGACGTTCATGCCAACGCAGGAAGCTGTGTGGCTTGCTCAGTGTGATGGATTGGCACATAGTACATCCAGCTGTCATGCAGGAGACTGGCGTTTCCCATTATAAGTCATTGTAATTGCTGGGAATCCAACCTAACTACATCTATTGTCCTCTATGAAGGACCAACCAGGAACTTTTACTTTAAAATGTTGGATGAATTTCCAGTTCCAGTGGGGGTATTGCTCAAATCAGTTTGAGCCAAGTGTCTCTTTTATGGTATGTTACATTTTGCCTCCAGTGTGTGCAACACCAAATGAGATACCCACTTTTTCTGGAATGTGGAATAGAATAGATACAGACAGGCAGCATTGGGAGAGAAAGCAGGAGATGTTGCAGTTATAGTCTATGGTTTAAACACTAGACCCTCAGGTTGCACATAAAACATGGGTTTTTATGACACGTGGAAGGTCTCTTAATGTTACCTGACACACAAATCATCCCTGGAATAGTGTTGTGTCTTTGTTTGTTTCCCATTTACAGAGCCAGGACTGCGTACACCAGGTTTGTTTTTCAGCACAAACAGAACAGACAGCTAGCAGACCCTGAAATTATATTGGTATATATTTGTATTAGATTTGAACTGCTTATCGCACCTTTAATTGAAATTGCAATGCATCCTAATTAAGAAGTTCTAGAAGAATTTGTATATACTTTTTACATTACAAAATTAAATTTTGTTTTAGGCATCAGTGTTAGATCTTGTAAGAGAGAATTTTTCTGACCCTGCTGTGTGTATTTCGCCAACTAGCCTGTCTCATATCAGAGTGTTTTCATGTAATCAAGCTGTAATTATACCATAAATAACCATAAATACTGCATCCATATCCACAATGAGCCTCGTCAACATCCTCCTGCAGAGAGTAGTTATTAGTTGATTTGTGGGCTGCCAGCTTCACTTCCTGTCGGAGCCGCTCAGAGAAGGCTCTGATTGGCTGGCAAGTTGACAGAGGGCGACAGAGGGTTGACGGGTGCTGTGGGAGGAGAGGGAGGGAAGGCATTTGCACTGAGGGCTGCGGGCAGCGCTTCCAAAAATAGCTTGCGGCTGTGACAGGACAATGATGGGGTGTGTGTGAGTGTGTGTTCACATCCTGTGAAATCTTAATAACAGCAGCACTGCTAACCCTGCCCTATCATTCGAAATCTCCATAGACACAAGGGCTCACTAAATAATAACACTGGAAACAGAAACTGAGTGTGTGTGTGTGTGTGTGATTGAGAGATACAGAGGAAATGAGAGAGAGAAAAAGAAAAAATAACCATAAGACACAAGTCGATCCTTAGGGAAAAGAGGGGAGATGCTTGTCTCTGACCCTCGACTCTTGGCAGGGAGGCGCTGGTCGATGTTAAAAACTCCTCTTTTTGGGTCTGAGAAAGCTGCAGAGAGGATTGACAAATCAGTGATTGATTTCCTCACCTGCTCAGGGAGAGACAGACCAAGGGAGGCGGGTAAATGATGGAGAGATGAGGAGAGAGAAAACCCGAGACGGGGGGAAGGCAGACAATGGGGTGGAGGAGAGTGGTGAGGTGGAAGAAATCAGAGCAAGAATGATAAAAGGTCAGTAGGTTGAAAGGGGATATTCCCCAGGTCTAAAAGATAGTTATTAAAGCTATGGGTTTTACCTCTGTAAATGTTCAATTTCAGCTCTACAGATATGCTCAGACTGCTGGGTTTTATTTTTGTTTGTCTAGCAAAAATCACAAAAGACTTTACACCAACGGACAATTAGCCCTTTGACTTGGAATGAATGCTGCCAAGCGCAAAGACAAACACTTCTTAAAATAATTAGCAGACAGTCAAATGTTTTTTCTGACAACAGATACACAGATATACTTTGAATCGATCCAAAGGTTACGTTTGGCAGTAAAGAATAGCAGCCTGACAGCAGATGCGACCTCTGATTATCACATTCAGATAGAACAATTATAATGTGGTCAAAGGAAAGACAACAACGTCCAACTTTGGGCAACATTTGGCTGCATAAAGAATGCTAGGTTGAGGCTAGTGTTAATGTTCTTTGGCCTTCTATGGCACAAGCTAACACAAGCTAAGAGCAAGAGCTAAGTACTTCCCAACTACAAAAATGTCAATGAGTCATTGACATAGTGAGCATCGTAGCTGAAGCTTTACATCGGAGATTTGGTTGCTATCTTCATCTTATAAATGTCTTTTAATGATTAAAATCCAATGATTGGCTCGCAGAAAACCACCTTGTTTGCTAATTGGTATTGTGTGCAATCCATTTCCACCCTAAGGCACTGCCATCCCTCCTTTAGTAGTGTGCTGCTAAAGAAAAGCTCATATTGATCACAAATCATGGCCACATGCATTCCAATTAATCGCCCCACGGCTGTCCTGTTTTGTGCACCTTGGGTGTTTCGTTGCATTGCTGATCTTTACCATGTTAGTTCCACATTTGCTTGGAAAAAGCTCAGGAGAAACAGAATGTGCTGAGCCACACCCTTTTTACAGTCAGTTACCCTCAGCATTTTGTTTTTGGAAGGGTGAAATGGAGGATGACTCCTGTGGGAGGGCCAAACAAAAGCTTTGTACTCTCACCCGCTCTAAATCATTCATGGCAGCATTGTTGCAGGGACGGTAGATCGGGTTAGATCCTGACAGGTCGACATTACCCCGACGCTGCCCTCAGCTAACACCAAAACCTGCCCATCTTTCCCTAATTCATTGTGACTGCCGGCTTCAGTCAAGTGTGAGATGAAATAGCTGAGCCTGACATCAGTGATCAGAGAGAGAGACTGGGGGAGGGGAGGGGGGTGGGGTGTTCATAAATGTCTAATGATCCCACCTGGTGTCTGTCTGTTGTTGCAAACAAATGCCAATAGTGTGAAGTGGAGGAATTCTCTTTAGGGGCAGCGGTGTGGTTTTAGAAGTGGAATCTATGTGAATGCAATTTACTGAAGTTACATATGTTAAGGTTTTATTCATGTAGAAATCAACACATTATGAGAAAACAGATTATTGTGATTTCCATTATAATGTTACTTCTACAGAAAAATATCCACCAAAACATAAAAACTGTGGTATTATTAATGATTCCTGTTTTTATTGCAAATTCAACCGCTTCTCCTGTGTACAGGGTCGCGGGGGGGCTGGAGCCTATCCCAGCTGACATTGGGCGAAAGGCGGGGTACACCCTGGACAGGTTGCCAGTCCATCACAGGGCCACACATAGACAAATACTCACACCCACACCTAAGGACAATTTAGAGACACCAGTTAATCTAGCCTGCATGTCTTTAGATGGTGGGAGGAAGCCGGAGCACCCGGAGAGAACCCACACGGACAACATGCAAACTCCACACGTAAAGGCCGGGGTCTGAACCCACGACCTTCTTGCTGTGAGGCAACAGTGCTAACCACTGCACCACCATGCCACCCCTGCATCTTACATGTAATTAATATAATTTTTGTACAGTGTCTTGTAGAATTTTGTCTGTGTTGGTGTTACGGCAGGAAGGTTTGGTCAGAATGTTCAGGTGCGGTTTTAAACCAATTTCATAACTTTGCTGTTTCCATATTGTTACATCATAACATATACTTTTATTACGCTTATAAGCGTCTATAAACGTAATAAAAAGTATAAAAATCATTGCAGCAGAATCAGCTCCCTCTGGAAACACATAGGCTTTATACAACTTTTGTTCACATATGCAGCAGTACTTCTCAAAACCTGTGAAACTCTGATGTTGAAAATAAGCGGAGCTTTCCTTTAATTATAAACCATGTCTTTATTCATTTGAAAAAAAAACATTTTAACCTGAATACATCCAAAGGCGGCAGTGCATTTTCAGTCACGAGAAGAGTCTTCCACCTAGACTGACAGTTTGTGACAAGCCCCACTTTTAGTCAGTGCAGCCAAGCACTTGGCATTTGGCCAAGCACTTGGCTGCACTAACAAAAAGTCCAGGTGTAGATGTGTGAGGATTAAAAAAAAACTAAGAAGAAGCTCAAGTCCTGTCTATTTTCTCACCTCCGCACACCTGGCCAATCTCTGTGCGAGGACTGGTGTGTCAGATGGAGCTCCTGTAATCCTGATCTCTTGAACGTGTTTGGGTTTGGTGTAGGTGTAGGTGAATCGGAAGCCTTTTGACAATCTGAAGCACTTGATTTCTCCCCTTGTGGAGAGAACTGGAATAAAGCCCATAAATAAAGAGGTGGCGTCTTTAATCTAAGAACAGTAAAGTTTTCTCAACCAACAGAGTTATCTCTGCCTCAGAGCAGCTTTGCCTCCTGTTTGTTTAGCTGAAGCACTCTTCTCTTCCTCTCATCTTCTCTCATCACATTTTAGGCTTTAGTACATTCCTTTTCTTCAATTGAGGTGTTTGTTACAGTCCCCACAGCTGCCTTGGCGACACAGCCGGTGTACGGAACTCACTTTCTTTGTTGCACCTTGTATTTCACTGCCACAGTATTGAAGGTTACAGAATATTGTCTGGCCACAAAAGGCTGTATGTGTGTATGTGTGTGTGTGTGTGTACTTCATGGTTGGCGTAATATGTTTGTTAGTTGGGATAACCTTCAACCGCTGCCCAGCCAATCGGAACAGGCCAGACGTGCTGGCTGCCTCATTTCTGCCATGTTTTTTTTTCTTTCACTTGTTTTTCTTTTCCCTTTTACTTGTTTTTCTTCCCCAAGTGTGCATCATGTATTGTGTGTGTGTGTGTGTGTGTGTGTGTGTATGTGTGTGTGCAGAGGGGTGGGGGCTGTTAAAGGGACAGGTTTGGTTGTTAACACATACTGGTACAGACACACTCAGACATAAACAAAGACAAAGAGGGCAACAGAAACACACACTTCTCGCACACTTACACACACTGGCTGCGTTCAAGGTCATGAAACAGCCTTGTGGAGGGAGGTAAATAAGTGATTATTGTAGCGGGAGCAGGAGATGAGTGTGTGGGTTTCTTTATTGTTATGCTAATGCAGGGAGGAAGTGTAGCGGGCTATTCTCAGGGTCTGTCTGCCCGTCGCAGCTGCAGCCTGGTTAAAGATGACCTTTTTAGACATGCATGGATGCATATGAGACATTCACCCACACATAAACACACACAGCTCATACTCGGAAAAACAAACACACCTCATTGTGCAAGCAGCTACAGGTTTATATAGTCTATAAATAAGCATGACCCATATTAATCAATTTCAATTTAATAGATTACTGACAGATTTTTCAACATGAATTGTATCACACTTATGCATGTCAATTCATTTCACAGATTTAAGACTTTATTAGTGTTTTATATTTGATAAAAAGCTGATAGCAACATCAGTAAGATAAAAAAATATAGGGTGAAATATGATTTTAACTCTGGCCGATAATTAGGAACCCATCTGAGTTTTGTCCCAATTTTCCACCCAACAGTTGTGTAAATTAAAGGCCCTTTTAGCAAGTAAAGCAAATGAAAAAACTCCACTAATTTGATACCGCAAATGCAGCAACAATACAGAAATCACAACTTCAAGTCGTGCAGACCAGTGAAGCTGAGTTTCTAACGTAGTTATTTTGCAAATCTCTCAGCACCAAATTGCACTTTTGTAAGACTTTAGTGTTCCTGTGACATTATTTTGGGAATCTCCTGGGATTCACTTCGCGCATCTCACTCACATGTTACCATCACTGGACTGGGATGGGAAAGGAAAAAAAGTTAATGGGGGTGGGTGTGACAGGAATCATAGGTCATAGCTTTTATAAATATGCATGTCTTATATGAATAAACACTATTTTCAGATTTTATTTTTTTAATTTTTTTTACAGGAAACTGGAGTCATTCATTCATTTTTTCTAAAAATCTCCCACCGGGAGATGTTTTTATCGTCCCCACCAAGGGTGACATGAAATATCCACCCTTGCATGTTTGTGTTGTCAAGGTGATGAGGATGTTTTTTTTAATTTGCTTGCGTTAACTTGCAGTGTGTGAGCCACTAATTTAGTTCAACCTGGATACTTTTTCAAAGAAATATCTCTAAACTTCAATAAAACTGACACTGAACATGTAGGCTCTTACTGGATAGCAGCGAGTGACTCATTTCTAGGTGGGTTTCCATCTAAATGTAGTGCAAAAAAAAAGGTTAATCAAAACAGCAGCCATAACTCTTCTCTTAACCTGCTTCAGAAGATTTCAGTGCTACTTCCCACTTACTGTGGCTTGTACATTGCTTTTTTATTAATTCATTTGTTTGCTCTATCCACACATACCACACATACATATAGAGTTTGCTTCCAATTTTTATGTTTGAGCTTCCTGCTGAATGGTGTTGTGCCATAGATGCAGAGCAGCGTCGATTAATCGATTAAAATGATTAGTTGAAATGTATCTGCAACTATTTTGATAATAGTAAACTGAACAATTTTACGTTTTGGACTGTTGGTCAAATAAAACAAGTTATTGAAATAGATTACTGGCCAACATGTATTTCACTGTATTCTGATGTATATAAAACAATTAATCAAATAATCAGGAAAATAATCGTCTGGTTAATCAATAATGAAAATAATCAGTAGTTGCAGCGCTACAATTAAGAGCAAGACATTGCCAATGAAGTAATAATGAGGCCTGCAATATATATTTTTCAGCCTCAGGCAATCAAGCCAATATAATATCAATATTTATGATTTTGTAAACAAAATGCTTCCATCTTTCGTGTCAGGCTTTTAAATCTTTTTAGGCTTTTTGGAAGCCATGTTGTCCATTTAAAATTTAGGAGGTTTGTGGAAATCAAGCAAGCCAATTCACCCCCATCTGCTCAAACTGAAGCCACTTCTGCTGATTGTGTAAATAGGCTCAATAATCCTGCTGTGACTCCTAGGCACACTCACGTCGCCCGATGAGCCACAGACAAACCCCTCCTTCAACACATCGCCGGGGTGACATTCAGCCGGAGCTGAACTTGGCTTGAAATGAACCCCAATGAATTCCAAAACTGCATCCAGCAACCCAGCAATCGCATTACTGAATTAGATCTGTGGATTGAATTAGTCCAATTTGGCCTTAATGGGCCCACTTAGACTCACATTGGATACCGCAGGCACCTGTAATTAGAGAGTGAGCCATTTGTTACAAATTACACACTCCAGATCGGCTCGTCTTATTTAACCCACATTGTGGAGGTACAGATATGCAGACACACATTAACACACACACACACACACACACACACCTGACTGCTGTGTAGAAACAATGATTAGCGTTTTGTGTGTGTGTGTGTGGGGGGGTAGATGTTAATTTGCTGTTTCTCTAAGTGTGTGTTTGTTTGTTTATGTGTAATTATGTGTACGCCTTCAGTCTATTTGATTAATGTTGGCATTCAGTCTCGGGTGTGTGTGTGTGTGTGTGTGTGTGTGCGTCTGTGTGTTGTATGAGCTCACACTCAGGAACACGCGTCCCAGTACGTGGAATGGGGAGGACCCCTTCCTCCCCATTCCACTTTTAACATCCCTGTCATCCCCTCTTTCCTGTCCTGACTGCCTTGCTAAAGCCCAGAGCTTCCCGAAGGCACTATTTCATGTTCCTTTTTTTGCCTCCTTTTGAGATTTGTTTATCTCTAATCCATCATCTCTTTTACTGCTTCTCTGTATCATCATATTTGCCCTCTTCCTGCTCCTCCTCCTCCTCGCCTGCTGTGTTTTGCTACTCCTTCACATCCCCTCTCTCTCTCTCTCTTTTCTCAGTCTCTAATCCTCCCACTCACTTTTCCTCACAAATAAAAAAGCACAAAGCGAGAGCGGCAGAATGGCTGCAGACCAAAAGGACGAGGAGAGAAAGAACGATCGGCTGAGGTTTGGATGAGCCGCAGCCGTGGCGACGGCGGAGGCCAGCCGCTGCTGTTGGACGTGCGGCCATCCCTCACTCGCTACCTCCGGCCAATGATTTGTAATTGCAAGCAGATATTGGCTAATTTGAATCAAACAGTCGCTCTCAAATGCAGGGGCCTTGGATCACTTTCCACACTCTTACAACACTTACGACACTGTGGTGCCGTGAGGAAGCTGAGAGCGCGAGACCATACCACTGGCCAGCAGGTAGAAACTTCTCAGCTTATAAGGGAATGTCATGCTGAAGTGAAATTGAAGCTTTTAGCCCAGAGGCTGTGGAAATGTGGAAATTTCAGCATCTGCTGGGTGTGCAGAAAGCTTAACACCGCAGAGAATTTGGTCTTGTGAGTGATTTTGGCAGCTGAGAACTTGTTTTTACACTACTGTGCCTCTGTGTGTGGAAAACACAACAGTAAATAAAATATTTCTGCAATACTGTCCTACAAAAGCAGAGCACCTAGATGAGTTTGGAGTTTAGAGGATGACCGGCCAGAGAAGTATTACCTCGATAAAAACCATAAAGCCATTAAGGTATTTACTGTCACAGACTCCATGTAACACCTGAAAAACACACATTTATGTACTCCTGACTTGGAAAGCAGCAAATAAGCGCCAAAGTCTATTGTCAATTTAAACTATGTAATTAGTCCAATACATGCACACTTAATTTAATACATTTTAAAAAACAATATTAAGTTAGCTAAACCACATCCAGAGGCAGAGGCTAAGCTGCTAAGCTAGTCTACTTACTTTCTAATACTAGATTAGCTGCTGTTTCTTTTAATGAGGATAGGCTTTCTTCTTATTCCATCTTACTAAGTGGTACAACTTAAAACATAAAGCTGTTGATGCTTTCTGTTTTACTTGCTGTCAACAAATCCAATGCAAAGTCCCAAAACAACAAAGTTGATCCCCTTTACAAATATTGTTTGTGTAGCAAAACCTGATTAGGTGGATTCCTCAGTGCCATGTCCGTTACTCACGCTTTACTCCAATCTACAAAAAAACACACAAATTAGTCATACTGAGTCAGACCAGATTCAAATCGGGTTGTATTGCCATCCTGGGTGTGTGTGTGTCGATATATACCAACACGGGTGGACACTTAAATCTCTTTGTGACTGTCCATGTTGACCGAATTTTACATAGTGTCTAATTATTCTCCAGTCTCTTCTTCCTTTCCTCAGTTACATTTCAGATCAAGTCCTATGCATTAATTTATGTTGGCCCAATGTGTGTTAATCTGCCTCTATAAACACTTCCCAACAAATGCACAATTTAAGCCTGTTTAAGTATAACAAATACAGTTGCCCAATTGTTTTAGGAAATTACTGAGTACTTATTAAAAAAACAACACTGTAAACAACAGTGAAATTTAGCTTCTTATTAAATTTAGGTTAACCATAGTTGTCTAATTGACTCTGTCTCTGTTCAAAAGAGTACAGTATTGGAGGAGTGTACAGTAAAGCTTTAATGTCCCCAGAGGCAATTTGTCTTACAGCAGCAGTCAATAAGAAATACAGTTCATACAACATACACATACAATATAGGCATACATACATGAATATAGTACACAATAAGCACAAACAAATCGTTGCCATCTTGTTGTCACCAGAACCATCTGAAACAGCAGCAAAAGAAGGGCAAAAATGGTGGCAGCGTGTTACATCTACAGAAAGTCACAGGCTCAGTCCCATTTTGTCCAAAAAGCCAATAGCTGATGGAACAAAGAACGTCATATATCTGTTAGTGACACCTCCAGGGTCGTAAAACCCTGAGGGGAGCAAATTAAACTCAGTGTGTAAAGGGTGCTGGGAGTCCACTAAGATGACCTGAGCTGTCTGTGCGGCTCTGACTTGGTACAGGTGGTAGAGAGCATTTAAATTTACGCCAGTGACTTTACTGCACACATTCACAATTTTACTCAGAGAGTTTTTGTTTTTCCCACTGAGATTACCAGACCAACAGATCACGGTGAATGTTAAGACTGACTCAATACACGCCGTATCGAACACTTTATCAGAGACTTTTCAACTCACTGCAAGTTTACTGCAGTTTTATTTTAGTTCTGTTTTGTTGTTACTGCAAATTTGCTTTGCTTTTTTTGTTTTTACACAATTATGGCAAAACAATTCTATTCTATATTTTCTGTGTTTAGTTTGAAGTTGCATGAAGTGTATCTGTGTGTAGAAAAGGGCTGCGTAATATGACTAAAAATTCATATCTCAATATGAATTACCTATTCATACAAAATGAAGAACCGACAAAATAAACAATAGAGCATAATTGTTAGCAATAGACATTTTTCTATCGTGAAACGATATATGTTGTCATATTGCACAGCTCTAGCGTAGAATTTGATGGTCTTGTGGTTTGCATTGTTATCACTGTCTTGAGTATGTAATGCATATTACCCGAAGTAGCTCCTCCTGTAATGCTGAGTTTGAAAGTAATCATCAGTGACGTTTATCTCAGGATTGTTGAGACGGAAGATGAAATGATTGCTGCTGTGATAATTTTACAGAGTTACAAACTCTTTTCTCTTAAAATATAAACTGTTATCTAGTGTTTGGTAGCATAAATACTTTCTGCATCATATTTTTCATGTCACCCCAAACGTGCCCAAACGTGCCTGACCAATGCAGTGCCTTGTGTATGTGTGTCGGAGGGGAGGGTGTAGGGAGGGAGAGCTAAGCAGTTGATGCAGCACTCAGCAGGCAGAGGGCATCACCTGAACTTGGACCTGGAGCAGGGAGGTATCCGGTAGGTATCTGGTGTCCGGCTGGTGACGGGGCACTGGGTTACAGACCAGACGCTTTGGGGGCGGACTCAGGGGTATACCTCTTTGTCATTCTGCTTAGAGAGCAGGAGAGCAGGACCTCACACATGTTTTTTGGTTATATCAGAACATATGCAGTTTTATGTGGTGTCCATCTTTCACAGAATCTGCTCGTGAGAAGCTAAAGTGACAGATTTGAGAAGCTAGAGCAGAAACGAGAGCTCATATCAAACCGTGCGTTTGGCCACTGTCACTCACGTCATGTCTTATTAGGGTCTCTCTCCGTCTCTCTGAGTTTAGAGTCACTTTTCATTTGCTCCTCCGGCTGCTCCCCATTTTGCTTTCTTTGTGCACCACAGTTTGTGCTTCTGTCAATCCAATTTGATCGCAGTCTGCAGCACTTTATAGACATGAAAACAAAGAACAATTTTTGCCAAGCATCTATGATGAAAGAAGATGTTTAAACATAAAATGGCTTTGTGTATCAGGGTTTTGGTCATTACTGCGGATTCCAAAACAGAGCATCAATTTAGAATTCACAAATAAAGGTGCAAAATGAATTTATAAATCCATTGAGCAATCACAACTGTTAACAGTCTCTTTTTCTGTTTGGCATTGTTCCTTCAACGCCCCTTTCCATTTCTTTTCTACTGTTTCCTCATTTGTATTTCTTCCTGTCTCTATTTCTGTCATCATCATACATGGCCATATGCAGACAGGAGTCTTTGTTTGAGTAGTGATGTATTATTATTCAGGTTTAGAGTGAATATATTCTCCTGACATGCTGCTGGGACATGCCCTTCATAGCGTGTGTATTGTATAGACAAACAGGTTGTCACAAAAGTTTTCTACCTTCTGTTGTTGAATTACTTTGGGTTTGACAACGACCTTCTAGAGCTGTGGTCAGCTTTGTGCGTCACTGAAAGAAATATTTTAGAAAGGAGAAGACACAATGTTATGCAGACTGAAATTTTTATTGTATAATATTTTATTATATTCATTTAAATAGTGTTCAGTTTTCATCGTCAAGATGTGGTGATTGGACTCCTTGGCATTTTGAGGCTGCGGTTTGTTGTAGTTTGACTGAAGGTCTTGGTATTGGTTGGAATGCTGCGATCCAAATATTAATACTTACTTTGGGGTTTCTACAAAACCTTATTATTAAATTTTGTTGCAAAGGTATGATTGTCTCAGTGCAACACTCATGTTCTATCTTTATATGTCGTACCTTTAAACAACTGTTGGTGGCAGTAATCATTCCTCGTCACCATACCGACTGTGAAGCAGCCTGAGTTGGCCAGATCAAGTGGGTTTTTCCCAAATGGTTGTCCTGCTTTTGGTACAAAATTCTCTCTTTGTCTCACCCTCTGGTCTCCTGCATGAAAGTCAGACAATCCCATCACCACCATTGCCGCCACACCTGACTGATAAGATTTCAGGATGTCCAGCTTTCATTATGCCACCAGAAGTCTTAAAATAGATTATTCTTAGCTGTAGTTAATTCATTTACAAACCAATTAACACTATAAACTAAGGGATTACGTGACTTAAAGTATCACGCCTTTTGCCTCGCTACATACAGGATATATTACTTCTTGTGTCTGCAATGAAAATTGGCTTTGGAAGTAAATTTTGAGGTGTGGAATTGTTCATTAATACATGATGTGGATTTAGACAGCTTTCATTAACAGTGTAGTACTCTACAAAGATACAGTAGAGATGGGGTGTAATTTCTAAGGCATCATAACTATCTCCCTAGCCTATTTTCAATAGTGCATGGGATTAAAACTATTAAAAAATGTAGTCTTTTCTGACATGATTTTTGTTGACATTTATTCGTATTTTTCTTAAATGATAGCTTTTTATTTGCCCTACACCTTCTGTAGCATTAAATGTGTGCAATTGCTTGCATGTACAAGGAGGCTTTACTGCATCACTGCCTATGTGTCTTCATGTGCATGCATGTGCACGGGGGCGTCTCCCTCTACTAGACTGTGTGAGAACAAAGAGCAGCCAAAGAAAGGAAAGGAAATGTGCGTGTGCTCACAGTCGTCCTTGAATATTTTTACTCCAGGTATGTCTCTTCCAAGAACAGACAAAAGTGAAACAGCAGACACACTAATCAAAAATGTGGGGGGGGGGGGAGGCCATTTTGTGCAATAAAGAATATATTTACAAAAGCTTCTGTTAAATGAAGGGCACTTTTATTATAAGATGGATTTATTTTTCATATTTTACAATGTTCCACATCTGAGTTGCTTCAAAACAAAGAGCGGCTCTGCTATGAATAATGAAAGGCCTGTACAGTAGCTTGGCATCTCTCCTGCAGTCTGCCAAGCCGACCATGACATCCACAGCCCAGCGCCATGTTTATGGATGAGATGTCGCATGCCGTACCGCAGGGACAGGTCGCAACCGGACCCGGCAAAATATAAAACCCTCTACCATCTGCAGGGCTGACATTTCCCACACCAGTGAGAGCGTGAGAGCATCTGGTGTTCACCTCTCGGCTTGTGCAGGTTTTGAAGTTGTCGTAATGTCATGCCACCATGTGGTTTGTGTGCAGGAACCAGTGTGAGCCACATGACATGTGTAGAATACAGTTGGATTATTTTGTGTGTGTGTGTGTGTGTGTGTGTGTGTGTGTGTGTGTGTGTGTTTGTGCTGAACTCCAGTTGCTTTTTTCAGTGGTCTTCATATTGTTACCTCAGCTTACAGGAAAGGCTGACTTTGTTTTTGATGCACTGTTTGACAAAATCCATTTGCCACCTCGTGCTACTCATTGGCTGTGCATGCACAGCAGGTTGGCATGGCGATGAACTCTGCTTTGGAAAAACATTTATACATTACTGGGAAACTGTGATACTGTGGATTTAAAATCTGGTCTGACTTGTTTTTGGATTTTATTATCTAGTGCTTTCTATGCAAGACTGTGACTTTAAGTAGGTCAGTCTGAACTATCTCAACATCTACTGGATGGATTGCCATGAAATTTGGTTCCGACATTCATGTTCCCCTCAGGATAAATTGTAATTACTTTGCAGACCTCTAACTTTCCCTCTAGCACCAACATCACGATTTAAATCACAGAGCCCTTAATAAAGAGGCGGTATTATGCTTTTTGATTTTTTCCCTCTCCTTTATTGAGTTACATAAGTGAAAAAGCCCAAAGTCCAGCCCAAAGGGAACTGCCTGAAAACATCTCTTTTGTAGTCCAGCCTTTACTTCCCTTTCTTGTGATGTCACAAGAAAATACGTGTCATAATGCTCGCCAAGCAACTAGTCTATGAGTTTTCAAGAGCTTCTTGAAGAAGCTTTTGAAAACTCATCTCTTCCGAGAACACTTCCTCTTATACCACCTCTAACTAACTAACCTCTAACATGCACTTCCTGTGCTCTTCTTCTTCTATCCCTACAATTATCTTGTATGTGCTGCACTTTTTGTTCTGATTGTACTTTCCGTTAACTCTGACTTCCTTCCCTAGGTATTTACCCATTGATGTGATATGTACTATGAGCTCTTACTAGTATTTACTGCCACGCTTACTAGTATGTATTGTCAGTTGTAGATCTATATTCGATGCTCTGTTGATACTTGTAAGTTGTTCCTCAAATGTAAGTCGCTTTGGATAAAAGCATCTGCCAAATGAGTAAATGTAAATGTAAATGTAGTCTGACACGCCCTCAAAAACACCGGTGGAAAAAACACACTGAGCTGCAGCACACAGCTCTCCTCTCCCCTCCAAACACTAGCTAGACTCCAGGCAGTCAATGGACATAAAGTTGTTACTGTGATGAAGAGACAGAGCTCAGTGAAATCTTTACGGATGAAAGACACTTTTGTTACAGATTAATAACTGACCACTCTGAAACTGTTGCTCCACTCCATGTTGCCAAGTTGGTCGGCAACATGTAGCCTACAGCTGAATTGAAGCTGTTTACCGTCTTTTCGCTGACCAACCTTTCTCTGCTTCTGATTGGCTAGTAGTCCTTAAATAGGAACTGCGCATGTATAACTCCCACCAAAGATCATTTAGAGACAAGATGTATCACTCCATAGCTAAAATGAAGCGTTCAACATAGGGTGAAAAAAGGAGCTGCAGCGATGTGCAGTATGACAAAAAATATGTTGTTTTTTGAAAATTAAACTATGTAAAACTGTTCTGGTACAACCACTAAATAGAATTTTGAACCTGAAAATGAGCATAATACCACCTCTTTAATAATAATTTAAAACTTTTTATTCCACAAACTTTATTGTCATACATAGTTACACAGTACAACCCATCCTAATTAGGAGCAGTGGGCAGCCATTGGTCATCGTCCAGGGAGCAGTTAGGGGTTCAGGGCCTTGCTCGGAGGCACCTTTGGCAATGGCGAAATTTAGGGTTAGCCCTAACCCCTAACCCCAGGGGGCTACTAAGGGCTGCTGTGCTACTGCGTGGCTTTGGCCAGTAGGAATCTAGGATTAGAATCACCCTTTAAAGTCACACTCATGTACTGTATAACTTAACAGACCAGAGGGGTTTTGGTTATGTTTCTTTGTTCAAAGCTTATGGCTTTACTTGCAGACCTCCTCTTGCAAAATCCAGCTGATTTAAAAATAAAGCACACAGTAGCGCAATGCAAGGTCCACATAGAAATGTAAAACGATATGGTGGTAGTGGTGCAGACATCAGTAAAAATAAATACTACCAATAATGATAACATTAGTAATAATGATAATAATGTGGTCTATCTGTACTTCTATAGTGGCTTTCTAGTCTTCCAACCACTCAAAGCACTTTTACACTACGTCACAGCCATCCATTCACGCACATTCATACACTGTTGGCAGAGGCTAAGCCAACTGCTCATCAGAAACAGAAATTAACATTCACAAGTGGGAGCAATTTGGGGTTCAGCATCTCACCTTTGGTCTCATAATTATAACTGTAGCAGCGGGTGTTGAGCAGGAAGCTTGCAACCATAGATCCAGACTCTACAGCTCCGGAGCCAGAAACACGTGCAGAAAGCAACAGAAGGAGAGGAGAGGGCCGAGAAAGCACATGACTACAGGAGAGTGAAGTTAAGTTAGTAACATGCATTAATGGGATAAGAATGCGTACAGATTGAATTGAGGAGGAGAGAGGAGCTCAGTGCATCGTGAGAAATCTCCCAGCTGTCTAAGCTTACAGCAGCACAGAACAGTTCTTTGAAATTAGCTGTTTTGATCTATTTTTAAACTTCTGGTGGCATGACAGCTGGACATCTTGACCTATCTGAAGATCACTTATCACGTAGAAATCACCAAGTGCACCTGTAACCATATGTCCTTGTTTTAAAGACAATCTAACATGTTTCCACTTTCACAAATGTGGAAGGGCATACTTTCAGAGTATATCATTATTGTCCATTGTAAAAGTTTTAGCACACCCAAGATGGGAACTTGTTCCTGCCAACATAAACCTGGAATCTCTCCTGGGCACCATGCATTACACCAGGCCTTGGCCAAAGCTTGGTTTACAACACACCTCATACAGTTTCCTTAATGATGCAGCACCTTGCTTACTTCACAGACTTGGCCCGGGAACAAAGATTGCAAGGTCTGAAAGCCCTTTCAGTCACTGCTGAGGGCTCATGTTTTCATTCCACTTTGACAGCGCAGCTTGGCCATGTGTCAAAGTACATTTGCGTCCCTCAGTGGGTGATGCGGCATGGGTGTTTCTACTTGTTTAGACTTTAACACTTGCTCTGACCTCATTCTATAGCTGGGTGGCCTTCACCTGAACAGGACAATACAAAGAGATGGAATGAAGGGAAAGGCCAGTCAGTGGAGGGCTGACCAAAAAAACCCTGAAAAGTGTGAGCAAATTCCGGTTGTCTGCAAAAAGAGCGCCTACAGTAACACAAAGAGCCTCTGACTTCATTTGTGTGTGTGTTCATGCCCAAGTGTACAGGTATGTTTGTGTGATGGTGTAATGTATGTGTTTAAGCCTGAATCCACATCACACTTCAGTCCTCTTCCTACTTCGATGCTAAATTAAGTGTGACAGGGCATTAAAGTTGGTCCAGAGCTCTGGGTCTTTGTGAGAGAGATGGGACGGGGGTGCTGTAGGTTGGATTGAAAGTATATGTGTGTCTATGTGTGTGTGTGTCTGTGTGTGAGAGTGAGGATCAGATTAATAGAAAGAAGGTGCTCATGGCTTGTGACAGCGGCAAGGGAATGAGTCTGTGACTAAACATGACCTCTTTCAAGACCTTTCTGGAGATGAGGGGATTGGAGAAACATCCCAGACACCAACGAGGCCTGACAGCTAAACACTAAACTCTTACCTTAAAGGTTTTTTGGAGGATTGTTTCCTTATCCAAAACCAGCGTCTAAGGACAGAATGTGTCTTCTGTACAGAAGTCCTATAAAGCAAATTTGTAATTGGTGATTTTGGTCTATAACAAAAAATGACTTGACTCTGAGTGCATCTGGACGGAACTACTCAGCATTCATCCAAAGGCTTCTTGCAGTGATATTTGGCATGAAATGAAGGAAAATAATTCAAAACAAGCAGAAAAAGTAAATTTTATTCAGAGGGGTCGTGTATGGAAAACAAAAGTAGAGACAAGTTTTTTTCTTGGTACAGAAAGCGCTGCCTCAACTGCATTTTGTGCTGATAATGAAAAGTGAGTTTGTTTTCAAAATGACTAACGGAGGTACCTGCCACTATCAGCAAACAGTCCGTGGGTACAACTCCCAAACATTTAGAGACTTTGCAACGCAGCTGGTGTGCTCCCATCAGAGAAACAACAGCTACCTATTTCCCCCCTATTTTCATTTTGCTGTTGTTGTAAACTGTCAGCAATGCAGCCTAAAACCATTGTCTGCTCTTCTATGTGATTAGTCAGCTCACACATTAAACATTGTTCTATGATGTGTGACACCGTGAAAACTTTTCCCCAACTTTAGAAAGACCTGTCTGTCTTAAAGTAAAAAAGCGAGCTGTGGCATATTCTCCAGCGTGAGCACCTTCAGGTCTTTTTGCAATTTAGTTGCTATTCAATTTCTAATAAAAAGACTCAGGCAGATTGAACGAGCGCAAGCTGGGAAGCATGTGTGAGGTACAGATACAGGCACTAACAGGCAAAAAGATATTATTATATTGTTACAACCCTGCTAGCCCTAATTAATGTTTCTGCCATAAGAGACAGACTGAGAGACAGGATGATCTCATGAGGGGAGATGGACTCTGAGTTGAGACAGCATGTCTTGCTTCAGCTGACTACTAATGAAGCCTTGTGGCCAAAATGCACTCAAACTCAAATAGTTGTGTTAGTGAACCATTTGGTTGTGCCAAGTGGTTTAGTCCTAATGTATTTACATAGCCCTTCACGCTCTGCCTGTTGGACTGGACACAGGCTGCTTTCAGGTTATGGCAAATATTTTTTTGGGACTGTGCAACTGATGACTACCATATTCCACATAGTCTATTATTCTTCTATATATGTATTCTATCTTGTCAATTTCATGTTTTTATAGGCGCTCCTAGTCACCAAAGTGTCTTTGTGTGTGCGTGTTGTCACATGACAGATATAATCAAATCATTATCAAATACATTGTGCCCATAATCAATCTCTTGTGTCTTGGATTCACAGACAAATAGTAGAAGTACTGTTACTGCTGCTTGCATACAGTTACTAATACCAAAAACTGCAAATGCTGCTACTGCTGCAGGTATACAAACTAGCATTGCTACTACAAACACATTAACATTGATGTGGGGCACAATTCACCGTTCTCAGTGACACCTCTTCTCCTCTGACTTATCGCTCGGTCAAATCTGTTCACACAGACATACAGTACACACACACTCCTGGCATCATTGGAACTAAAAAACCAGCGGATTGTTGTCTATCTATGGTTACTTCAATAATAGTAACTGCTAGTAGCTAATGCAGTTTGGTGCATGGTGCAAATTTCTCAAAGTGTAAATAAATATAAGACAGAAAAAAACTTTCAAGAACCAATATTGAAGCCTGCTACTTTAAAAACCTTGACAGTACTGTAACTATAACTGTGAATGCAAATACACATAAAGGTTTGAGTTACACCCCTACAATACAAAATCCAAGATGGGGCATACGTTTAGGTAAAAATGCCTTATACTGATATTGTACATTCCCATAAATTTGCAATTAATCAAATCACCAAAAAACTATTTTCGAATGGTAAGCCTGGGACTTCAATTCAAAACAAATTTATTTATATAGCGCCAATTCAAAACACAAGTTATCTCATTGCACTCACAAGTCACCCGTTCTTACATAGACTTTATAGCTACATCGCCTGACTTCCTCCTTTGTTACCAGCCCACTAGAGGTCACGGCCTAACAATAAATGTAACTATGGGTCGTGATAAGCGGCTTCTTTTTCTGATGAGGTTTTAATACTACTGCTGCCTCTCCTACTAAATCCTCAACATGATTAGCATACTTGTAAGTTGAGTGGACTGAAATTCAATGCAAATGTCTAATAAGAATCAATTCAAGTAAAGTGCTTCCCATCAACAACCAGTATTGATCAGTTCTACTATCAATTTGTACTCAATCAAAGATCAGTGTAAACCTAGTTTGGAGGATCTTTGGGATTGAATACGGGGTTAACTTTAATTATTTTTTCAATCCAGCCATGGTTTGCTCTATTTAAATTGTGCTCTTTTTTTCTCAGCCAACTGTTTATGTTGATAAGCTATTTCTATTCAGTTTTGTAATTTCCATAATATTTCCCTCTGGCTTTGACTGGTGGTATTGTAATAACCCTGTTCATTTCCAGGGGAGTAAACACTGCCCTATGAAATAACATTAACGGTACCTAATGACAAGGTGGAAAAATGTTGTGGTAAGGGCCTGCAGTCTCCTCAAGAGTCAGCAGAATTGGAAATGTGCTAAACAACCAAATAACATTTGCCATTTTGATACAGCTCAGTTACGCACAGCATGTAAAATAAACTGTGCTGGAACCCCAGTTGTTGAGAACAGGGAAAACACTATGTATAATAATGTACATGGGTATATAATGTATCTTATTTGTGTAATTAGAGCAGCTCCCTGAATACATTTGCCCAAATTAGACCCTGAAAGTATTTCCACTGTGTTTAATGTTGCATTCAATGCATGTTACCACTTACCCAAGTCATCTTTTTAACGCCCATTAACGAAACAAACCCAGGCGAGGCTCAATTGTTAAACACTGCATTTGTTAATGACGCATGGTTTTAGACTCTGTTTTACAAAGTGTGCTTATGAGGGACGTGAGAGCTGGGGCAACAGCAAAACGGCAAAAAAGCAACAGGAATGTCAGGAGACGGAGGGGGAGGGAGAGCGGGAGAGCGGGAGAGGGACGGGGATTATGATAATGCTCAGGCGACAGCTGTTCAGCTGTGGCGAGCAGCTGTATCCACTGAAGGGGATGAAGCCTGAGCTAGGACAGGAGCCTCTGTCCATGCCACCGTGACAGTAAAGGTAGCCAGAACAGACACACAAAGAAAACAGAGCTGCATGCAAATGTGTGTTGAAAGTAAGCAGGTGATAATTGAATATATTAAGCTCAGATGCATTGTAATAAAGTTTTATTAAGAATGTTCCTTCTCTGTGCAAATAGATGCCAACGCAGCATGTCAAATCTCAATTCTACTTCATGTTTAGCTCAAGGTTAGACACAGGAAAGGGGATTTTGGACCCACAGGTAAGAACCCAGGTTTACTTGCTTTTAAAAGTAAAGAACCAAAAAAGGTGCAGGCATACAGTGAATTATCAAACAACCCTGTTAGCCAGTCCAGAACAAAAGCCAGTCAGGTCCAACAAACCAGGACACATGGGGACCAAAGACAAAGATGAACTGAAAACATCTAAATATACAAGAGGGTGGTGATTCACAATGGACAGGCTTAAACAGTTGGGGGGGAGGAAACAATCACAGCAAACCTAAAAACATCCTTAAATTAAAAGTGATGCTAAATACTAATTTTACACATGTGTTTACTAGAGGAGTGCTACTCAGCCTGTGTATTATGCCTTCTGTGGCTCTGAGAACCCATCAAAGTGACATCATCTGGGTTATCTTGGCTTACGTTTGGAGAGTGTTACGTTTTACCAGAAAACCAGCAGGCATAATGTTGGCAGAAAGATGTGGGCATTTATCATAGATGGAGAGTTTAACAAAAAATACATGATGGAGTTGAATTATGGGAAACTTTTGGAGCTTGAACCCACCAGGTTCTAAAAATCAGGATATCTTGGCCTCTGCTGCATCTCATTTTTAATACTTTTCAATTTGTTAGTAAAATCAGTTTCATTAGTCCAGCTCCACCCTGCACTGTCTGGAGAACTCAGCTCCAAGCCCATATCTTTAAAAGCGCTGTCACAAATATGCATAGCTATATTTATTTTTGAAGTATGGTATGTCTTAGTTTTATATTAATGTAATTTCTAAAAGCACGGTTGGGTAGCCAAAGATAAGATGAGCTAAAGCTAAATTCTTCTATTTTCATATTTTTTCCTACTTATTTCTTAAAGTAAAAAAAAAACTTTTTGGATGATCCTCACGTGGAAATTATATCTTGCTGGTGAGGGATTAGGCAAATAATTGTCTAACAACCAACCGTTGTCAGAATTTATTAACAAAAGAAAATAAACAGAGAAGAACTAAAACACATATACAGAGACCTGCCGCCTGGGGCAGCTTCTGGAGTCTGACCCCGAGCATAATCATTTACACAGTGTAGGTTTCTGTGTTTTGGGGAACAGAGATCCTCTCTCAGCCTTGAATGAACATTCAAGGAGAGGAAGAGCAAGAGGGGGAAAACACCAAAACAATCTCACAGCTCTGACCTAAACCCTAAGTAATGTGGACAGACTGACATAAGGAGTGTAGGAGAGGACAGAGAGGATAAAAACCCAGGATAATACATATATATCTATAAGCCATAAAAAATTAGTAATAGTAATAGTAATAATACTAAAAGAACATGCATAAAAGATTAAATGTAAGAGGACACACTTTTCTGCCATAACATTTTAGTAATAAAGGATAAAATCAATCAACAATGTGTCTATACTTCTGATCCTAAATACCATGTATTTGGCACTAAGCCTATTCGTTTCTTTATTTAAATCTATATATCTATATCTATATCTCTCTCTCTCTCTATATATATATATATATATCTATATACCTCTATACATATATATATATATATATATAGAGAGAGAGATAGATATATACCTCTCTCTCTATATATATATATATATATATATATATATATATATATATATATATATATATATATATACATATATGTATATATATATATTAGGGTGCATCAAATTTGAATGGGAAATTTTAATTTCAAAATATCAATTTGGCTGGCATTGCATTTTGTTCCAATTAACATAAAAATGACTTTTGCAAAGTTTTGAGGAATTCCATTGAGATTTAGGGGTGCCACCTAACACATGAACTTTGGCAAAATTTCGAAAATTGTGCAATTTTTAGTCTAATTTCCAAAAGGTTGACCTGAAAATGTTGAGTACAGTGATTTTTTATACAGTAACATGTTCTATAGGGTAAAAGTTAAAGTAAAAGGTATTTCTCAGAATTCAACTTTCAAGATTCTCCATTCATTTTCTCCTATAGACAAAATGAATGGAGGTCAATGGGACACATCACGTGTCCTTACCCTGAATTTTGTGCAGCAGTGATGGATGTCAGACACACATATAAAGTTTAATTGACTTTATTTTTGAACACAAGGGGCAATACTGACGCTCTGTAGTGGCTAACTTACTGGCAACTAACAGGGCCCAATGGTAAAAGCTGACGCTAACTAAACTTCAAACTTAATTGCTTCGTCTGTGCCAGAGTCTGCTCCATTGAGCAACATCACCAGGGAGAAAGAGAGAGGAAATGGAACCTGAACTCTGAACCTAGCCAGTGCGTCTCCCCCCAGATATGTCTCCCCTCCCACCACCCAAGTGTAACCGTCCTATTCAGGAATTAGCTTGCGTTTGCAGCGGCGAAGGTTTGGCTGTTGGTTGCGGTCATGTTTAACTGCCTGCAGCACAATCTGCAGGTGCTGCTCCTTCCTTGCCACTGCGACAAAGTCAGATGTGAGCTTCACACCACGCTCAGCACAGTCATTGACCACGTTCATTGCATGTACATTGACCTCACTTTTTTTGAACGCAGCATTGGTCGCCCATTCCTTCACATCGAGAGACATAAATTCTGGATCAATATGCAGCTGGTGCATCCCAAACCAGCAATCCTTATTGGCGAGGTCAGCCAAGCTGGTGGTTGGCAAGAGGGTGGGGAACTTTGGCTTGCCAAAGCGCTGCTCAGGGATGTGCATGGAGAGATCAGCAGGCTTGTGCTCCAAGATCGCTCTGGCAAGTGCACGCTTGTCAGTATTGGGCACCTTGCTGCTGAAGAGAGCCAGGGGTAGCATCTCACCTGTCAGGTACCAGCGATGCCTTTCCAGTGCCTTGATGGCTGATGCTGCAATGCCCTCATCTACAACCTTGTATGCCTGAAGGTGGTGGTAGAGTGTCAGGTCATTCCAGGCAGCATCTACAGCTTTCTCGCAGGTCAACCACCACTTTGCATAGATGTGTGTAATGAAAATGGCAAATGCCCGAATCTTCGGCACCTGCTGCCGTGTGGTGATTGTGCCCTGGGGAAGCAACACGATGTGCTGCTCCATCAAAATCAGCTTGAGAGTATAGAGCAGCTTGGCCATCCATCGTGCCTTGTGGAGCGCTCCCGGTCGTTGGAAGGTCACTGCAGTCTGCTTTTCATCATCTGCATCCAGAAACACAAGACACAGATGCACAAACTCATGGTAGTCACCTCGCTTGTGGTCAGTGACTTCTTTTGCGCACCTGACAAATTCAGCACGCAGATTGCCCAGGAGTGGTTGCTCAGTGTTGCCAGGAATGTAGCGGGACCATTGGCTGCTGGATTCTTGTGGTAACAGGTTCCATTTCTCTCTCAGACGCGTGAACAAGGTAACCTCTGGCGAGCGTGTTGACTCCACCTTCAGGTTTGTGAAAACCTGGTTCAGGAGGACCTCACCAATGTGGTGCCGGCACCCAGACCAAAGCAGTGGTCGGCCCAGTGAAAGCTGTATGGCAATGCAGGCTGCTGTGAGGTGGCCGGTGTTTGACGCAGTGGTGTCAAATGCCATGTTGACAACCTGGTCAGCGCAGCACCAGTCCTGCAGCAACTTGCATGTCAACCGGGCAATGATCACTCCACATGCCTCATTGGTCTGCTTCTTATACGCAGGGACACCATACAGCTTCAGCCGCTCTGCATCTCCAACCACCACTGTAAGACGCTCCTCCAACTGGCGCACATTGCTGAGCTTCGGTGTTAACTTGCTGTCCCAGTGTAGGGTGCACAATGGAGGTGGTGTCCACTGCTTGCGCTGTTCCTCACCAATTGTCTCCAGCACTTGGCGTCTTGCTCGGTCAGCTGTTGCGTAAGATGCAGAGAGATGTGAACATTCACCGCCTGACTCAGCAACAAGGCCTCGCGTGAAGGCAGCCTGTTGCATTGGTGACATCTTCAACCTTGTAGCCAGTGACACAACACTTGGTCGGCTAAGGATGTCATGTGGAATGAAGACGTTTATTCCAGTCTTCTTATGCTTGTGGGATGGTTCGCCCTCAGATGGTAGATAGACTTTGTTAGTGTCCTCCTCTGACTCCTCATCACTCTCCAACTCCAAGCTGGACATCTCCTCCTGCTCCTTTTCACAGCGGGACTGCCTGGCTGCTGCGGCAGCTTGACGCTCCTCTCGCCGCTTCACCTTGAGCTGCAGCTTTTTGTCCAATACACCAAATGTGGCCACTCTGTCAGTCTTCATGCTGGCCAAGAAAGCTAGATCTTCTCGGTTATCAATCAGCTTTTCAACATTTGGAGGCCACAGCGGAAATGTGGCATCAAGTCTGCACTCCATTTTCTCCAATTGTTTCTCTGTAGTCTCACTGGAGCGCTTGGCCTGGGAGATTTTCCGCAGCTTGTTGTTAGCATTGACTAAGTCTACCATCTTGTGGCACGCACGCTTGTCGCTCACCATTGGGATGTTGGCTTTCTTGTAAAATGGCCGCACCTGCTCCAGGACAAGCTTGGCTGCCTCGAACTGCGACAACGCTCCATTTGCACCAGGTTTCTTGGCAAGCATGCAGCGTAAGATCTGACGACCAGTTGGCAGTTTGGCGCCAGTGATGATACCATCCTCGCTGGTGATGCAGGGGCCGAGACCAAAGACCAGGCTGCGACTGCTAGTCTGGCTGGGACCAGTTGGTGAGGGCAGCATCTTAGGAGAGCTGGATCCTGGGGTGGGTTGTGTTGTGCAGTGCCTGAGAATGAAAAGGATACAAGCTCAAGGATAGTGTTTAAAATCATATCTTACCATACTTAATGTCAATGATATCAATAATGATAAACCATTCTTGTATGAGCCTCAAAATTTAGCTGTACATAGTCTAACTTCATCATAACTTACTGTTACATCACTACCAGAGTAGCTAGCTGTGCTTGCAAACATACTTGTATTTAAAATGTTAATTCACTGTAACAACTACAATGCTACTCTCAATAAACATGAGACACCTACTCTGAATATGACATTGTCAACTCTAGAATACTGTTGTTAAGCTTAATAGCTTAGCTAACATAGATAGCAAACTGTGGTTAGCAAACTAGCTAACTAGCGTTAGCACGCTAGCTAACGTTAGCTAGATGTGATGAGCACCAAATACCTATAAATATGACTTAAAGGACTTATGATAAATAAGTATACAAAAACACAACTACATATATGATAGTAATATGTAATAATACATACCCAACACAGAAAGATCACCTCAGTTTTCTTGAGCTGTAGTATTGCTGACCTCAGATCTCCATGGCGACTATTGAGCACTGTAAACCACTTTATCCAACAAAAACAGATGTGCGGTGGCACCCCTAAATCATCATGTACTGGAAAAATATTTTGCATGTGTTGTTTCTACATATATTGGAACACTTTTAGCACCCAGCCATATCAAAATTCAAGAATTGTGTTTTTTGATGCACCCTAATATATATATATATATATATATATATATATATATATATATATATATATATATATATATATATATATATATATATATATATGTGTGTGTGTTCATTTTCAAAACAGGCTACAAGAAGAAGTTATTTAAGGTTTTACATATACAGATATACAGACATTAGCTGTTAGTTTAATAATTTATTTGTCGGATGGGATTTGTTGACTCTAATACAAATATAAAATATCCCCAGATGTCCTTTAATCATAATGCCTTCTATGAAAACTATTAACTTATCAATCACAAAAATAAGTCTTTATCCAACAAAATGTTACAAGTAATTAAATCAGTTCAACAGATTAATTTAACTACATTAATGTTCCATGTTGCTAAGAGGCTAAATTTGAAACTTAATAAACTGACTAAATGGAGTGTAGAAAAAAGTATGGATGCATTGTTATAAATCTATATTTAAAAATTAGGAAATGATGCACAAGAATGAAAGTATGAATCACTACCATCTGCTAAATAATATCTTTTGCACTTGAGTTGAGCAAACTAAAATGGATGAGGCTTATTTCATGTTCAAGCAATAGGCTGGACTTTATTTATCGCATCTGTTATCACTGATGCACTTGATGGGTTAGAAAGGCAGAATTACCATCCACTGGCTGGATGAAGGATATGTGGAGTCGTGCACATTTCTTGCTTCACAGGAAAATACTATATTTGTCATGGTGACAATGAGCCTCTCGCACACATACTCTTGGCTACACTTCTTTCACACAGGTGGTCTCTTTCTATTAGTATAGTTCTGCCTGTTTCTCTCAGTCCTTGATGTTTATTTTCCTCTACTACTATTCCTGTCTGGAAATATTTTATTGGCGCTTTAAGAACACAATGCAACATCTGTTCACCTAAGAGGAGAGGCGACTCCAGCCTCTTATCCCTCTACCTGGTCCATCGCTCTTCTTGTAATTCTGACTTTCAGATGGGACACTGCCAGTAGTGTTAGTTAGTGTTAGATAGGAAAGACATAAGGGTTTCATTCTCAACAGTCTGCATGAAAGAGATAGAAACATCACAGATCAGCGCTCTGTTTCTGTATTCAAAGGCATCTGCTTTCTGATGCTTCAGCACTTCGGGAGCATATGGTGGTAATGTACTCTCAAGATTAAAGGAACAGTTTACCCCGAGCAGTGATTATCTAGTCGCCCCTGTGTCAGTCAAAATTGCATTATCAAACTATTTTCAAAAAAGTTGTTACTCATTGAGGTTCAAAGAGATGTCTTACTAAGTGCTTACAGTTTCATTTATTGACTACAGAATACTAAAATTGTAATGCCAGTAGCTGTTTATAGAAATTGGATTTCTCGTTTTATGCCCTTGTGGGGACTCTATCTCAAGCAGGCTCCCTTTCAGTCAATGCTGTGGGCTAAAACTGTGAATGAACTACGTTTGTTACAGTAGCTGCTTTACTGTTTTAGTCCCCCACCCCCAAAAAAGGTTCATTTAAATGCAGACCAACTGCGAAATGGCAGAAAATGCAGTTTGGTAAGAGAAAGAAAGTGATCTAAAGTAGGAAGATTTGGGTAAAGGGATATATTTTGCTATCGAGGGGCTAGCCATTCCTCATGATAGGAATTAAAGTAACACATAATGAAACAAACTGCAGTCTGAACAAGTGTTAATAGAAAACTGAGTCATCTCTTCTTTAAATAGTGATTTAGTTGGTTTTTGTGTACATAGTAACTTGCTTCATTTTCATTTATATGTATTAAATTATCTGTTGTTTCTTTAAGCTCTATGCAGTGTTTTAGCGTCTTGTTGGTTTGATTTTATGACCCATACCTTTATTGTTTTGGTTCACTCTCACCGCTCTCATCAGAGAACCCTCAGATAAAACCCACTGTACACTACTTCACCAGCACCAATTAGCGGACAAACTCCTTGCTGAACATTTTTCTCAAGTGTGGGGGGAGACTTAGCTAAAAGAAGTGTGCCTATTGGACTTGGAATGCAAATGTTACTCTGTATATGCGGCGTATAGGCTGTTTTTGCTGAGACATTTTACTTAAAAGTTTGATGTGGTGTTTTGCATCTTGTTTCCACTGCCCCCCAGTGGCCAAAAATGTTTTACTGCAAGAGCTGGCAAGCTTTAGACATGTTTCCAATTAGCTTCTTAATTATTAAGCACTTGTTTGAATGTCCATGTACGCTACTCCTTATTCTGATGCGAGCAACCTTGAGATACTTGTTAATACTGTTAAAGCATCACTATTATTTCTGAAAACCACATACCTACTTTATACTTAATAATTATTTCTTTATGGTTTTAAGAGAGCTTTGGCTTGTCCGCATCTTTCAAAATCTCCAAAATCGCAGCACCTCAAGCTACCAAAACTAGCCTAAAGGCTGTGAGAGTCTTGTATAACAACTCTTTCCTAGTTGACGTCCTGCAGTGCAAATCCAAATATAAAATTCACCACAACTAACTTTTCCACTGTGTCTCAGGCTAGACCCGATTGGATGCTTATATTCCTTTGGGTCTTACCTTAGTAAAGGCCTGACAAATGTGTCCAGCCTCCAGTTTCTTTGCTTGCATTGTCCATTTCTAGGTAAGGTCATGAACCTTATCAGATTTCCCCTTGAAGAAGAGCACTTTTTAGAGCCAGGTTAAGTTGGGTTCACAGTCCCAGCGGCCCTGTCCAACCCCATCGCCTCGTCCCCCAGTTAGCTGCTCAAATCAATGGACAGATTTGAGGGCCAGAGGGTTCATCTAAATCCCTTGGCTTCATCGATTACCGTCCCCATTACCGCCCTCACACTCCCAGTCTCCCAGTCCTATTTCATTTCTAATGCCTCACTCTCTTGTTTCCCTCTTTTATCCCAGCCCTCCCGTTTTTTCATCTTTCTCAGTCATTCTCTAACTATAATTCTTCTTTCTCTCTTTGTTTCATGCAACGTCTTCTTCTTCACTTACCCATTCTGAACTCTTTTCTCCTTTCAGCTCTTTTCTATGTCTCTTTGTTTCTTGGTCTCTTGCTATTTTCCTTTTTATCTCCCCCTCTCGCACTATATCCCATATCTCTCTTTATAGCTTCTTCTCCCTCCCCCTACACACTCTTTCTCAGTCCCAAAGGCCTCAGGCTCCCAGCAGTGGATTATCACACATCTAAGGAACTCAGCTCCCTCAGTCCTGTTGGTCCAATTAGCTGTCAGACTGAGCATCAGTCAATGTAGAGGAGTCTCCGTGGTTAAAAACATCCTTGCATTATCACTAGCAGGAATATGTATTTGCATGGATAAATAGGTTGTGGTTAATTGTGGTGTTGATGATAGCCCTTTGGGTTTGCAGTGGAATTACAGTAAAGTGTGTTACCAATTACAGCCTGTTGTTGTGGATGCACCCCGTACTAAGAGAATCCGGGGACGATGCACATGAATGTGTCTGATCATCGCCAGCCCTATCTGTTCCAGTTCCAAGCCAATTTGATCAGAGCCCAATTATAGCAATTGCTCAGATATTCATGGGAAAACAGAGGAAGCTAGAAAAGATGAATAAAACCGCAGAGACTTATAGAAGCATGGAGATCAAAAAGAGAAGCTGAAAACAACAGAAGACCTGTTCGACATGAAAGAGGGGGAAGAAAACGACAAAAGATGGTTGAATAGGTAAAAGTGGAGCGGTAAGGAGTGAAAAGTTTTTCAAATTCAAAAGAAGATTTAGACATGACAGATCTTTTTAGATCAAACATGAACGAAGCAAGCACATATGTTCCATAATGTGCCATTGTAGCAGGGTATAACCATGTCCTCATACCTAATAGGTAACAGGTCATCTGTCAGTGACTCCCAAAATGACATTGTTGAAAAGAACCAGTCTAGTGACAGGCGTTCTGGACCTTCAGGACTATACCTTAGTCACATGATATTAAACACGTGGTTAACATTGTGAAACGGTTGCAGTTTGGTTAGGTACAGGTAACAAAACTACTTGGTTGGGTTTAGGAAAACACTGTGGTTTGATTTAAAGTTACTATGTTACGTAAGTCACATGACATAAGGTACGACATGTGCCCAGGTGGCTATGATGTTAGCTCAGTAGTTCAACTAGTCACTGTGCTTCTAGGACATTTTCATGAGGACGCATGGATCAGCTACACCTTGCCACTTCCTTCCACAAGCTGTAGCTTGCTTCAGATTTAGCATGTGTACATATAGAATTTGTAGCAAACACAAGAGGGTGGCTTGTGTCTGCATGCTTGCAAATGACTAAAATCAAGTAACTAGATACATTTTATTCTTTTTCATCAACCTCCACTAGTAAATAATAGAATCCACTAACAGCAGCAGGGATTTCCTGGGGACTGCTTTCAATGAAAAACTTTACTAAGATAAAAAGGGTCAAGGGTTGAGATATTTTTAAAAAATGGAATCTTTAAGAGGCTTCCCCTCCTTGCCCCTTTTAATGGGACAATGGAAAGAGAAGTGCATATATATATATATATATATATAAAAGTTATAAAATGATATACAGTACTATTTTACACAGTGCAGTGCTGAGGATGAATTTAAGAGTCTGACAGCCTGCAGATACCTCTGTATCTCTTGACAGCTGGCAGCAGGGTGAACAGGCAGTGACTGGGTGCAGGCACCTCACCAATATCTCTGATGCTCAGTAGATGGGTACCAATGATCTTCTGAGCGGTTTTATTCACCCGCTGCAGAGCCCTCTGGTCCTGGGACGTAAACATCCCGTGACAGTTTGAAATGTTCCCAGTCAGGATGCTTTCTATTGCTCCTCTGTTAAAGTTCACGTCTATTTCATTTCATATGAAATTTGATTAAAAATTATGAATTAAAACAAAAAAGTAGCCAATTTTTAGGGAGCTGCTGGTGGCTATATCTACATCCACTGGAGAAAGTAACTCCAAATATTATCCCATTTAGGTGGAGAACACCTCTTCAACCACTGTGCATTTAGAATTTCTACACTGAATCTCCAAAGATACTGTTAAAAGTAAAAATAACAAATTTAAAATAATATCCCCACTACCTACCACAGTTCGTGTGGTATCCAGATGTGCTCCTCCTCCAGACTCTTGCATGTGCGGTCAGCAGAGGCTGTGTGGGCAGAGCAAAAGGCAAGCAGAAGCAAAGATCCGTGTAATTGCCCTCCCCTCCTCTCTGTCTGAGCCGTTTAATGAATGGTGGCAATCTCAAACTACTGTTAAAATGGTAACGGGTTTGTGGGTCACTGGCTCGCCCAGAGAGTGGTCAAGGTCCAGCACAAAAATGAGGTCAACCAGATGCGACTAGTGGCGGCTGGTGTCCTGGCCCATTAGCAGCCATGGGAAGGATGGGAGTAATGGGGTAATATGTGGATGAATGAAGCACTTTATTAAATAAGCCTGAGTAAGCAAAAACAGGAATGTAGAGGCACATAAATGTCCTTTGGAGAACCAGTTGGGGAATAAGAATGTGTTGGCTATTTGTCATATTTTAAAGGGTTGGTTCACCCAAATTACTTATCTGTAGTGGGATCTAAACCCAGAACCTGCTGGAGAGATTACATATCTCATCTGGCCTGGGAAAACCTCGGGATCCCCTAGGAGGAGCTGGAAAACATTCCTAGGGAGAGGGAATACTTTGCTTAGCCTGCTGCCACAACTACTCTACCATGGATAAGAGGAAAATAATGAATGTATGGCCCTTTAAGGGATAAATTTAGGATGAAGATTTGCATCATATTTATGGGTGTTATTTTGGGTCAAGTAAGTATCCCTTTCCTACCACGTCACATTGGTCTAGTGGTTCCAATTTCCACTAGAAGCATTTCAGAAGTGAAGTGTTGTCAAGCATTCTTTTCTTCTGCAGCCACTTTTCCAAAATTGTTTAGAGTTGTTCTGCTGACAGCTTTGCAAGCTGTTGACTACACATTTGCATCTCATTCATTATCAATGGTAACTTTGTAGTTGCAAGAAACTCGTTTCAATTACTGTATTACAGCTCACCGTCTTATCTGTTTCTTTAGGTTCTCATCAAAACAGAATCAGTGTATCTGTAAATACAAGTTTCTTTTAATATGTACAAAAGGGAGAAGATTCTTACAGCTAAATGAGCAGTTTCTGAGCAATTTCTTTCCCATCCTTTTAGTGAGTGAAACACATCTCACTCACCAAAGTGACCTTCACATAATCACACTCTTTTCCTTAAAACTGGTTCAGACTAGTTATTGCACGCACACACATAGGCTGTGTTATCTATCAAGCTCAACTTGAGACACTTATAACAGTATTGGTATGACGTCTCAGAGCAAACAGTTCATTTCACATGATAATACTTTGCCTGCTTACAGGGACTCAGTAAAATTTTAGGGACTACAGACAACATAGACTCATATATGCGTATCCTAAAAATAGCACCCCTACTGGTGGCATTCAAAGTAGGACTCAAATAAGCGTATCATGCAATAGTGCCCCTACTGGTGGCATTTGTTAATGCCTCCCAAAACAGCATTTTGAAATCCGTATTCCGACCTGATTTACATTTAAGAAATCACGTGACCTACATTACGTCACAGGAACACATGGAGACCACAGCACAAAACACGCAATAGGTCGACGCGCAATACCTCGTCATACACACATACTTGTCAGTGTCGCTTTTTGTGAACCGACCAGTCGCAGCCTGGATGGGCCGAACATTAAAAAAAGGTTGACAGCCGTAGGTGTCATTAACCCTGGGGACGCTGAGGAATAACAATGTCCCCGCCACTTTTTCTGATACAAATGACAACACATGATTATTGGCACCTATTTTTTTCCACCTCAAGCACTTCCCCTGAGTAGAGGACGATAGCAGAACCAGCCCCTAGCAATCCTTCACCTGCTTCACAGACTTCTGGGGAGAAGTGACCTCACACAAGAAAAGAAAATGTCCTTTTCTCTCTGTTCAAATGCACGTGTATATCCATAAATTAATAATTCAAATTGTTACCTAGAAATTAAGTTAGCTTTTAAGTCAGGGATGGCCATAGTTATTGCAGTTCATTCTAACATGGACATGAATATCCGTATTTCATGACAATCCATTCAATAGTTGTTGGACATTTCACTAAACAACAAAAAAAAGTCGACCTGATGAAAAGTACGTAATAGAGCAGCAGCGGCTCGTCTCAAGAGCTGGAACAGGGGACAGTAAGACACATACCATGTAACTGCAACATCCCTGTTTTGAATCCAGGCCAGGGACCTTTGTTGCATGGCGTCTCCCTCTATCTTTAGTGTCAAATTCCTTGTCTGACTCCCTACTGTACTCTGCTGTATCAAACACAGGCAAAAATTTCAGTCAGCGTTACAGATTTAAATGCTTCATGCCGTGGAGTGTGTGCAGCTCCATCAATGTTTTCACGTTTTTGTGTGTGTGTGCGTGTGTGTGCGCGCGTGTGTGTGTAAGAGGGAGAGAGAGAAAGCGAGAGGTGGCGTCAAAGTGTCAGCCCAAAGTCATTCCCCACATTTAATCGGCGTGGAATTTACTTTTGTGCCCAAAGAACATAAATTGGGCTTCTTTTTTTTTTTTGGAAAATAGACAACAACGAGTTCCTCCCTTTTATTACAGACTGTGATGAATTGTTTATGTGTGTGGTCTGTTTCTGGAGAATGCAAAGCGTCCCAAAGGGATGAGGATGGGGGGGGTCACACACTTGGACAGAGTACTTGTATTTCACTGTTTTTGCTTTAAAAATGAAAGAGTGCATTCTTTCTCTAGAGCCTGGGAGTCTGTCTGTCTTTATTTCCCCTCCAATCCTTTCCTTTCTTTAACGTTCTCCCCCTCTGTCTTCTCCTCAATAGCTGATTGATAGTTGATGGGAATGTCTCATGTACAAACGGTGGTTGTCAGGCTGGAGTTCATGGTCAACTCCGCTATGAGCTTGACTCTCAATGGGGTCTCTTGTAGCTCTTGGATGAAGTCATCCAGGGGTCCCAACCACCCTGTTGACTTTTCCACAATAAAAGCCATTAGGCTCATTGTCCGCTAGCTTACAAACGAGAAACCCGCAGTGGCAGACAATGTGGTTGTGGTATTACAACACGGCTACAATAGAGCATTACTTCCTCTACAACTGTTTGATTAGGTCACCAAGTTCATCACAAATGTTCGTGCTATTTGTTATCTACATCGACGGAGGACACAGAGACTTTTATCTGTTATTGCTCATGAAAGAAATGAGCTCCCAGACTTTGTTCACTTTAGCTTGACATGTTTTCCGATACTTGTTGACCATAAGTAGGGTTCTGTGATTTATTTGTATTGAATTGCAACTGACTGGCGTGGCATTTCATTTCCACCAAAAGAGGGTTTTTTTGTTACCACTATGTTTAGATTCTCAGCCAGTGCCAATTTTGGCCTTTAGTCCAATGAGCTGTAGGTAGAAGCTGCCAAGTTGTAGTCTTAACGTACTGCTCTGTACACTAGAGGCAACAGAGGAATCTGGCTTCTGTGCTGTTCAGCAGTTTTGTCTATGTGGCTAGGTATGCTGCTGCCAAATAAACGCTCTCTCTGCCTCCTGCCAGTAGTGATTTATGGCCGAATACATCCTTGCCCGGTCCACTTCATCCCCAAAGAAAAATCATTTTCCAATTGAGCAGAACTTAGGCCTTGAAGACCGACTCAACATGGGGGTAGAGAGTCAGAATATTTTATTGGCATTGGCGTTTGGATGAATGATGCATACCTCGGTCTCGTGGGGCTGATAGACTTTAGAGGCAAACTTTCTTTTCCCCTCTCCGTCTCATGCACAAGACAGAGGGTGCAATTTGATGTGTAACACACTAAGAATGCTAAAATTAGACAGAAAGGGCTACAGGCAGGGTTTATGGGTAACCAACAGGCCAGACAACCAAGTACTTTATGTACTGTACAGCATCAAGTTGTTCTGCTTCATATCTCCAACATGTCAAAATTCAAGTCAGGTAAGAGTATTTGCCCTCCCTGTCCTCTGAACGATGTATTCGATTGATTAATCTGAAAATTAATCGGAAACTGTTTTTGATAATCTGTCATTTAACCAAAAACTTCCTGCTTTACTCTGTTTTACTTTACTCTGTTTCTTGCACATGGCTATACGCTTTGGGTTCTGATTAAGATTACTTGATTAATCAAGAAAATAATAAGCAGATTAATGAAAATAATCATTAGCTCTAATCAAAATCAGCTCTAAAGGTTCAGTGTATGAGACTGATCATTTCCATAGCAGCAAACAACTATTTGCTATATAATGACATAGTGCAATGGCTTACTGAGCAGAGAATGATGTGTTATCATCCAAGCTACTCTGTGCTTTGTTTTGGTAACCTGTCTCTCGGAGTTTGGTCGATGCTGCTCTGAATTTTCATGAATATTGGAGACTGCACGAGGGAGTTAAATCCAGTTGTTGATCTGAATCTTCATCCTCCAGGAGATTCAGCTTCTCTCCCTCTCTCCCTAGTTTGCATGCTGTCAGCTCTCTCCCTCTCTGTATTTATTTATTCCTGCTCTCTCTGTGACTGCTGTCGTGCTCTTGTCTGTTTGTGTGGAGAGGAGGTGGTGTGGCTCAGATCCTACTTAGGTGGCACAATGTCCTCCTTGTCAAATATGTAAACTTTTAAAAAGATCTGATGATGTGGAGCAGAGGTAGTTACTAATTCCGAAACATGAAAATTTGATGCCACGCCACAGACACTCCGTTTAAAGGAAACTCAAAAGTTTTTGCCATTTAACACCACAAAGGTCTTTAGATTTCACTGTCCAAATCCCAGCATCCCAAGCACCTCCTAAAACAATCTAAAGACTAAAAACAAAAATTGGTATAATCAGAAAAGTCAAGGATCAGAATATGGACCTTGTGGCAGTTTCTGCTCGGGTCCTAATTAATGCTAATGTTGCTCTGTATCTGTTGGATGTGTAGGCATTTCAAAACAACTTCACAAGTTCATAGTGACACAGCTTAAAAACTATGGCTTTAATTTTAAACTGGAGGCTTACAGCTGAAGGAAAAGAGAAACCGAGATTGGCTCGGTGAGTCACAAGTACGAAGGTAGATCTGATCCTTATGTCAAGGTACCAGTGCTGTTACTTTTCCTTTCTGCATGCATTGTAAGAGTGTCAAGCTTTTCACCAGTATCTCATTAGGATAAGGACAGCTGTGCAGAGGCGGACAGCCTGTTGCCAGAGACACTAGTTGAGTCACAGTAGGCCAACGACCAATCATGGGAACACTTGCTACAAGGCTGCATCACTCAGAGAGCCTCGCACGGCAGCTCGTTTGCAAATTCAGATATGGATGCCGTCTAATTCCACAGCTAGAGGCAGATAAAAAGCAGGTTGTACGCTATCTCTGCATCCGTTAAAGCTCTTACCGAGTTTGTTGTCATCGCTGGCAAGTAGGTTGCTGCACAGGGAAATGTCCTCTGTTCCGGTTTTCTGGACTCTATAAATATCTTTGGAAGCCAAGCTCCACCAGGGTTGGAACTTCTTAGTTTGGATTGCCTTGAGCTCAGCGCCTAGAGACACCTAGACACTGAGTGGCTTTCATGGCAGTCTGTGTTACGGACATTGGTCTAGGGCTCTCAAAGCTCATTCTGTATGTATGCAACAGCTGTGGTACTCCACTTTAAACCAACTCTTAGCTTTGTGAAGAAAAAAAACTCTTTTAAGACACAGTTAAAGACCGGCCCCGCCTTAGTGGAAGATCTTATAAAAATTGCATAGGGTTCCTTTTTGAACACTAACTGCAACTGGCTGCTACGGGCTGTGTGGCCTTGCCCTGACACAAGAGGGCAACATGAAGGCTCTACTTTATCCCAGAGGGTAGGTTTTATAAGAAAAAATGTTCTTAAAAGAGGAAAACATATATGGAGGAAATGGACCTGAAGCCATGTATCTTATTAAGTCAGATGAGTAAGACAGCACACCTTTCTTCCTATTTGACAAAGAAATCGACCAGATATTTACCCCTTAAACTGGTTTGCTAATTTTCCCAGACTGTAAAATCCTTGTGCAACATAAAATCAAGGAAACATGCAGCCTAAAAATAAGAGCCATAATTGTGTACTATCACCACAGAGAATATTATGATACAGGCTATCTTGCTTTTCACATTAAGATGTATCAGGAGTTTCCATATTGCACAGAGTTTGCAGCTGGACTCCTTGGGCGTAGCCACCTTCAACACAGCCTGTTGTTGGCAGCTGCCTCTGGGCTGGACCCCTCGGCGAATCAACTCCCCTCTGCCTGAAGGCAGACCTGGGCATTTTTCTCTCTCCACTACCTAGAACTGCATGTTAGCCTGTCAATCACACCACTAGGCCCCATTGTGGTGCCTGACCCACTGGCTCTTGCCATGGCAACGTAAATCCCAGCAGACCTAGCTGTCAAGAACAGGAGATCTCAGAAATATGAAAGACAGGAGTCTGATCCAGGGTACACATATGGGGTTTGTCCATTGTCCTTGACCGAGATGTCTTACTCGTATGAATGATGCATCCCGGAATGTTATTTTTATTAGATTTTTTTGTGAAATATTTGAATAATTTGACATCCGTCCCCTAACCCAAAACACATTCCTGCTTTAAAATAAAGATTTCATATTCAAATCGGTACACACAAAATGGTTCATGGGAACCAAAATGATAAATTATGAATCACAAGAGCTTAAAATCTGCTACTAAACTTACTCAGAATTACAAAGATTTTCTTCTTATTTTCTTGATTCAGCTTCCAAAAACATGTTCTCGTACTATTCTCTGCTGTGCTGCTCTCATTGTGTCTCCTCTCCTATTCTCTCCTTTCCAACAATAAACACATTAATCGTCAAATAATCAAGATTAATGTTACATTAACTGGAATAACTTCCAAACAGGATTACAACTGAATATTTTAAATATTGCTAAATAAGAAACAATAATGTTTACAACAGCAAAGTCCCTATATACTGTATACTGTATATGCTCTGTACATGTTCATGTTTATGCTTGTTGAACCAATCTATTAATTAAGTGTTGCCTTTTAACTTGACGCAGCAATAGTTTTTTTTAAAAGTTAGCTGTGTAGAGCTGGGGGAACTGCAGAGTTGGGTCATAATTCTCGGTGGTTTTGTCACTAAAATGTTGAATATAGAATTTGGTAGTCAGACCCTCAGTCAGACCTTCAAGGATGTAATGTATCATGACAGGCATAGAAGCTCCTATATGGAGAAAATCATACATCAGAATATTGTTGGGAAACTTTGGGAAATACAATGAATGAAACATTTACAACAATAAATATAACTGAGCTGAGTTAAAAATTAAGAGAGAAATCTGACTTTTTCTCATCAAAGTTAATTTCTATGTTGCTGCATGGACATGACCTCAGTAATTTGAAAATCCTGGCTACAGCCCTGATTTTACCAACCGCCAACCCAGTGGTTCTCCACTTTTTCTCTCACCCCCTCTTAAGAAGCCAAACCCTTGGGTAAACTGATTTAGTGTTCATCAATCTTTAACAATATGGGGAAAACTAGGCCAAGCTGAGCTGCACTTAACTTAAGTTAACAGGTTAGCAAGATAGCCTAGCTAACATCAGAACGCTCTGTCATACCATTTTCATTAAATGTTTTTCCTTGTCATCCATGCCCCTCCCTACAACAGCTCTACGCACCCCCAGTTTGAGACCCACTACGTTAACCAGTCCTTTTCTTCATGAATAGCTTAAGTCTAAATGTATGTCTCTCCTCCACCCTGTCTTGCAGGTCATCCTGATCCTGACCAAGTACTACCACGCTGACTCCACCAAGGTGCTGGAGAGCTCACTGTGGAGGTAGGCCAAACGTTAACACCATGTTTGCTCTTGCTGGATGTCTTTATGTCATGCCCGGACTCATGCAGACCTTTCCTCAGCGAGCAGCTTCGCTTTAACAGCGAGGTCAGTGCAGGTCTCAGTTATCTCTCCGCTGTACGTGCTTCTTCAAGGAGACAAGAGTGATACACAGCGCTGGGGCGGACAAAACATCAGCAGGCAGCAACGAGTAAAGTGGGGGACCGGAGAGCGGCACTGCAAGGCCAGAGCGGGCATCTGTTTGGCCAGATAGTATATCAGCATGGCACAGGGCAGGATGGCGGGGAGCGGCAGTGCCAGGGAAAGGGGTCAAGTCTGGCTGGCAGAGCTTATACTATTTAGCAAAGCTGCCTCTTGCCAAAAACACTTCACACTTCTCTCGCTTTTGAGCAACGGAAAGAGCAATGCATCCATTCCGCTCCACTTCACAACAAGCGTATCTTGTGCTCGTATGTATTCTCATGGAATATTAATTTCCTCTTTATTCAGCATCCACTCCCTACCAGCTCCTGGGGTGCTGCTATGTAGCAGAGCATGACCTTCTCGTCGATAAGGATGGGGAGGAAACTTAATTAATTTCAAATGTCCGAATAAAATTTTGAAAATAGACAAAACAGGGCTCGTAACACTGGCTAAGATTAGCCATCTAGAAGGCATTCGTACAGAGCAAAATGTGTCTGATGGTTGTACTTAATTCATGCCATTCACCTCATTGAGGGCTCCATGACTTCAAAGCTTCAGCCTCTCATTAGCTCTGACTGCCTGTCTCCCTGGAGGGCAGATATGAATAATGTACATATTTTTCTCCTTCCTCTGTTGATGTTTTAATTGTTGCAGTGTATGAATAATGCTGCAGATTCACCGCTGGACAGCCCACTTGAGAAAGAAAAAACACAGCAAGTGGTTGAATTTAATCTGAATTGAACCTAAATTGGCAGAGACTGAAAAAGCTGGCTGGTTGCCCGTTGGCATCATCATCCAAAAAGTAGAAATTACCATGAAATTAGCATGTTTGCAAGAAGACCCACATGGCTCTCTGACCATGGAGGACGGAATTATGTGAAGGGGTGTACCTCAGTTCCTTGTAGCTGTCAGCTTGTGGTAGTGTGTGGACAGCCACAATCCATTGACGTATAGGCTTTGAAGTCCCGGGGCTATATGATCAAACAAGGAAGATGGGGAGAAGATGAATGGGTTTGCTGTCTTGCTCTGTCAGGTGGCGTAGATCAAGATGCCAGGTTTCACACAGGGGAAAAGTTAACAGCACAGAGAAGAGAAAAGTTTTTCAGGGCAGCTGAGTTAATGAACTGAGGCCCTTTTCAGACCAGAGGTGGTCTATAGAGGCTTGTCTTGTGTCAACAGGCAAAGCACACAATCTGTGTCTTCACAGCTGAGCAACTATAACTGTCAGTGGCTTAGGTGGATTCAGCCCAAACAACAGGGTATCAGCCAGTTAGTGTCATTCACCTGAGAAAGGACCAGAGAAATCATTCAGATGCAGGTGTGTGAGCTGGTAAAACCTTAAAGACCACCTTAAAGACACACTAAGATAAGCGTAAAAATACTGTTTTACAAGTTTTTCCTTGCTAAAATAATGTCACTATATGTATCCAGCTCGGCCCCAGAACAATCAAGGATGACATTCACGCCAAAGACAACCAGTAAGTTGGTTATTCGATGACAACAGAACAAACTTCATTTGTTGATGGGGGTCGAGAGCTCCAGAAAAAGCTAGTGGACTTTTCCTGACATGAGACGAAATACCATGGCATTGTCATAGCGTCACAAAAAGGGAATAAGAAGGTCAGATTATAGCTGTTCGAACCAGGTTGGGGTTCTTTCAAACCATAACCAAGAGCTACCTAAACCTCTTCAGATCACAACCATACAAAGTATAGATGCTGAAACCATAATAGGCCTGATGGAAAACGCTGTATAGGTCTTGGGAAGGTACAAAGGCTTGTTGAGAAACCTGAATAAATAGAGGTCAGTCGAACTATATTATGTGTTAAAACACATTAAAGCACTTATTTCAACAAATTAAATCCAGACTGCTTCATGCACTCACGTGTCAAATTAATCAGCTTGTGCCATGTTACTCCCAACGATCGGTCCAAAGTTCTTGGACTATAGCACGGTTGATAAAATAGCTCCAAACATCCTCCCTCACTTGTGTAATGAGAATGGGTCTCTATGTGAAGAGAGATGGGGAAAAAGGGAGTGGCAACTCAGGATCCCCCTGAGGCTTTACTAGGCAGTTTATGCTGGTCTTTGAAGTACGCAAGTAAAAATATGGGAAAATGTTCCTGCAGGGAGATGAACTGCCTGTTGAAAACAGGTATTCTTTTTTCTTCTTTCTCTTTAGGTAACAGAAGCTTCAGTGTTTGCTCTGATCAATAATTGACGCTGTTGACAGTGCAGGTAATTCTTATGTGAGGTGAATACTGCATTCAGAGGTCTAGACTCTGGACGCTTAAAACTCTGATGCCCCGCTGTGCATCTATTGAAGTGTGTGTGCTACTACCGTCCTCTACTTTGGAAGAAAAAATTATAGGCACATTTATGGGAGTTCCTGGGCAAAAAATCCTGAAGTCATATCCTCCTCGTGGCTGCAACCCATTGCCTCTTCTTTGTAGTGTTGACCCACACTTTTGGACAATGTGTTGTCGAAAGTGATCTTCATGTCGCTCATGAAAACTTACAATTAGTTGTATGAAGATAGAAAAAAAAGAACTTGAGAGAGAAGTTCAAAACCTGCCTAATTTCACACCTTTGCACACCTGGCCAATCACAACGTACAAGTAAGCAGGATTTTCAGGTTGTCAATCCGACCAGCACTTTCATACAGAGACCATTATTGGGGTTGTAAAGTTGACATATTAATATGAAAAATTAGAGCATCTCTGCAAGTATTGATAATCTGCTTCCTTTAATCTTTTTTTTTTTACATTGTTAAGGAATTGCTCAACGGCACAAATCAGGAGGAAGGAACTATTTTTTAGTAAATCTTTTAGCGTTTCTGGCAATGGCAGACATGGAGAAAGTGGAATGCTAAACATGAGACCCACAATGTCAACATCATGCTTGCGGACACTTGGATAAATATTTGTCCAATCTGATATTGTCAACTGGTCCAGCCTTAAAAACAAATCAGATATGGAGACTGCATCAGAGTAAACATATGGAAAGGTGCCTGTAGATTACACATAAGGATTTGCCACTGCATTACCACTCGCTGTGATGACTGCAGGCTGACAGAACTCTGTTGCTCCATGTTGAGCCATGAAATGCTCAGTAAACCTTTTTGATCCTCAAACTGAAAAGAGAAGACATACACTTCACTTTCTTGGGCTTTGAATCCTCAGTGAAAGTATTTCTCAGTTTCAGACGAACATACTGTTGAGTTCCAAATATCATCCAGTCATTGCTGTCCGTTTGGGACTTGATGGATGAAAATGATTGTAATGTCATTTTTTGATCAGATTACCAGATAATATCCTGATTTCTAGTGGTCATCAAAAGGGCTAAATCTAGATTTAAGGACTTTCAAAACCTGAAAATACATATACATACGTACATAGTAATGTATTTGAGTGTCCCTTTTTAGTTAGATATATAATGGAATTGTATTTATCTGGGCTCTAATTCAGGTATATTGGGTATTATTGGTGGCTATTGGAAGCTTTATCCCTGACCCTACCCCTAACCCCAAAAATATTAGTAATCAGCCTTAAAAATGGACCTTCAGAAAGGTTTTGGTGTTTATATACATTTTTTTTTACCTTGAAAAAGTTGTTCAACCCCAAGTACCCATATGTGTTCAATTTACTCCCTCAGTAATCATCATAAACAGGGTGTTCGTGTGAGAGGCGAAGGATATTTATAATTCATGCCGTCTTCACACATCTTTGAAGAGGCGAGGGGGGCTGGTAGCCATCACACTGGGGGGTTTCACTGTTCCATTATGGATGAAGATCATCTGACAGGCCAGCACTTCTATATACAGTACATCAACCACACCACACTTCCAAAAACACAACCGTGGCCATGTCTCGCATATATGCTAAATTGCCTTATCAACTGTGACCACAGAGCAAATGTCATTGATATTCAAAATGTAAATGCTTCATTCAAAACTCACAATGTAAGGGGAGTTAGGGACACACATGAATGGCTTTACTGATAATATCTCGTTGAGATACATTTCTTAATTATTTATACACCAATAGTACCCACTCCACCAAAATCAAGTCATGGCCCAGTGTTGGTACTGGGGGCCTGGTTTATAGCATGGCCAATCAAACGAAGAAGACTAAAGAAGATAGTATTCATTGTTGCACCTGAATAGTGAACATGAGAAGATACATAGGGAATGCAAATGAAGAGAAGTACAGTGTACTGAGGATAACTAGTCCAGAGTACAGAGAAAGTGAAAGACTAAGTGAAAAGAGTAATAGTAACTTAATGCTACAGTCGATCATGTATCTTTGTTTCAATTTGTTTCAGTGTTTTTGAAGCTGTAGCTTTGTGGCTTATTGGCTGCAGGGTAGCATCACATCTACAGCTCCTTTCCCACTTTGATGCCTCCTTAATCAGTTTGTTTCAGACATGGGTATGCGTACACACACTAACACACACGCACAGTTATTCCACCATTACAAATGTGCTGATGATTAGCCCTCCCTGGGGTCCAGATCACATTTCCCCAAACTAAAGCAGGAGAGAGAGCCACAAAGTAGAAACATGCGCTTTTGAGCTTGATCAAGACACTGCTGTGCCGCTTTACCTCATCCTCTCCCACTCATCCACTTCCCTCTCAGGTTGATCCTGTCAGTTTTCTGTCTTGCTCTCTCTTCATTCTCTCAGTGTTTCTCCCTTGGTCCAGATGGTCCGGGGGTTGCTGTAAATACTTAATCGAGGCAAGAGCATCGTCTTCCCTTCATCCATATGCCCCACCCCCCACCCCCACACCACCACCACCTCCACTCTTGTCCATGCATATTTCACAGCCTGGAGAGAGAGAGACAGAGAGAGAAAGAACACCCAAGAGAAATCTGCTTGCTACCTAAGATGGCAGGCACTGAGTCTACTCTCAATACAGAAGTGCTTTGATATAGAACCACAAAACAGTTCTCCGGGGTCATATCGTAGTGCTAGGTAGAACCAACCATTTCAGAAAGAATCTGTATAGAACTCTTTGGGGCATTTCAGTTACATATAGAAACCTCAACCCTAAGTCAAGATGGCTTAAAGAAACTTTTCTGGGTAAATCTGTAGAGGAAAGAATGAAAAACAAAGGTAGAATGAAGAAATCAATGCTCTGCTTCAGTGATGGATAATTCATTTTGTTTGGGTAGAGTAGAATCATATCTCTATTTTCCTTTCACTATCTTCTACAATCACTAATAACTTGAACAAGAGGAGAGCCGGATATCTATAGTTCGGCTTTTATGGTTATGGCATTGACACTTTGCTCACTTTATTAAAGAAAGTCTTCTTATTCAACTTTCCTTTTTATAGCAGGTGCAAATCATCAGTCACCATCCATAGTAGCAGGTGTAGGTGTTAGGCTTAGTTTTGTAGAAGCAGCAAGAAATTGCTAGGAACCCTTAAGACGCTGAGACCAGAATAAGGCAGAATAGGTGGGAAAAACATTAACTAAACAGAAGCATTAGTTACAAAAAGCACAAGGAGTTTAACTAGAGAAAGTCATTTTTTGGGTAAACACTGCATTACCACTAAGGAGTCAGAAACAATCAAGCAAAAAAAATAACAGTAGACCAGAAGTATTTAAGCAGGAAGCTTGATGAGCAGATTGCCAGCTGGTGTAGAGGAGGACCAGGTGCCAGGAGATATAAACCACGGCCACAACACACAGACACAAGAATGTGGGGGAACAATGGAAAAACATAAGAGAACACTGAGCACAAGTGGCGTAGCACGGACGAACCATGACAGTAGGTCAAATCCTGATTATATATTTGCGTTAATGCAAACATTTTGTCATGTTATTTCAATTAGCTTTATTGACATGAATGTTTAGGTTTACAATGTTGCCAAAGTTCACAGATAATTTGTCTAGTGACTAGTAAGTTTTATTCACTTGTCACAGGACAAGTGACTGAATCTGGATTAAATTTTATGGAGAAAGTATTTTCGGGTTTTCCACCTGTCCTCCGGCTGCTCTGCCTCAACTCTGTGATTTACAGTTACAGTCGCTTCTTCAGTAAAGTAACAAGTACTTTTACTTTTACTTGAGTAAAATTTCTTCACGGTAACAATACAGTACAATATTCTAGTACTCTTTCCATCCCTGCAGGCAACAGCTTCCAACAGTCGCAGCTTGCAGCTGCGTTTTGTGGACATTGGGACTAAAATAAGATTAAATGACCCATCAAGTTAGATTTTTATAGTGTCAGAAATAGATTGTAAACTAAACTGAATTCAATAAGCACTTACATTATACTGAGCTACGTTCTAAATGCACACCCCACTGCTGGTAAGCAGTATAGCCACTGAAATGTCCCACAAAACAGGATTATAGAATATCATTTTACAGTTTCGGGGGTTGGCAACAGTTACAATAATAAGCAAGATATGGGAAGTTTGCACATTGTCCAAAAACACAATGACTGCCAATATTAATCTGTTAGGAGATGGAGAAAGATGGAGAGGTGCAGGAAATACTGCTTAGTATCTGATCGGACCTAAAATGAACTGAAAAATAAGACAACTGTGCAAGCATGTGGTCATGTATAAAACATAATGCCATTCAGTGTGTCTGTTTGTGTGTGCGCACCATTATTAAGTACTATATGTGGCGCACATGTTTAGCCATGTTTTTGGAATGTGTGTACGGGGAGTCAGTCCCGGCCATCTGGAAGATGTTTCCCATTTCCTCAAAAGTTCTTCCTGCAAAGACGATCACAGGTCCACAACTGCACACAGCTGGAATACACAGAGAGAGAGAGAGAGAGCACCTTCTGGATTTGCATCTGACTAAAGTGTGAAAGTATACCCACAGGAAACAATAGTTGGCAGAAAGTTCATAACTGGGGAGGCATACACACACACACACACACACACACACACACACACACTTTATCCTTCTCCTTCTATATCCCAATATGCAAAAGGACAGTGACTTGTGGACCACACACTGCAGAGCAAGACACACTGCTGCAGGAATAATTGCATAACTTAAGGTATTTGTAGTTTCGTTGGATTTTAAAGCTCCTCAAAATAAATCTGTGGTCGTTGGGCTTGGCATACAAGTATTTGGAGCACATCTCAGGGCGTCATATACCGACAATTTGAGAAAGAGTGACAAAACATAGTCTGTGTGAGACGCACCATGTGCGTCTTTATGTCAAGCTTCGGGAAGCTTCTCTATGAGACGCTCTGGGGCGTCCCAGAAAGCCAGTAGACGTGTGACAACCGAACACACACACCAACAACATAACCTCCTTATCATAAAACTCCACCCAACCTTGACATGTTATAACTTTACAGGCAAGGTGCAACTTGTTGTGTTGTTCCCTATCTAAGCTTAAAGACAGAAGGTAATCAAACAGCGTTTTGCACAGAGGTTCCCTGAAGATGAATCCTAATGAATTGGTAATGTGAGAGAAGTCGAAAGGGAAAAAGTTCTGCTGATTTACCTGAATATAAAGCAACTTTGACTCTGCAAGCTTGGAATAATTGCCCTCTTTTCTTTTATAGCACGGTACTGCACTTTCATTTTACAGAACAGAATTTTACAGATTTGTTTTTGAACTTACAGTGTCAGTTAATAACAACACATGCTAACATGCAAAAACAGAGCCAGAACAACAACCTAAACCACTGTCTGTCTACGTCAGCCAAAAATGTTTTCAGAAAGAAAAGAAAGAAAACGGATATGACAAAGGCAAAAAGGAAAGGAATGGAAAACAAAAAAACACAATAGAGGAGCAGGGCAGACAGAGAATAGATAGAAAACCAGCCAAGGAATGAAAAGAAAGAACGACTGAAATGAAGACTTAGTTTGAGGATTATAATGGCTTTTCATTAGGGAGCATTTATTTTCTTATAATTATATCATATCAATATCAATATCAATATCATTTTTCTTTTATTTAAGAGATTTTCAATGTTATGCAAAAATGTAGGGTTCAGTTGTTACACTGTATTCAACCCAGACACCATGATCATCGACCTCCAACATATCTCCTCTGCTGATTTCTCCTCAGTCACTGAGACGGTTGACTACTACAACCAGTCTCTGAGCACTCTCCTAGATCTCCACGCCCCTGTCAAAACTAGAACTGTCAGCTTCTTACGCTCAGCCCCCTGGTACTCTTACGAACTCCGGCAAATGAAAACAGCTGGGCGTGTCCTTGAGCGGCGCCTCAAGGCCTCAGGACTTACTGTTCATAGGCAGGCCTACCGGGAACATCAGAAGTCCTATGCAAGGTCCCTGAGAGATGCACGTTCAAAGTTCTATTCCAACATTATCAACAACAGCCCTGGTAACTCCAAGAAACTTTTCTCTACCATACATGACATCCTCGAACCGCAAACTCACTCCCATTCAGAAGCCACAGAAGAGAGGTGCAACAATTTCATCACTTTTTTCAGAAAAAAAGTTGACACCATCCGCTCCCTGCTGTCCAGTTCCTCCACACTGTCTGTCCCGACTGCCGACCCACAGCCTGGGATTTCCCAACCTCTCTGCAGTTTTTCTGTCATCTCACAGCAAGAGGTTGAGGGTATCATCAAAAAGATGAAACCATCCACCTGTGCCCTGGACCCCTTCCCCACAGCCCTGGTAAAATCCAACCTCCATGCCATAAGTCCGCTCATCACAAAGGTCATTAACCACTCTCTACAGGCTGGCCATGTTCCATCGACACTGAAAACTGCTGTCATCAGACCATTTCTCAAAAAACCCACCCTAGACCCTGAAGTCTTTGCCAACTACAGGCCCATCTCCAACCTTCCATTCCTTTCCAAGGTGCTGGAAAAAGTAGTTGCCACACAGCTTCAGGACCATTTGAAACAAAACAACCTGTTTGAAAAATTTCAGTCTGGTTTCCGCCCGGGCCACAGCACAGAAACAGCCCTGGTCAGGGTTACAAACGACCTGTTGATGACGGCAGATGCTGGCTCCCCTTCTCTTCTCATCCTCCTGGACTTGACTGCAGCTTTCGACACTGTGGACCACAACATCCTCCTCCACCGTCTAAATTCCACTGTCGGAGTTTCTGACTCTGTCCATGAGTGGTTTTCATCCTACCTCACCGGGAGAACTGAGCATGTTGCCTTGGGAGAGGCTAAATCCCTGACACACAATGTCACCTGTGGTGTCCCTCAAGGCTCAGTGCTCGGCCCCACCCTGTTTATTCTCTACATGCTCCCCCTTGGCCATGTCATCAGCCAGCATGGAGTTTCATTCCACTGCTATGCTGATGACACTCAACTCTACCTCAGGACAAACCCAACCACCTCTTTTGCCCTGCCATCATCCACTCTGACCACCTGCTTGGAGGAGATAAAGGCGTGGATGAAGCAAAACTTTCTCCAGCTAAACAGCTCCAAGACTGAAGCCATTTTAGTCGGCACTCCAAACCAGGTTCGGTCATCTGACATTACCAGCATCACCTTCTCCGGTCAAAATATTCCACTCTCAACATCAGCCACTAACCTAGGTGTTAAAATGGACTCTCATTTGACCTTTGAGGCCCACATCAAACATCTCTGCAAGACCTCCTTCTTCCACCTCAGGAACATCGCCAAACTCCGTCCCACACTCGCTCCTGCAGATGCGGAAAAGCTTGTCCACGCTTTTGTCTCCTCCAGGCTGGACTACTGCAATGCGCTCCTCACTGGGATCCCTGAGAAAAGCCTTCAGAAGTTGCAGTACATTCAGAACAGCGCTGCTAGGATCCTGTTGAGGGTACGCAAACATGACCACATCACCCTCATCCTCAAATCACTCCACTGGCTTCCTGTCTCACTCAGGATTGAGTACAAGGTCTCCCTCATTACCCACCAGTGCATCTATGGTGAAGCTCCCCCCTACCTCAAGGAACTCCTCTCCCCACAGACCTCAACACGTACCCTCCGAAATGCCTCAGCATATTTCCTAAAAACTCCTAGAACCAAGCTCCGAACAATGGGAGATCGGGCTTTCTGCTCAGCTGCTCCCAGACTGTGGAATGCTCTCCCTGACCACCTGAGGACACCACAGACTGTGGATGCTTTTAAACGTGGCCTTAAAACCCACCTTTTTAAGAGAGCTTTTGATTGAACTCTTGCTCTAGAACTTACCTGTTTTATCATGTAGCACTTTGAGATTTGTGCAAATATAAAGTGCAATACAAATTAAATGTATTATTATTATTATTATTGTATTAACCATCTCACCCAGGTGGTCATTTTGGGGAAGGGTAACCCTTAATATAAGTGATCCGGGGCTGCCAATGATTTTAAAATGTATCTCTCAAATCACATTTGGAGAACTTGATCTTTTCCTACTCCAAAAAAAAGACACTGTATAACGCAGCCATGAAGTAGGTAAAGGGGGCAAAGGTTTCTTCCATAATAAAAATATTCTTCAACAGACTATTAGAGGTAAAAGAAGAAGAAGAAGAAGAAGAAGAACAATAAACAACACCACCAAGAAAAGGGATGGATCCGCCTTACCCCTTCCACGGCCACCTACCTACACGTCCCCCTATGCCCACTCCCTCAAACGGAGTAAACTGCAGGTGAATCACACTAATTGGTTTTCGGAAGAACATACTCTATTATCTCCTGTTGGTAGAGATAATCTAAGAGCATTCAAATAACAAGCTTAAAGCTACAATTATAAGAACCTCTCTGGAGGTCTCTGGATGAAACATTTTCATAGGTTCCAGAAAAGATGTCAACTTTTCTGTCCTTTTAGCAGGACAGTTTATACAGTTTATTTTTTTTACTCGTGGCGTTTATTTGCAGAAATATATGGAATCATGCTCAGAACCTCTCTCCACACATCTGCCCTAGTCAGTTTCATTCTCATGTCAGCCATTTTATAACAATTCTGTTCCACTGTGGCGATAGAGAAGAAAAACAATGGGATAAAGATGGAAGACAGAGGTAAAAGGAGGAAATTGGGATTTGGACAAGCATCTGAAATATTAATTATTCTTTCACGGAATGTGTCATGTTATAGTCTTACAGATACAAAAGGATAAAATTGCCCTGTCAGCACTACACAGTCAACCTGCATGTATTGTCATTATGTGATACAGAATGCTTCATTTTCTAGTTTTCGTCCTGTCTCTCTGACTGTTCTGTCGGTTTCATCCCGCCCTCTTATATTATATAAGCAAAAAATGTTTCCCTTGATTAAATAGGAAATCTGGGGATTGTGGTTAAAGAAAAGCACATGCGAGCATGGCGTGTCAGAGCGACGCCAAACTTTCCTGGCTCCATCAGTGAAAAGGCCTGTTTTGCAGCATCAACGGCTGTGTGGGGCGAACTTAGTTGGAAGCATGCACACGTTTAAACATGCACACACACAAACAAGGCCCGAGGTGCATGCACAAAAACAGAAACCAAACCACATACAGGTTCAGTACCAGTTAGCTATTTTCCCCCTGCCAAAACAAGTAATGAAATGACAGGTGTGTGTGTGTGTCTGAGATAATGACTGGCTGTTTGTTTTCGTCTAATAAAGGCTTTGAACGCATTACTAAAGCTGGACCGCCACCACTGGCCAACTACAGTCATAACCAAGCAGCTTTGACTAAAGAAGCATCCTCAGGCTAATTCACACGTATCCAAATCAAAACCTGAGATCACATGAACTATTCGGTTAAAAGGTGAGGAGGAAGGAGAAACACATTTTACCTTTTTTTTGTTCACGCTTTCATTTTGCGAAATGCCTCATATTCTGAAAAAACTCATGTTTTAAACTTAGTTGGGTTGGACCCCTCTCTAAACCACGCACCCCTTAGTTACTGTTGCTAAGTATGAAAAATTGCCAGATCTGTCGGACACTGACACTGCAGTGATAACTTCTGTCCCTTGAGAAGTATTGACTAATTTTTGTAAAAACGAAAAAAGCAATCTCAGAAAAGAGAAAGAAGGGTTTGCAATATGCTTTTTAGCGTGGTGTTCAGGCTGTCAAACTGACGTGAAACAAATAAAGACAGAAGCTAGCAATCACAGAGTAAAAGTGAACCACCGCATCGCCTGATGACTGAGATGTGAGGACAACTATATTTGGGATTAACACGTTCCCTGTAAAGCTGGGTAGGTTTCTATTCCAGACCACAATCTTTAAAAAGCAAAAACAGGAGGGTTATAAAACATTGCATTCAGTAGTAAGTTGGCTAGCGTTAGCTAACAAACATTACTTTAGGAACAATCCACAGCCGACATTTTCAAGGATTTGTTTTAGGTTTTGGAAAGAGAATAAATCGTACTTTTCTTTTCATCCTCTCTGGGTAGTGACTGTAACTTTTACCAGTGCCCCAGAAACAGCGATTGACCATATCTTGGAAAAATACAATAAAAAAAAAGACTCCTTTTGCATACAAGTCAATGGAGCGCAGTTAGAGCTGCTGTCATGTGCAGTAGGGGAATATATCAAATGGTGCGCAGCAAGTGCACACGTTTATTTCATGTTGGGAGAACAGCAGGGACGATCGTTACGCCCTGTGGCAGCCCCAAAACCTTGTAAAAATAAGTTAGAAGAGAGCTTCAACATATTACTGCCTTCAAAACATGAAGACTGGCTACTTGATTATGGTAAGCACATTATTTAAACAACATGTGTATAGGAATGATTCTGTTTTTGTGTACACATTACTGTGACATTCAAAGATAATATCTAGAGGTCAAAATAACGTGCAGGCATCTTATATTCATCTTACAATGACTGATACACTGTAAAAATGATCAAAAGCTTAAGTTCACTTGCTCCCTTAAAAATGTGAGTAAACTCAACTTTAAGAAAAGCTTTGTTTCAACTCATGATGTTACGTTATACAATCTGTTTAATTAATGATCATTTATTGTTAAAGTTAAAACAACTATCTATATTACACTGTCCATTCAAGGAAACTCGCTTCCTCTTGTCAAACACACATACAATTCTACACCCTTTCAACTCACATTTTTAAGTTCAGATAACTAAATATAAGAAGTTTCAAGTTAGTGTAACTTGGAAATGCAAGTTAACTCAACTTGAAGATTGTTCAAGTTGCCTTTGTTTCAACTTATACATTCAAGTTCATGAAGTTGATACAACTATATATTTTTTTCTGTTTACATCTGTAAAGAGCCTTGATGACAGACAATAGTACTGCTGTGCAATTATCTTTGATGCCTTGCAACTGTGCACACCGCAGTCAAAGTTCAAAATAGCAGGAGATGTCCCCCTTTCTGAAAGGGCCTTAGGGCCATTGTCAGGAACTTTTTGCACTGGTGGCACTAGTTTCCACAGAAGTGTCTATATTTTGGTTGGAATTTGAATATATGACTTATCTGCAGTGTATAATTAGCAAGGGTGAGCAAGAACACCACTATCTCTATCTGTATCTGTTAAACAAATTAAATTTTCTGTATCTGTACTCAGAATGGGCGGGAGTTCATCTATAAATGGGCGGGATTAACTGGAAGTTATTTAAGCCTGAAATCAGAACTTGCTATATTTATTAGAAAACTATTAACAGAACAGCCTCAGAATTGAGCTTCAGAGCAATGTTTTTGATTTTTCTTTAAAAAGGTTCCTATATTTATAGTTTATAACAAAACAGACATTGACACATTTTACTCTGCATCTGTACCGAATACTTGTTTCAACCGAGTACTCGCTAAACCCTAATAATTAGTTTATTATGTATATGTTCTCAAACTCAAAAGACGCAGCACCTAGGCATTTTTTTCTCTTGCTCCAATCCAATCTTGCTCCAATCCTCGCACTCTCGCCTTTTTTAACGGATAACTTACATACGAAAGTTCAATCAACATGACAAAAATGTCAAATAGTCAACACAATGAATTTATGCAAGTTTAACTTTCTAAAACTCATTCAGTTGAGTTCAAAATCCAAAACTTGTCAGAGCTATTTGAGTTGAAAACAAGAAGTAAGTTGACATAACTAAATGGGTCTATGATTTTTTTCAATATAGAACTGTGCAATTGTCAGGTGATAATCTAAAGCTTTCACGGCTAGGCTAAGCCCCCAGTGTTTCAACAACTCCTCTGTTCACCACACACACAGTCACACCACAGTGTGCCAAACTCTGTTTTCTGAATAGACTTGGCAATCTCCATCGCTCCATCATCAGCAACACTTTAGTGCTCTTCATAAAGTCTTATTGCTGTTTTATTTATGAGCTCGCTATCGTCAGAACAATGAGCCTTTCAATAACACGGCACAGATAATTACCATAAAACAATGACTATTATCACGTTAATGATGTCGTTAAAGTACGCATGCTGGGACAATCGTAAGAGCTTATGAGGTGAAGTTGTGGGGCTGATTGAGTCGGGGAAGAGTTTTCTGTTTGGCTTGTGACTTTTTATTAGCTGTTCGTGCAGGGTGGAGGGCTAATCACTTTTTCTAACACTAAGCTAATGAATGGGGTGAAATGAGGTGAATGGAAGTTGTGACTTCTTAGAAGACTGCTGAGTTGAGAAATGAAACCAAAAAAGTATCTTTAAATGTAGACATGTGAGAACGCCATGTGATCTTACCCAACTACAGGAAGCTGTGTTACATGTTACAGCAACGTGTGAACCTTTTAGTAAGAGAACAGATAGAACAGAGCTCTTGAGATTAGATTTAAAACTCTCATAGTTTGCTGACCTGACCCCAGAGAGAGACTATTCTGTAGGGTTAGCATTAGTTAATGCTGAGTTAGATTCCAGGTGAGGATGATATCTTTCTACAACAGGTAGAAAGTACTACAGGTTTTTAAAACATGCGTACAGATTTCACTGTTTTAGTAGAAACCAGGCCAGGCCCCAGTATCCTACTCTGAATGAAGTTCATAGAGCAGCAAATCTTGTTTCCGTCCAGCAGACAGTTAGCATGGTGGGCATCTCACCGTGAAAGTGCTTCAGGGACAAAAGCATCATTATGTAATTCCAGCCAACACTGCTCTTTGCCAGAGAGGCGGCATTTGGCGAGACAGCGGCAGCAGTAAAACCCCTCCACACTCTGCTGATGGTTCTGATCCAGATAGCTTCAGAACAGGAGAGAGGAGAGTGTGTCCAAGGAAGGAGAGCTGATCCATGAACTAATTTAGCGAGGGGAGAACAGTGACCCGTACAGGAAAAGAGCCAGCAGCTAACGGAAGATGCGTCAAGGGCAGGGGTGCATGGCAGAGAGACAAGGCTCGGGGTCCTTTACCCATGATCACTTGGAGCTACTGGCCCTTCTCTAAGTAAGCTCCCTGGCTGGCTGCAGTATCGGCTGATAGGAGGCCAATTCTACATTTGGCCAAGGAGGGAGCGAAAGAGAGAGCAATCAATGGGAACAAATGTTGGGTGTTACTATTGTTGTAGGGCTCTGATGGTGCTGAAATGATCAGTAGGATACACTGTGGTGTGGTGAAATCACTCTTTTTGAGAATTCTGACGTGCAGGATATCAGGCACCAGCAATAAAAGCAAGCTTTTAAAATATTTGCTTTAGGCTTTCTGCCGGTATTAAGATATAGACAAGATGAAGAGAGCCAGGATGCAGCAAAGGGCTGTGGACTGGAATTGAACCTGGGTCTCTATGGTAATTACGCAACCTCAGTAGACTACATGTTGTTGGCACTCAACCAGCTGAGCGACTAGGGCACCCAAAAGTAAGCTTTTAAGAAAATCTGTCTGACAACATAATGTCAAAAATCAAAACTCAAGACATACAGTATATGTGTATTAAACAAAAACGAGGCCCTGTTCATGCTGTTTTCTCACACATCTCCCTCCCACGTTTCCTGTCTCTTAGCCGTCCTATCTGAAATTAAAGGTTCAGTGTGTAAGTTTTAGTGGCATCTAGTGGTGAGAGTTGCAAATTGCAACAAACGGTTGCAACTCACTCGCCGCTCACCCCTCCCTTTGCAAGCGCATAGCAGCTACATTGGCCGACACGCTCACGATCGGTTCTTGTGGTAAATATGTGTGGTCCTCCATTTGTCCAAATTTACTTCTCTTCTTACTTCTTATAAACCAGACGATTACTACTACTACTTCGACTACTACTTCTTTTTCTTCTTCTTCCTTCATCTTTGTACACATTCAACATAGTGACGAAACGTGCTCTTTAAGGCTCAACATGGCGACTTCCATGTAAGTACACTATATTGTGTATATAGACAGAAATGGCTCATTCTAAGGCAATAAAAACACAACAGTTTATTATGTAAGGTCTTTTTACACCACTGAAACATAGTTATAGATGGTATATTGCATTTCTGTCAATAGATCCTCTAGACTTTAAGACGCCAAAGCCCTACAAAATATAAAAAAATTGGCCCTGAATCAATGAATGTTACATTGTTACATTAAGTGAAGGCCAATGATTTTTCACATAATAAACACCTGGTATTTTGCCTATTATTAAAGTTTTAGGTTGGAAAACATACTAGTGGAAAATAGAGGATATGAACTTTCATCTACATCATTGGGCAAGGCAAGGTTATTTGTATAGCACCTTTCAACAACAAGACAATTTAAAGTGCTTTGCATAAAACATAAAAGCAACATAGGGAAATTGAAAAACTATAATTTCTAAAAGGGTGAAATAGAAAATAAAAACAGGATTAAATTGAATTAATGAGTTAAATAGGAAACAAAAACAGGGTAAAACAGGACAGTAAAAGTCACAGTGCTTTGTTTTCTGGAAGTTTGGTCCAGATATATGGAGCATAAAAACTGGTCGCAGTTTCTCCATGTTTAGTTTTGACTCTGGGGACAGAAAGCAGACCTGCTCCGAGAGGTCTGGATGGTTCATAACGACTCATAACCATTAAGTGCTTTATAAACCAACAGCGGTACTTCGAAATCAATTCTCTGACAGACAGGAAGCCAGTGTAAAGACCTCAGAAGTGGAGTGATGTGATCCACTTTGTTGGTTTTGGTGAGGACTCAAGCAGCTGCGTTCTGAATCAGCTGCAGCTGTCTGACGGATTTTTTTTAGAGAGCCCTGTAAAGATACCGTTACAGCAGTCGAGTTGACTGAAGATAAACGCATGGACAGGTTTTTCCAGGTCCTGCTGAGACTTAAGTCCTTTAATCCTTCAAATATTCTTCAGGGTTGGCAGCAGCTTGTTTTTTAAGGTTTAGGCTGGGAACTGGAGGGTCGCTGGTTCGAGTCCAGCTTGAACCAGAGGTGTGGCGGGTGGACTGGTAACTGGAGAGGTGCCAGTTCACCTCATTGAGTTTCCTCTTGCGGGTTTAATAAAGCATACATTCTTCTTCTTCTATCTGGGAGAAGTAGAGAGTGAATCCATTTCCAATGACTAAAAGTAATTTTACATGAAGTACCTTGACAAACCCTGAGCTATTCTGTTGTACGGAGGATCAAAAATTGGAATGCTGTTTAGTTTTGAATTATATCTATAGTGAGCAGCAGCCACCGTTGGTCACACAATTACGGAACAAAGCTCAAGCTGGATTTACTGTTGACGTAAGGGGAGAAACAACAGTTGTCCCGGAGAAAATAGCTGTAGAAACCGATTTGGGCATTTTCTTCCCCACAGCAACTGTGCATACATTCTTTCATTATTTCCTTTTTGAGGAAGAGCGTGGGCGACACTGCTGTGGGCTATAACTGGAGTTAAGTTCAGGTAAGGCCGATCACAGTGAGTGGAGATGATTTTGTTACAGGTGTCTTACTGAAAAGGAGAAGACTACAGAGTTTTTCTTCAGCTATCTCAATGTTGACTTCACAAGCAACTATTTTCTTTGTGCGTTTAGCAATTAGCTAAAGCGTCACGTGGTGTATTAAATGATTAGTTAAGGTAGATGCAATATACCTAACTATGCTGCCAATACCCACAATGACGTTATCCTTTGTTGTATTGCGTTATTGTGTGTCGATGTAGCTACTGTTCACAAACTAGTGCCTGGCCAGTAAAGCTATAGAGCTGACAGAAGAGCAGATTCTTCTCTCCTGCAGATTTAAATCCTTTTCTTTGTTCCATTCTCACACAATTAATCACACTCCTGAGCTGACATTTTGCCCGAATAATATCGAGCACTTTTAGGTAGAAGAAATACCTATAATAGAATGATTTGTGCCTTTCCAAATGCTGGATTTGGATGCATCCTTAACACAGTATAGCCAACAGCTACTGACTCAGACCAAGTACCTCTGTAGCAGAAGAAGTGTAAGGGGTGAGGTGTGCAGTGTGTTTTTATTTTGGACTCTTTGTAGCATTTCAATATTTCTGTGCTGCATTTCGGATACACATGGTTTATTCTCATTTATTGCGTCTTGTAGGCAAATTTGGATGCGTGACAACATAATGAAAAATGTCATTATCATCCAATGAATTCTTAATAAAAAAGAATCACATCCTGACAAGACCTTCTCTGATTTTATAGTATGTACTGGTTGAATGCTGTATATGATCAGCAGACTAATATATGAGAGGATCCGCAGCTCTGAGTTTTACCCTTCATACCTTGTGAGTCTGATTCTGCAGGAAGAGGGATGGATGGGACATTGAATAATAGAGTGAGAAGCTGAAAATCCACGGCCTTGGCATAGAGAGAGAAAGAATTATTGAGTGAGAAAGTAAAAAAAAATAAAAAAGCTCAGAGAGGTGTGAGCGTATAGGAGAGACTGGCCTGGTGTATAAAGGGTTTGATAGAGAGAAGGGCAGCATGACCAGAGCTGCTCTCCTTCTCCTCCTGCCGATCCCTTAGGGCACACTTGTCACTATCCTTCACACACACACACACACACACACACACACACGCAGCCATATAGATGGATTTCTCTGTTGCCCGAAGCATGAGGGTGAAAGCAACTAGGCCATGCTCAGTCACCATGGCTGTCTCAATAATACATGAAACACATATATGGCTTCTTTTCAAGATGGCCGCTCGGACCCTACAACTTGCCAGCATCCCCACACCATACTCACACACACACACACACACACACACACACACACACACACACAGACTCCTGGTTGTGAGATCTGGGCAGAAAGCCTGAACAGGATGGCTGTCTGGACCAGAGGCTGAAGTGAGCCAAATTCTGACTGCACACAGACTCCGTTTCCCAGGAGGTCTAGCTGCTGCAGCTGCCCCAGACGGCCATCCCCCTTTTCCAAACACCCTCCCCGTCTCAGTAGCCGAGGCAGTGCCTGGCCATCGCCGTCGCCATGACTCCAAGCTGCAGAAAAAACAACAACAACAACACCAGCAGCGCTCAAGCCAGGCGTCCCGCATGTAATACATTCATTTAAATGCTGTCATCTGTGTAAATACAGAGTGGGAAATCAAAATTGCATCTGACAGGAGATTTAATTATATTTGACCGCTGGGCTATGTTTTTTTTGTTTTTTTCGTTGCCCAGACAGTCTAAGCGACTTATGATTGCTGCTTATGTTCATTCACTTCACTTGTCGTTTCACCGGCCAAATTAAACCACACGACTCTGAATCACACAACCAGAGAAAAGGGAAAGCCCACCAGGGGGAATAAAAGGGACTGTACCTTATATGAAATGACTAAGATGACTTAACAAGATTTTGGGCTGTAGGGATGGAGCTTTGGCCTTACTTAATCTAGCTGGAGCTTCTTAGCAGCTTTTCTTATTGGCACGTAAGGAGGGTGGGAGAGAGTTTTTAATGGTGTTTTAATTAAAGCTGCATTTGGCTCAGCTTACGGTGCTCGATGGTCTCTTCATCCTCCCTCTGTGACTCCCTCTGTTTTTAAAATGGTTCCTCATGCCTTGCAAAAAAAAAATCTCATTTTTGGGTTGCCGCAGCGCAGATAGACGTGTTATTTTAGTTGGGTGCAGTTACATTTATTTTGTGGTTGGGCCTGGTTGATCATTTCTAAGCTTCAAATGAATGCTAAAGGTGGGTGAGTGACATTGGGTGATTTACACTGGGGATGCTGGGGACATGTTCCCATCACACTTTGAAATGGCTGATTTGGTCCGCATCACTTTTTGAGCGCATTTGTTAAAAATGTTCTGGAAAAATAGCTTTCCTTAGAGCCGGTGAATTTTCATTTCATTCTTTTAATATTGTTCCAATCATCATTCATTCAGTTTGGTCCTTGCTGACCTTTTTATTTGTTTTGACACATGGTCTTGTGAACTCACACCTCACTCGTGGTATTTTCAGTTTGGTCGTCGTACCATACAGTAATTTGGGTTGGTCATTGTGGCTTAATTTCAAAGGACCTTTTATATCATTTTGGTCTTAGCTGACCTTTTATTTTTATTTATTTTTAGCCCACACTGTCATTTTATTGGCGGGCGACCTCATTGTTCTGGTTTCAGAAGTGGTTTCCTCAAGTGGTCAATTCAAGTCTGTTGTGACTTTCGTTATCACATCCTGGTCAGCATGGGTCATGGCTGATCTCATGAATAATGTTTTCAGAATAATCTTCTTTTCTGCATGCATCTAATCTTTTCATTGCATAATTTACGAGGGATCCGCTGCCGCCTGGTAAGGTAAGGATCAAAGTTATGTCCAGTCAGTTGTTGTTCTCTGTTGATCTTTTTCTTTATTGGAGGTCTCCTGTGTCACTTACAGCTTCACTACCCCCTTTCGATGCCATGACATCACAATGGGGTCTAATCGCCAAAGACTGTTCACATCTCCCATAATAACTGCGCACTAACAATAAATTATCATCGACTCAGATGGATCTATCTTCCTTAATGCTTTAGAGAAGGGGGAAAGGAAAAGGCGGAGGAGAATAGCTTGTTCACTTCTAAGTGGCTGGGCATTACTGCTGAAACCAGAGGCATGTGGAGTGCCGGAGCATGAATGAATTGACTTTCGTCTGTCATGGTGCTTTGACTTTGAAGAAACTCAAGATTTTCACCTAAAGCACTCGTTTGCATGGCTGGGGTGATTTGAAGTGCATTATTGCGGGGACCCGTATCATTTGGATTTCATCTCTGAACAAGAAGCCTTTTTAGGGAAACAAAAAGCCCCGAAAACCCCAGACAATCAGGGGGAGATTGCATAATGCTCATTTGGCGGCCGGTTGGGACATTTGGCTCTGTTTTTGTTCCTCTTTAACCCACAGAAAAAGAAAAATCAGCGAGGATTTGGGCTAATCCTCTTAGCTTGAAGCTTTCTCTCCCCCTGCCGACTGCAAGACGAATGTGAGCTCAGCCCATTCGGACCCCCTGACTGAGCCAAACCCACCTCCCCTTCAGCACATTTTAATTGTGAAACGGATAGTGATGGCTTCCTGGTGACTTGTTGGCCGAGGGGGTTTTCCCAACTGTCTGCCGGGTTAGAGATCCTGCCCGACGTCCAAGCCAACACAGCCAATGAGAGACAGCGTGATCAAAAACTGCAGTTTGGCTTTTAACAAAAAGGTCAAATCTATACAATAAAAAATGTTTAAATTACTGAAAGACCAAGCTTGCTGTGGTTTCATTACAGATCACTCTACTTCTCTGTCCATTTCCCTTCGTCCCTCTTAATAAAGTCTTCCTCTCTTAGCTCTCTCCATCTGTCGGAGTCAGCTAATTAATTTCATTTGAAAGATGTGATCTTTTCAATGTAGCTGCTTTTACCATATCCCCCAGTCATACACAAAGAGGCTACATTTTTCAGTGCAGGACCCTGAAAAGGGAGAGAAGCAAAGACATAAAGAGAGAGAAATATGAAGGGAGGAGTGGAAAAGGGAACCTAATTAAAGAGGATAGTGCTTTAAGACCAAGTCAGTTGGAGTTGGCAAACATAATACAGATAGCAGATAATCACAGGTGCTTTAAAATAAGTACAGCATACAACAGCCTCTGTCCAACCACCCACAATTCAGATAAGAAAAAAGTCCTTGGGATCCCTCTCCCAGGCAGACAGAGAGGAAATAGATGTGTGTACAGAATAAACCAACATAATGAATTTACACTTTGGACAATCAGATGACAAAATCTTGTTTGAAATTCCCTCAAAATGTCTGGGGCTACAACAACTAGTGGACTAATTAACAAGTGTGACAATCAATGAATCACTTAAGACATTCATCGATCAAATCTATCAAACATTTGCTGGTTCCGGTCTCCCTGGTGTGAGATTTTTCTGCTTCTCTCTGCTTTCTTACATCACAAAGTAAACAACTTTTGGTTTTGGGCTTCAGACGAAACACGGCATTTGGAGAATGGAAAATTGTGCTGGGTTGTATTTTAGTGTTTTCAAATACAGTTTAAGTCGATTATAATTGAAAAAAAACAAAATTTGATTTTGAAAATGAATTTGAAACCAACTTTGAGAGCAGATTAAACATGCCTTTTATCGACTGACTCTGCTTTCACAACAAATGTCAGCTGCGACATTGTGCAGTGAAGAGTAGGCAAAGGCTGCACTCCCCTGAGCTGCTTCATGAGCCATAACATGTGCGCTGCCCCCCACCCCGTCCACCAGATTTTGTAGCTGAAGTTCAGCTAAGCTGATCTTGACATCCAATATGTGACCTCCATGACGCACATCCAATTTTTGGAGAGAGAAACAGCACATTTATTCTTTTTTTTTTCCTCCCCACATAACCTTTGTTAGGCTTGTGCAAGTTGAATTTGCATAATTTCGACAGTTTGTAAACTGATGTCACAATCTCACGTCACATTGACAGAACATTTTTTCACAGAGCACACTTTCAGCTGTAGGATGGCTGCTTCTTCTATCTGTATCTCTTGATCATGCCAGTTACACTGTAGAGGTGAATGGAGGTGAACTTAATCTCGTGTAAAAACATCCTAGTATGAAAATGAATATAGTGATTTTTTACATCCTGTAGTTTGTAGCTTCCCTGTTAGCAGCTGTGTAGTATGATAATTGCTTGCAGACGGCTCTTCATCCAAAGCTCTACTTTGCGACTCTGCGCATTTCGCTTAAAAGATTTGTTATGTAGAATCACAACAACTCAAAAAGTCAATACTTGCTACTCCAGCCAACTACATACAGTGACAAACTTGCTGTGAATCTGTTGCTGATAAATGAACAACTAGTTTCTCAGTTCAGTGTCTTGATATTTAATAACCCAGACCAGTACCAGGCCTTTATATCTGTATCTCGCAGGTAGCACACACACACACATTACTAATGACTTTGTTCTGCCTCAGCCACCGTCCAAACACTCCTGCTCTTCATGTCAGGTGTTATTCTTTGAACATTTCCCAGTTTGAAGCAGCGGAGCCATAAACCAATTACTGCACGCCGTCCCAAATGACACAATAAGAAACTATGATTATGACAAATGCTATCTCTGCGTGCTTGCTATTGCAGCCGCCAGCTCTTTCCTCTGAATTAATGGAGCTCTCCCCGCTGTGGCAGCTTGTTGTCCTCTCTAACGTTCTCCAAGTCCTTTTAAATCTGGTTCTGTGTGATCTGACAGCGCAGGTTGGAGTTTTTAATTTCATATTTTTCTTTTGGTCCCCTGTTTTTGCGCTGATATAATATGCAGGACACTGACGCTGGGCACTGGGGGGGGAGCAGAGACTTGGCAGTCAGCCTGGGCAACCACATTTAATTGTAGTAATTGTCATCAGTGTCAGTATACCCACTGCTTACATTCGTATGCAAATTCCACAGTGAAGGGATGATTTAAGGACTCAATTGACACCCTACATGCCGCTACTATTCATTATCATTACAGCTGTATCACTAGCAGGAAGCAGACAGTAATACAGTTACAGTGCAGGGCAGTTTTGTACCTTAACATGATGTAAAATATATAATCTTCGAATTAGGAGCATTAACCCACAGTAATCCACCTCCATGTTAGGTTCAGTCAAAAGTTCAGCTCTTGCTGTGTGTATGTGCAGAGTGAAGCCGGCCACGCTACATCTGCAGTCTATTAAGTCTTCAGCACTCTACCTCAGCCTATAAATCTCTGCTTTCTTAATATTATCCAGTTTGTCTGGCCCCTGACCATGACACTGTCTCTACCCCTTGATGGCCAGACCCAACTCTTGACTCCTAAACCCTCCAAGGAGGGTTGCGAGAAGTGAGGGAGGATAAAAGATTATAGAATCCAACAAAAAAACAAGCTACAGATGAGAGAGAGACGAGCTAGCAGTCCCTCGATCGTGAGATTTTTTTTTGTAATGTTTAATCCTCTGTACTGATACTTTTGTTTTATCATAGTGGCTTTCAGGGCTTGACTATTAATTTTTTGCTCACTAGCCAGTGTGGCTAGTGTTTTTTCAAAGTCACTAGCTATGCAGCATTTTCACTAGCCACATTTTTTGTTGTTGGGAAATTACGTTTTATACGATTATACAAAGTTGACAATGGCACACTTAAATTGACGGCTAAAATGAACTAATAATATCATTAGCTCTGATAAGGTTGTGTGGAAAGTTCCTTTTTAAAAAAAAATAGTTTATTAAGATAACACATTAAAATAGCAGCTTATTTATTATTATATTTATTTATAAAAGCAGAAGGCTAAATACTGTAATACAGAGTTATCTCTATTAGAAGCAAAGAGCAAAGATGAAAAATCACACACAATAAAGGCAATAGGATTAAAATGTTATGTATAGGCCTATATCATTTTTGTGCACTTTTGGACTGTTTGTTTTGCATCTGCATTTCCTCAGAGCTCTGACTGGATTTGTTTATCATGATGAAGCTCTGCAGCAGCTCTGAGTAACTGGAGATATGAATTGAGTATACAAGTCTTTATTTTCAAGATTATTCCCCCTGAACACCAGCGTGTTTCTTAATCATGAAGATATTTATATTTTACAGCATTTAATGGCACTTTCCTCCTGCTTTTCTCCGCAACTGCTCTGCCTTTTCTCTTTCCTTCGTTCTCGTGTGCATTTTCTCTCCGCACTGCTCGGCCACGCACTGACAGAACGCTGCGTTGACGTGTGTGCGCATGCGACCAGTCGCGCGTGATGACAATAAACCGTATATAGAAAGGTGATGACACCATCAAGTTGAAAGCGATTGGTCTGAGGGACTTTGGCTTTCCTATGGCGGATTCAACTTTATTCTCTTCAAAAGTATGGATGTCATATTTGACGTGCGCACTCTCCAGAGGAGGAAGAGATTGTGACGCGCATGTTGTGTGGATTCACCTGGTATTAAAAAAAGCTTGTTTTGTCATCGCTGCCGTTGGTTAAGTGGATAATTAATGGCAGGCCAGACGAGTTTAATCTCCACAGCGTCTTCTTGTTTACAGTGTTGTTCGTCAATAGTGCGCAAGACAATAGACTTCACTAATGGACCAACGTGCAAACACTATGTGCAGGTAGTATGCTACTCATGGGAGTTGTAGTGTCATAGTGTCACATTGCAATTTGTTTGCTATAATGCCTTTTGACAAGACTACAATTTTTCAACACGCCAAAGTGGCTAGTGGGAGTGACTGTGTTACCCGCCACAGCCGAAATCCACCCGCATTTGGCGGGTTGGTGGGTGTTAATGTCAAGCCCCGGTGGGTGTTAAGGAATTGTAACAAAACCAAGACTGCTGCACCTTCCACAGCTATTCAGGCAGTCAGCTGCAAGATGCTGTTCGGTGAAAACCACGTATCCCTAAATTTGGTGATTGGGAATCCTTCACATAAACTGAAAAGGGTTTCTCTATGCGCTGAGATAACTCTCTTACTTCTTAAGGTACTTAAAACAGTGAAACTTGAAGGCAAAATCAGTTCATTCCCGTTGAATCGCTGCGCTCATAAAAAAAGATAAGATGGGGTAAAATGAATGTTCCATGTAAAGTTCCGCTTTGGTGAACTTTGACAGGTGAATTTGCAAGCTGTTCTTGACATAGCTCTGAGGGGACGGAAAGCGAGGGAGTCCAAAATAGAGGTCGCTACTGTACTTGCACCACTCACTTTTATTTAAACCCTCTGTCAGAGTAAAGACTGTTCCACAACAGAGTGATGGTTAGCTGACAGTTATGAGACAGGAGTCGATGATACATGAGTCTTTTGGATAAATGGTGTGAACTTACTTAAACCTGCAATGGAACTTTTGTCTCCCCCTTTCTGAGAGTGAGAGTAATTACACAACTCTGTGGACACACGCTTTTGACGTGTAGGCTCTGCCATACCGAGAATATAACAGATTCACCTGGCCTGCGTGTGCGTATGAAGCAGTTTAAAACGTCCTGTAAACTGCGATCACAGAGATTTACCTGGTGGTGAGAGACTTAATGAAAACCGTGTGAACTTAAAGAGTTGGTCGTAACTCATTTCAAGTAACACAAGTGGGTAAAAACGTACTTTTTTTTTTTAAGGAACAGTTATTTTTCACAGCTCTTTTTAAAACTGTACTTTTGCCACTGGTGGCCACGATAACACTATTTTGATAACACTAACAGAATCCCCTCGTTCCACAGAGCATGGCTTTCTTTTGACGGAACTAAGCCTTTTGCTGTTTCTATAAATTCCCATTGGTTGCTACTTGTTTCACAGTCATGTACTGAATTCATTAAACATTGTCGCCGGTGAAACTGATCTTAACTTTCACTCAAATAAGAGATCATCAACAATCAAAGCAAAGTACATTCCCTAGAAAAAAAACATGTTGCACAGAAGCTGTTGCACAGCAGATAAGACACTTGAGACTTGCAGCATCAAATCATAAAGTGAAGACCTCTGGCCTGCACACAGTAAACAATCTTAAAACACAAAGTACTTTAAATAGTTTATTGACCAAGTACTTTTAGACTTTTACTTGACTAGGTTGGTCAAATGGTCATTTTTACGTTGATTTGGCAATTTTGTTAATGGGAGGAACTGCATTTTTACTGAAGCAAAGATTTCCAGCACTCTAGCTTAAAGCAGTACACTACAGAGAAAATAGAGAGAAGCGCCGGGAGCTATTGTGACTGCCCCACCAATTTTACGTGCAAATGCCACTTTTTGTGGTGCGACTGCCACTTAAGACAATTTAAAAGCCAGTAAATGACATGAAGAATGCAGCGTCGCCAAGATTTTCTTTGTTTTATTTGACATATGTGATTTTCATAGGAAAGCAGCTAGCTGTGTCCTCTGTGCTGCCTCCCATCTGTCTATATATCAAACAGTTCTGATACCTTTTACCACTGTCTGTTAAAGTGAGCATTTGGATTCCTGACATAGTTGTCAAAAACAAGTTGTAGAAGCTACTCAGTAGACAGTCTGAGGATCCTGAAGTCACAGATTCTCATACCAGCTGGTAGCTTGACAGACATCAATAAAAAAACAGCAAACAGCACCAAGCAGAGGGAAACATTCCAGCTACATTGGGGTCTTTAGAATCAGTGAAATCAAGGAGTTAGAAACCTTTGTGAAATTTAGACTATAAGATATTGTAACCGAAGGGTCATGCTAGAAAAACGCTTCAAACAGATTCTTCCTCTAGGGGAGCAAAACTGGACTGCGTGTTACCGTATATATGCGCAGCAAATTTCACGGCAATCTGGCCAGCAGCTGCAGAGAAATCTTCGTCTGGAGCAAAGAGTTGGACAAAGGAGTGAAAGGCCTGCCAGACATGCTTGAGTTCTGCTGCTAGCGAAGCAAAAAGCAAACATCCCCTCCAACCCATTATCCATATGCACATCTAATCTGTAAAACACTCCAGCCTTCATTACCTACCACCTAACCCCTCCTGCCTAAACTGCTTGGCAACATGGTCCCCAGAGCCGGTGTGTTCACTTCTCAGCGACCCCCTCAAACACACTTACAACCAGAGCCTAATCCAATCAGACACCCCGGGCATATCGACCCACGGGCCTCTCACCTTGCACTCAGCCCAGACCCATCCAGCCTCCCTCATGGGTGCTCTCTGTCCTCAGCGCTGTGAAAGGCTTCTTTTTTCGAGGCTACAAAAAGCCTCTTCATCCCTAACTAAGAGAGGCAGAGCGATGGAGAGGGCACTCAGACAGGAAGAGAGAGTGTGTGTGTGTGTGTGTGTGTGTGTGTGTTCACATGTTCCTACCCTCAGAAGGCGTACCTGTAAGGCAAGGACAAAGAGAAAACTACTGAAAAATTACAAACACAAGCTCAGTTGCTACAAACATGTATAACTCAGTAGGTCAAGCTTTGTTGCTGTGTGTGCATCAGCCCAGCCAGTTAGTGTTTGTGTGTGTGTGTGTGTGTGTGTGTGTGTTTTTACAGTATAGTGTGTATTACCTGAGTAGCTGTGGGTGAGCTGAGGTCAGGGTTTGTTGGAGTTATCTTTGAAATCTAGCAGACAGTCCGCAGGGAGCTGTGCGAGGCAGAGTTCAGCGACAGAGTCAGACTGTCAGTACAGCTCCCGGCATCGATGCTGAAATCAGAACCCTGACCTCAGAGGCAGATAAAGAAGACATCAGTGTGAGACTTCTGATACACTCAACTACGGTAGGAGAGGTGGAAAAAGCTTAAGTGCATGTTTGAGGTGGCCAAGCGTTCCCTGCAGTGCTAAATACTGATCAAAACACTGGCTATATGAGGAACAATGTAACCACAGGTCGCTATTTAAGACATCTTCCCACCATGATCTCTCAGGTCACCTTGAGTCATCCATACACCCCTCCATCTTCATCCGCTTATCCGGGGTCGGGTCACGGCACCTTGAGTCACCTGAATTAACCGGTGGTTGCTGCAGAACTACAAACTCTATTTGGTCTTCTGTTTATTTGTGTGGAAAACAAAAATTCTTTCTGTTCAAATGCTTAAAGCTATCGGCTTCTGGAAAAGAAACATTTTGCAGTCATCCAGTGAATACCTGCGACCTCTCAGAGCAGAAGTGTTACATCACCACAAACCTGGAAGACTGTGCAGATTGTTATGTACGTTCGATGCCAGTAATCAGTGAAAATGCAGGTAGTATTGTGCTGTTTATGTGCAGCATCAAGGTGAAAAGTGAGGGTCTACTTTGTAGTAGCAGTCAGATTGTAAGGGGAAGATTTGTAATCATGTCACAGACCTGGTATTTTTATTATCTGTAATCACAATCTTCACCTGCCCTAAACCAAGTGGTTAAATTGTCTAACCCATGCAATACCTCAGAGTTTATTTGCAGAGAACACAATCTTCCCCTGACATTAACCATACTATATTTGCCACGCACAGATATCGTAGAAAGCGACAATTTCAGGGGGCGTAAAAAAACATAGTTCACCCTGTTTTTGTTTTTTTTTAGCAACTGTCCAACATTGACATCTGGCATTTGGGTTGGTTCACACGGAGCAACTCTCCGTGCGGTCGTACGTTCGGGGTTAAATGTGAATGTCGTAGAAAGGCATCCTCACAGACATGAGTGAATTACCAAATTGGACCACTTTTAGCTTTAGGGCAACACAAACCAGCAGCATATGATGCACATCAAAGCAGCAGTGTTGGGAGTAACGTGTTACCAAAGTAATGCGATCACAGGTATGTATTGCTTTTTTGCTATAATGGTACTAGTAGCTCCACTGATGGATCATGTATAAATAGATTTCTGTAGGCTGTGTAGTATGTGTTTGTGCTTTAATGAATTACTTTCATCATTAAAGAGGCTGCTGTCAGTTCATCCTGAGCGATCGTGTCGGAGGGTCTGGAGATCCAAATAATCAATAACGTTATGCTGTTGTACCGTGTGCGTAAATGCGCACAGGGCCTTAAGCAATGGGGAGACGATTCATCCTATTTCACCCATCTACCCCACCCCACCCCCGCTATTAATCAGAGGGTTCACATAGACATTTTAGGGATACAAGTGTCCATTGATGTGCTTGAAATGATGCAACGCTATACAACACAACTGGTACGTGTGACCCTTTACGGATGAGGTTAGGGTTGAATGCTGGGCATACACATCTCATCCCTCAGTGTAGGTTTATTTATAACAATGAGAAACGACTTCTCTACACACTAGCCACACCATTTTAGTTGTCTAAACTTAACCAAACCTTACCTGTACAGATCAGTCAACACTCACAGTCAGTCCGTTTCGTAATCTTTACATGTTATACGCTATATGACGTGTTGGGATAAAACAAGTCAAAGAAAGGATTTAAAAAGAGTGAAATCTTTTTGGGGGATTAAATAAGCAGCTGCTCTGATCAATTTGCATTACATTTAGAATTGACTGACCCAAAAGTCCAAACTGCTAAAAGGCAGACCGGATGGAAATCTCTGCTAAATAAGTTAATGATAATCTAATGATAGGACGTCTGCGTGACCCTGTTTCATGTCTTGGTCTCAGCTTTGCATGTGACTGGTCGGAATAATTAGTCATCTTATGTATGTACGTGTGAGGGTGCATTCAGGAGATTGATCTCAAGCTAATTTCCAAACCATATTAGCTCCTGGATTGCTTTTAAATGATTTATTAAATCACGGTGTAATGTTGGTCCAGCTCATCATCAGAGACTGCAGAGCTACATTATTTCTCCTCATCTAGGTGTTTTTTTTTGTTGTTGTTGCTGTACAATGCAATTCTTCCGCAAGGGATCGTTAAACTTTCAATATGCCTTAACATTTAAAAGGAAGGAAAACCACTGTTTGCTGTACATATAACTTGCAAAATATAGACCTGTGATGAAGACTTGAAAACAGTGAAAAGCCTTTCCAAACTCTGTCTTGACAAGCATGAAGAAATGATTTAACTGATGCTTCATCACTAGTTTCCAAAATCAGATTTTAAGAGCTGGAAGTCTTCTGCCAACATGTCCTGGGCACTTTTATATGACTGTGTTGGGTTCAGATCATACATTGACTCAAATCCCATCTGGATCTTTTGAGACGTGTGGGTCGTAGCTAATGGAGCAATTCAATTTGCTGGTTGTCAGGAGGACCGTAATTAGGAGCTATTGCTGGCTTCCCACTCTGGTGCGCCGAAGCAGCAACATCACAGACTTAACCATTTCTTCCAAACTCTGAAAGGCCGCTGATCGAACATGGCGCAGCGTTGTTAAGTGAAGTGTTCTAGTTGCCGCTGTTTGTTAGTTTTTCAGCAGTGGTGTTGAGAAACAGGGAAGAAAGCGTGTTTAAATGAAAGAGAGGCGTGCATACATCATGCTCCAGAAGCAACAACCCAGCGGGGAGAGGTGGGATTGATTTGATTACCTGCCACTTTAGCCACGCAGGCTTGGTTTGATGGGAGCTCGCCTGGGCAAGCGAGGTAGGAAAGGCTTCAGCAGAAGTATGCTGAAGTATCCCTGAGCAAAACATCACTGTCTTAACCTTTTCAGTCTCAGACCAACAGTAATGTTTTTGTACTACTGCCATCCATACAGTATATCTGCTTGTTAAATATCTCTTTTTAACTTCAAATATGGATGTATTTGATTTTTCTAATCAGTAAAAGTGTAAAAGTCACCTACTGACCCTTTAAACATCTTCTGAAGCCTCAGCTCCACTGAAGACATGAAAAATATTGGCAGACTACAAGATCAGTTCTGAAAGGAGCTATAAGGAGATTGTATCCTTCCTCACATTAACACACGAAACTAACACAAATGCCGTATTTCCATCACGTTTTCCACATCGCCAGTCAAACTGGCGATCTTCTAATGTCGTCACCTTGCTATGTCCTCTTCTACGGAGATGGTTTAATGGCACCCACCTGGGGAACAACAGCAGGAGTCAATGGGAACACACCTTAATTTGCACTTTTCATGCATTTTTTTTCTGTGGTCTTTGCTGTGTAAAATCGTCTACAGAGTTTTGCCACCCCTGTCCTGCTTCTTTCAGAGTGATGTCTGAACGAGCTGCAGCCACCCATGGACTGACCTCTTTCTTAAAAACACATGGTGTGTTCATTACAGGTTCCTAAATCATATTCAATACATACGGATAGCTTTCTGGTAATTTCCATCATTACACATGGTCGTGAATTAGATTTTCATAGGGAGATAACGCTGTCTCACTGTGGTTCTCTTTTACGAAGAGAGAAAGAGGCAGAGAGGGAGCGAGGGGCTGAAGGTGAATGGTTTCAACTGTGCCTCTTAAATCTTCAGCCAGTGCTGTTTGTGAGAGTGATGCTATAAATGTCAAATGTTTCAACACCCTGGGGATACACACACACACACACACACACACACACACACCAATTTGCACAGACAGATGACATTCCCATGCATAGCAGAGTCAGTGGTGCACCCATAGTCACACATATATGTACACAACCGGCCATCGAAGGAAACTTCTGGTTTATTACAAATGGTTTCTTGTCTTAGCATGTGGCCGTCGTTTCCATCGGCCGTGACAACATTTTACTCCCTAAAATAAGTGCTAATTATTCCATAATTCCCACATGTCCTCGACTCCACCGGTGAGGGTCTTTTTTATTAGTGAGCCATCAATTACCTACTCTATATCACACACACTCTCTCTCTCTGTGTGTGTGTGAGGAAACATGCCCTACTCTTCCAAGTCACAGACAAGTACATCTGTTCATTCCCGTGGGGATACGTCCCCCCAGCAGAGTGTCACACACACACACACACACACACACACACACACACACACACACACACACACACACACACACACAGGCCACGGATTGACAGGTGGTCCTGAATGTCCATTTCCCTGGAGAGACACAGAGCTGCATTTATTGGTTTATTTACAGTCGGCTGTTTGTGTTGGACTGTTAACAGTGCCATCAGTGGCTTTTAGTGCTGTGGGGGTGATGGAAACTTCTCTATGTATTCCCATTGGAAGCGCTGCATGAAGTGAAACGAGGAGCTGTCTATACAGGCTAGAAAGTGGTGACAGCTGGCTGGAGGGAGTCAGGAAGCCGGAAGTTTAGTATAGTAAACCAGTAAAGAAATGTCTAAATATCACAACGTAAGTACAAACATTGGAAGACTGCAGGTACTCAGTCATCCATTTTTTTGAGTGGTTACTTCTTCAGTCCAGTCAGGAGCACAGTGGAGTGGTCCAGGTACACGGTTTTTGCCATTACATAACAGGAAGTGCATATTAAGAGGATTCAGTTTGGACAGAGTTGCTGCATCAGGCCCCATCCACACTGCTGCGTTTTCCTTTTAACACGGAGACCTTTCGCTACGTTTGCACCTCCCGTTCGGACTAAAACGGCGAAAACGAAGACCCAAAACGGAGAAGTTTGAAAACGCTGCTGACCCCGTGTTTCATTTCAAAACTCTGGAGAGAGTTTTAGCGCGGACGGGCAAAAACAGAGAGCCTTGAGAAACGATGACGAAGACGCTCACGCTCGGCTCTCTCAAGAGTCATGCAAAGCAGAAACACGACGCTACTGACAGAGTTTTTGACTTGGTGTGTTTATTAAATTATTCTGCACTGTGCAAATAAGACTTATCTGCCTACACTTGTACTGTGCATGTCGCCGGTTACTTTGCGACGACTCCCACTCTGTTTTCTGCCGCCACACCCCTGTGTTACATTCAGTAACTGTCCCAGATCATTGTTGGCCCATGCAACAACAACAAAAAAAAGGTCATGTCTTACTGGGACACACGGAGAGAACGGAGGCGTTGTTAATGTTGTTAGTAACACCTGTGCAGGGCTTGTCCTACCTCCATGCTGACAATTGTCAGTAAAGTGAACAGGTGTGAATTTCTCTTGTGCTCCTTTGTGCATAGATTCCTCAAGAAGCTGTTGAACTGTAAGATTGTGATATTTTCAAATGTGAGACTGTGGTCTGCCTCCTTTTCTCTGTCTGCACATGCACGCACACACACACACACACATAGATCTTACTGCAGTGTGTGTCTTGTGTGCACATAGTGGTGCAGTCATACTTCAATGCCTCAGACAGAACACGCTGATGGACTTCACGCTACCTTCAGCCTCACCCCTCAGTCTCTCTCCACGACTCTCTCTGTCTCACACCCTCACATTGCTTTGGGTTTTCTCTCTGGCCTCTGCATCCCGCCCTGCCCTGCGATAACCCTCTCACCTTGGCTATGCTTTTATCTCTTTAAGTGTTTGATTTCATCTTCTGCTTGCTGATATGGTTCGACATGCTGCAGCACTATTTAGCCTCTTCATGTTGCTGTCGGATTTTTTTTTTTTTTTTTTACAGCCCCCAGGAAGGATGCTTCTTCTCCTATCAGCTGATGTCACATTTGATTCCGCGCCAGCGACTCTCTTATCTTATTACTTAACGCAGCAAAGCGCTTGCTGTCGGCAAATTCTGGCATTATATTTCTACTCGCCCAATGAGGAGGCAAGTGCGCTTTTAAATGCAATTACACAAATGAGATGACCACCTACATTTGCCATGTTTACATTTAGCCAAGGACGAGCAAACGTGGGCATATTTGAATCCAAATGTGCTTTCTGAGCATTTCCCACAACAATGAGCAAGCGAGGTGATAAAACAGCGCTGGCTCGCCCACCTTGGAATGCTTTCTGTGTAATTGGGGCCAAGATGGTGTTGACGGTCTGTCGAGTCTGAATGGATCCCAGCTCCACAACCAGACTTAAGCTGGTAGTCATGTAGGGAGGAACAAAGCTTCGCTCTGTCTGGGAGAAAGAGTCATTTCACATGGACATTGCACTTAAGAGTTTCACAAGAACTGGACTAACATGAGTTACAGTACACAGGAGTTTGGTACTTCTGTATACAGTCAAATTAGTACAAGCATCTGATTTGTCAGCATTTCCCCCTCTTGCATCTCGTCTTCACATCTTAAGAGAGAGGCGTGAAGACATGGCTTGCAAGGGCGTCACTTTGTGTTGGAAAGTGGGGAAGACCTGAGGGCTCAGATTAGGGGTGTGACGATGCACTTAGCCCAAGAGACATGACGATGCACAATATTGGGTTCATGAGAACGAGACGACAACATATTTTAACACTATTTTGAATAAATATTCAATAAGTCAGTCTCACAGGCACTCATTGCAGTTCCATCACACAAAAACAACAACGGTCAGAAATCGTTTTTCTATATTTACACTAAAATTTGAAATGACTTTTCCCACCACATTCGAACGTTATCATCCATCACATATTTCAAAAAGTCATATAAACGGTTTCTTCTTAATAGTCGTACTTTCACACACTGATTGTTCATGTATTGTTTTTAGTCTTGTTCCCCCGCATTTAATGTTTCTCTTGTGTGTATCTGTCTAATCAATAATAATTTTCTGTATTATTGTGTTAAAATTGTGTTCATTGTTCTATGTTGCAGCAGAACAGGAACCTGCTGTAAACCAGTTTTTAAACAGAATCAGGCCTGTTTATTGTAACTAAACTGTTGCTTAAACTTTTCCTGTATAATAAATGAAATGAAATGAAAATGAATGAATAATGAAATATATGAGTGGGGGTTCTGGGGGTCCGCCTACAGGGGATTTTGAGCATTAAACACTTACAGTTGTATTACATTCTGGAGAAGTTTTCTGCACCAATTAATAGTGGAAATGTTAATTTAAATATTTAAATAAAGAGAAACACAAAATTCAGGTGGCAGGGGACAATTCAAATCACAATATATACTGGAATATAATGCAGTGATCAATAGTTAGTTTTTAAAAAAAACCTTTTTGAGCAATGCACATTTGTTTCTTTCATTTGTTTCTTTCAGATGTACGTTGCATTGCATGTTTTCTTATGGTGCAAAGTATTTTCATTTGTTATTTAAAATTTAAAGCTCTTTTCTGGACATTTAAAAAAAATGCTTTCAAAAAGTGATGGGGACATGTCCCCAGTGTTAATGACACCTATGTGTGGTCTGAGATGCAGGGAAAGAGGAACCAACAAAAGCACATTTAATCAGACGAAACCTCCTTCCCAGTCAAGTGTCGGCCGGACCAGCTGCCTGCACAGATAATGTGCTGCACCGTCCAAAACACTGTGCACTTTAACAGCATGCTTTGTTCTGGCTCTCACTCATTACATAACTGAATGTGAAATGGATATCTCTACGTGTTTCACCTTAAAGTGAACATCCACACATGCACAATAAACACCCCCAGTTGGCTGGTGCTGTTTTGTGTACAAATCAGTCTGAAGCAGTAGAAATAAAAACAACTTCATCTATGAATATTATATTAGCATGAACATCCACCATGTGATACCAAAATATTCTAAAATGATCAAGGTCTTAACATTTGATTTTGACACAGTGTCTCTATATAACAGCGTCGCATGTTTATGTAAACCTGCAGGACCTGTCTTAGTGTTTACTGTAGCTTAGAGGTTTGAATTACCTTTGTAATAAATCAATTCAAGTTCAGTTCTTTAGGCTCCAAGACTACTGAGGTATAAAGACATGCATGTAATTTAAAAATAGATGGATGAGACCTCTCTGTTAAAGCAAATGGCTATTTATACTTATACAATACTGCATCTGTTCTTTTAAATCCCTTTGTGCTGCTATGTGGACCGAAATTTCCCCTACAGATGTTCAAAATAGTTATATCTTATCATATATTTTCTTATTTACAGATGACAGTAAAGGCTAAACTTTTAAAGAAGTGGTGGAAACTAAAAGCATGACATAAAGCATTTACACCGAGTGTTTGCCTCGCCATTATTTCATTCTTTTTGAATTCAGTATTTAACCAGAATGATGAGGAGGATTCCTCAGGACGTGCAGACATGATATAAAGCCCAACCAGCGTCACAGCTGTTTCTGCCTGACATACAGTGATTGATTTCACCACAGAGACTGAATGCAAATGGCGCTGAGACGCGAAAAAAATGTGTTTATGGCTGAAAGACAACAGACATGAGGGAGTGAACACCAACAGCTGGAATGTTGTAAATAAAGTCTTTATCCTAATTAGTCCACAGACAAATAAATCACATTTGCTATATGGTGTGGGGGGGGGGGGGACAAAGCACTGTCGCCTCACAGCAAGAAGGTTGTGGGTTCAAACTCCGGTTGCCGCCGCCTTTCTGTGTAGAGTTTGCATGTTCTCTCCGGGTGCTCCGGCTTCCTCCCACCATCCAAAGACATGCAGGCTAGGTTAATTGGTGTCTCTAAAAAATTGTCCTTAGGTGTGGATGTGAGTGTCAGTGGTTGTTTGTCTATGTGTGTGGACCTGCGATGGACTGGCCTGACATGTCCAGGGTGTGCCATGTCTTTTGCCCAATGTCAGCTGAGATTGGTTGTAAGCAGTTGACGATGGATGGATGTTATCAGGGGTTGTCTCTGTGTGGACATTATTTACATAACTAAAGAATGGCTTTCCCTTCATACATTCTTTATTATTTATTTCATATTTATTGTTGAATGTGTTTTTGAGCCCTGAAGAAGAGCATGTATTTTACAAGAAAGGAAAACAAATGAAAGAAAATAATTTTGTATAGCAAAAACTTTTTAGAGCTGTATGCAATAAACTTGTGACCCCTCAGATTTATCTTTTGGACGTCTTGGGTTGTCCCGGCATCCAGCTTCAACTACACCAGCTAATGAAGCAGAAAACAAAACAAATCTAGGATATTTAGTTGATTTATCAGTTGTATGTACAAGCAGGAAGGACTGTGTGTCCAAGGACATGTGTTGATGAATTGAAAAAGTCTGCGTGGGCTGCTCTTGTCTTTCCTTCCTCGGGAAGCGCCTTCCCTTCTCAAACCAGAGTAAAGGAAATTAAAGGGACTTTAACTAATTAATTGTTGGACATGCATTCAAATGTCTAAAGCTACCTCTCTGTGGTTTCAGTTCAGCTAACGGCGCTTCCTCCCGTCCTCACTTCCCCGTTCTCAAGCTCTGTGACCCACAAATTGATCAGAGTCCACTATCATCAGGGACGTTTCAATCCCTTGGCTCATTCTGGATAAGTTATGTAGCCTATCTCAATATTTGTCCTGCTCAGCTGGCCATTATTAATCCTTCATTATCTAGCAGCAGCCTGCGAAGTGTCAGACTTTCTATTACAAACAGGTTTAGATTTTATTTAGAGCATTTATAGCTGTTTTGATTGCTCCCTCAAATATGTCGTGTTCTTTCAGTAATAGACAAAACTGAACAGTTTATTAGTGTCAGTTATTTATCAGTCACATCCCTGATGCCCATTAGCGGCAATACATCTATAATCAGTGTTAAAGCAGCAGTCATCAGGCAGCAGGTGTTTTTAAATGACCACTAAAAATTATAATTCTGGCTGTCGTTTTCCTGTGGAAGCAGCAAGATGTTATTAGCGAGGAGTTTAGGGTGATCAGAAAGCGCTGTATATCGTTTTTGTCAGTGACACGTCAAATAATAGCCAAAAATGTAATTTCTGGAAATTGAAGTGTTTATTGGAGAAACAACTTTATTTTCATCAACGTGATTTTCTGTTCCTAAATAATTCACCAGGCATTTAAGTCAATTTATCCATCACAACAATGTTCAAAAACAGAAACAAATATAGTTTATTTCATTTGGAACATGTGAAATATCTAATTTGGTGTGGATCAAACTCTATTTTGACTTGTAGTAGATGTTCCTCTGTTCTCTGTTCTGAAAATACACCCCAAAATAATGAAATATGAAATGTGTAGTCTGAATTTCTTCTCTGAATCGGTGAATGTGACATACAGATTATGATAGACATGGCATTGCTTTACATCCAGGAGAAGAAGTCAATTACTAGCAAGTGAGCCATTGCAGCATCCAAGTGATTGTCATGACAGCAGGTTGCATTTACATGCAACCTACCCTCATTAGTGGAAAATGAAAAATGTATTAATATCTCAATTCATGCTCTAAATATATCTTAAGATGACATGTTAGTGTTTAATCTTGTAAAATAGGATTTTATCTCAGTGTGACTTCCTAAGCAAAGACTCTATTGTATCCCTCCAAAATACACCACAGAGCGCCACAGGAAGTCCTTTCTATCTGTGGCTATCAAACTCTTGAACTCATTCAAACACACAGTCTCTACGTCAGTAACAGACCTTGTTGTGCAATACTTCAGAAACGAATGTGCAATATTCTTTGTTTCAAGACAAAATGTGCAATATTCTCTATTACTGCAAATTTTAATTTTTCCACCTAACGCTATCAGTGCTTATTATTATTACTACTGTTTATTCATTACTACCATTTATCATGACACTTTAACATACACTGTAAAGTCCTATACATTTTCCATATTCTACTTAGCAGCTTTCTATTATAGCTACTTCTTAATGCTTTGATGTGCAGTGTGAGCACCTGTGCCAATAATTTCCCCTCGGGGATCAATAAAGTATTTCTGATTTCTATGTGGATGTACAGTCGGTGCTGGTGGTAATTGTGGTAAACTGCAGCAGTAAAATCATCTAAAAAACAGCATCTAAAAAACAAATGCTAACATTCATTGCAGCAGAACTCGAGACTGCTTCAATCGACTGCATCACTACTCAGTGGATATCCACATAAAAGTGCAGAATTGTCCCTTTAAATAAAGGTTAAAAAGCATTTTGATAAAATAATCTGTTTAATTGGTATTATGGTGATAGATTTACATTTATTCATGTAGCTGACGCTTTTATCCAAAGTAATTTACTAAATGAACATCATTTTGTGTTGAAGAAGACTTGAAACTAGCGACTGAGACCATAAACTCATCAGGAAAGTGTTTACTGGGGTAATTATTCAGCTGAGAGGTAGGGTCATTTTCCCATTATTTCTAATGGAGCTGGACTTCTTTTGCAACCGGAAGAGTCGCCCCCTGCTGGATTTTCATTCGAATGCAGGTTTCAGAGACTTCGGCATTCGCTTCATATTGTAGACCGGAAGCTTCCCGCTTGATGCTGTGTCATATTTGAGACACATTTTCAACGTGATATTTTTGTGATACAACGTGATATTCAAACTGATATATAAGTAACAATATAAATATTATTCTTACCGTAACCTTTTCAAAATCATGATTTCCCTGCCAAGTCACTACATGTAGGCAGAGAATAGAAGGAATACGTCAGATTGCATACAACCGGTTTTTCAAGAAAGTATTGATCACGTTCATGACATAGGGTTCTCAGAAACTCATGTAGCAAATATAATACAACTGGGAATCTAGCAAATGAAGGCGTTTGATAAAAATCCATTGTACCAGAAACACTTTCCCACATCTTAGTCAGGCTGGGCTTTTTAAAAGATAAAAATCAATGTCACTGCTGCAGGAGGAGGTTGAGGAAAGTCTTGCATCAGAACCTTGTATGTCAAAATAAAGTAAATAATATAAGACTTTACTTTTGCTTCCTACGCAAATGCCTTGACATGTGGATAATCTCACTGCGCTACATTGTGTTTTTTTTCTGCTGTAAGTCTCCTGCCACCACCAGCACCCCGACTAGCTTTGGGTCAAATTTTTCCACCACTGTTTTAATGGTCCTGCTCAGCAGAGATATTAATAGTCGAGGTTAGTGGATTGCACACTCAAGAACCACACAATCTGCTCTCACTGAAGGCAGGCGGCTGCAATAAAGATTACCCCATGAGTAAAGATTGCTTTATAGGCCTGTAAACACATTCACTGCAGTGTGGCATTTAGACATTTAAGAGCCATCTCAGTTTCCTTTTACTATTAAGAGGTGGATGTCCTTCTCGGTGATGCATGTTGGCTTTTATTGCCTCAGATGATTGTACTGTTGCAAACTCCAATTACAGGTATCTGGTGGGGGTTGGATGTTCATGCAAACCTAAGATGAACCTGTTCAGTATAACAGTTCAGTATAGCGTTGCTCAATAAATATGACACATAATAACAGATATCTGGATAGTATCTGACTCCAAACACACCGGAGAGCAGCTACACCTAGCTGAGCCAAGGCGCCTTATACAATGTGTGGGTGTCGCGGGGGGGGGGTGACAGATGATTAGGAGATGAGAAGGCACTGCAGTGTGCTTGCTCGGCCCCCTGGGAAACTGGTTGCCTCTCTGTGTTGTCAGCCCACGTACTGCCGCCACCGTCGGCCTCGCTTTGTGCGCGAGTGTGTGTGTGTGTGTGTGTGTGTGTGCTGCGTGTGTGTGTCCAACGCGGTCCCTCCTCTCTCTCTCTGCAGGATGCAAACTTAGATGCATCCAGCAGGAGAAGAAAGTTGGACTGTTTGCTTTATAATGAAATTCTGCTCATGTTAGCCGCCACCAGTGTAGATTTTGATGAACTAAAATATTCAGATCTGTTGGTGCTGATGCTGTTGTTTAGTGTGTGCGTGTGTGTGTGTGTGTGTGTGTGTGGGGGGGGTATCAACACACTGATCCACCCTTTCTCAATCTGGTACGACAAGTAGATAATGGTGGCTAATCTTAGCTAATCTTAGCAAAACATATGCTAGTGCTTTGTAACTCTCCTTGTTTTAGTGTCTACGATTATCTTGTAATTGTCACTTTGTGGCCACGCTGTTTCCTTTTCTGTAAATGCTTTGTAGACTCACTTTAAGCACAGAGCTGGAGTCTGGATGTGGTTTGCCCAGGTTAGTCTAAATACTGGAAGCAGGAGCAAACAGCTTGCTAGCCAGCTAGCATAACAAATGAAGAAATACACCCCTAAAACCGACTTTTGTACATTTGTGTAACCCATGAACATGAAAACGCATGTATTATATTTATGGGTGAGCACAGGCTGTGGTAACTCTAAACTCACACGATAGTATCAACCTTCATTGTGAGGTTGCCAGGTGTGGGATCTTTAGGAAAAAATGCCCCTCACTGCACTTACCTGTTGTTGCTTTTACATTTCTGTCTGTTCAGGCTGAATATACAAAAATAACACTTTAATTAGGGAGTGTCAAACGTGTTGGTTGATATTTATATATTTGAATTTTAGACAGGCAAGGTTATTATAGTTTTACATTATTTCTATTTTTATTTCTGACTTTTTGTTTTCAAGTTGAGTTTAGTTTTACTTTTTTATGAAAACGCTTAGTTTTAGTTTTTTTTGTTATATGGGCTATTTGTCAGGAGAGTTTCAAGTAATGTGTAATAACTTAACAAAACATCATACATTTTTAAAAGAATGTATTCACTTAGGACGGATGAACAACCATCCACAAAAGACAACTATAAAATATGTGTGTCAGCTGTTTTTAGCTTCTGTATCTGGGGAGGGGGGGGGGTTGGCGTTGACCTTGTGTTGTGCAAGCTTTCCGACGGACTTTCAAATTCGTAAGATTTTCCCCCGTGAGAAATGTTACACATATTTTGTCACCTTCCACTGAAAGGCACTTGCTCTTATCTGAGACACATTTAATGTCATATTCAATGTAATCCCGAACGGGACTCTGCCACTTTCACCTGACCTTCGCGGCCATGATGCCTGGTGAGAGGCGTAGCGTAAAACTGGCACAGCTAAGAATTTGGAAGATAGATTTCATATCCACCAAACAAACTAGGCTTATATAGGCCCTATGAAATAAATTGACAAACATTACATTTAATCTATAATTTATGTTTATTTTAGTTAGTTTTACAAACAGACAATACAGTTTAAGTTAGTTATCTTTTTTGTGAAGTCTTGTTTTTATTTTATTTCAGTTAGCAACATTTTTTTTTCACACTTAATTTTGTTATTTTGTTACTTTTCATTAATGACAATAATGGAGCCAAGTAGCTGTTTCTAGCTGACTTTAGCTCCTTACTTACCACAGGCATAAGGCATGGTATCAATCCTCTATCTGTCTCTAGATAAATCAAATGAGTTCATTTACTAAAATGTCAAACTTTATTTAAAGATCTGAGTTATAGCGACTAAGATTTTTATTGTAAATAAAAAAGCTTCAAATGTGCTGTTTTATGTTTTATAATTAAAGTATTATATATAATAAATTACTGTGAAAAAATCTACACAAATGAAAAGTTATCAAGAAGACAACAAGTCTGTTTTAGTAGCTCCGTGACCTGTGTGGTCAGGGTTAAGATCTTTATAAATCTATGGTACATTACCACCACTGAATTTAGTACACATCTATAACTCCAATCTTATTGACAGTCAAACTAACAGCAATCAGTAATGGCTGATTGGTCCCGGGGTCTTGTCAGAGAAGGTTACTGTGACAAATTGGTTCGTCTTCGCGTAGCCTAACGTTGGCACAGGACCCTTTCCCATGAGGCCTCACCTCTGACTCCCAGGCACATGTGGGCGTGTGACGATCCTGTCAGGCTTCTCGTTTTGGGGTCAAGGGTCAAAGTGCTGAGATTAAAAAAGAAAGAGGGATATGGGGACAAAGAGATGGGGATGTTCCCTGCGTCTGATATTAAATGGCAAAAAACGCCAAAATCTAAAAACAAACACAATACCCACAAAGGCTTTATGTCATCAGTTTGATAAAGCATTACATAAATAAATAATCCTGTGACGTCATGTGAAACCTGCTGATCCTCCTAATGCTGAATTTCTTCTGCAGTGCACAGCTCAGTCTCCAACTAATCAGTGAAGGGTTTCTGGCCATAAGTTATCCACAGCACAACCCTCCGGCATCAAGGCACCTTTTCTCACGTTCTTCGTGGTTGTCTTTGTATTTGCTCTTGATCATTGCCAGCGAGGCAGCATGTTGGCCCTTATGTGGACTACTGTGAGATAGCCCACGGCAGTAAGAGAACACGTTGCCAGCATTAAGCTACGCTCAGCAAGGAGGAGTAGCCCGTTGGTCTTTGAAGTCAAGACCCTTAGAGGGGTATCAGGTGATGAGCAGAGATTCAAACCAGTTTGTTTTTAATTAAACTCTGTTGTTCTGTCAGGAAAACTATTGATCCATTTTCTCGATCCATTGCTTTGAACATTCTTTTCCGCCGTTTACATGTACGACAGCATGGCAGTGTTACACTTATTTCTGCTTAAGTAGATCCAAAAACAGTTTCTACTGGGTAAGTACTAAATAATCAAAATGATAATTATTTATCATAATTAATAAATGACTTAATTGTCCATAAAATTGTCCAAGTGTATAATTGACCATCTCAATTCTCCAAGGCCCATGATGATGTTCAAAACTCAACATTTTGTTAACAAAAATATAAAATCACAGAACAGTAAATCCATTTTTTTTAAAAGCTTCAACCAGCAAATGTTATGTTATAAATAACTAACATTTATAAAGACATGAGTAATCACTGCAACACTTGCGTTGTTTGAGTGTAGATGATGCTCTTTTCACTAGAAGCACACAGAAATGAATAACAACACTAAGAGTCTTTAGCCATGCCTCTGTGAGGCTGAGGCTTTGAACTTCACACTTACTTAAGCATGCTAACATGCTCACACTGACAATGCTAGAATGCTGTGTAATGCTTAATGTGTTCATCAACTTAGCTTAGTTTTTAGCAGGCTAACTTGGCAATAAATAGAATACAGCTGAGGCTGAAGCGTTTTGACCACATGATGTCACTAAATGAAGAGTCAGGGCATCACCAAAGTTATTACAATTCATCCTGACAGTAACATCACAACCCCATACAATCCAGTAGCTGTTGAGATATTTGCATGATGCGCCATCCAACTGGCATCGCCACACCTACACTGCTAGCACAGTTAATGAAAGTACCAGCCACTGTAAAATATCACTTCAAAAACAACATATGTTACCGACAAATTTAACAGCTTATTGAACAGCAGTGAAGCTTAAACCAAACAAACCAAAAATTAACAGGGCTAGTACAAAAGGCTTTAGCCATCTTGATCACCTGTAATAACATCCAACGTCATTGTCCCTTATATACCAAAATATTGCTTTTCAAGCAAAACCCTCAGTCCATTTTGCTGCTTAAGAAGCCAAATCAATCAGGCCACAAAACTGAAGAAAAAAGGAAATCAATAAAGCTGAGGAAACTGCTTTTTTTTACCTTTTTAAAGGCAGTTTAAAAGTTGCCTATCCAAAATTTCTCTTGTGGCACAATTTGCAAGAAAGTCTCCTAGAGGTTGTTAAACAGTCATTTTCTAGTGGCACAAACAGAATTCTGCAGCACAACCACAATGGTCCCTCTGGGTTAATTATATATAAAGAGCCATAATTGCAACAGTCATGGGTTCCGCAAACCAAACACAAATAAACAACATTCCCTAGGCATATTCACCATCACTTCAAAAGTAGTGGTACAGTCATCAGCAAAACAGCAAAAGTGATGATTTGCTGTTGCCATCAGATGCTTTTATTTTGGACTAAATTCATACCAAAAAAAAACACATTATTTTATCCACATTTTAGCTTTGCCAGAGGACGAAGAGGACTAAAACATTATGTAATGCTAACACTGGTTGGCCATTATAGTTCATTCCCGCTGACTGCAATATTATGCCATACTATATATTATACTATGCTATGCTCCATCCTACTTAATGTGTCCCTCACAGGACAATTTCACTGGCCTACTAGTCAAAGCTAAAGCTAACTAGAAGCACCAAACACCAAATCATCTCTCTGTTTATGGTTATATGGGAATTTACTGCTTGCACTGGGTACAGCTGACCATTAGTTCACTGTGACTACTGCTAATGACTTGTGGTTGTGAGTGTATTAGAATAGCAGACAGAGCTGTCCTCCTTTCTGTCCTCTTCTTCCCAAAAAATCTCATAAGTAAGTTACCATGCTACATTGTTGCTAACGTTAGCTATTTTAGCTACCTAGCGTTAGCTACATTCCATTATCTATGTAAAAGTTTAAGTAGTTAGCTAGCTATATACAGTAGGTATGTCGACCAGTTAACTCTAGGGTTCACCTCCTTTGTGTTGCTTAGGCCTATAGGGACTGAACAGCGTGAAATGACATGCTGTTTGCGCACAACAGAAGTCAATGCAATCTAACCAGCGAGACATGCAAAAACTTTAAAATGCGTTGACATGGCACGCCTGCATGTCCTCTAAAGTGGCAAGCTATTCATACGCCATTCCATGATATCACATTGTCAAGGCTGAAAACAGCAAAACAAACAAACAGTGAAACCCTAACCCTGACAATGTTTTAATTGCTGAGTACTGAGTAATGTTTTGACTTGCATTATTCACCTACATGAGATCAGTAATTGGGTCTTTGGGATGAGAGTGATGTGTATTTTCCAAAAGCCTGAGGAAAGAAAGAAAAAACAACATCTTTTTGAGATTTCCAGTCAAAGCAATTAAGCTGAAGAGCATTATTTTGTCTTTGTACTTCCTCTGCACGGTTATAGAGAAAGAAAACAGTGCTGAGAGTGTGATCATTTGCAGAGTAGATTGATTGAAACAGCAGAGAGGCTCTGCTGCTCTGGCTTGAACAACGTTGTCTGCTTAAAGATTCACAGCCACGTTCAGTTGGAGGATTTGCACCGTTTTATCTGCTCAATGCTGTTCACTCTTCAGCACACATAAAAGAAGAGCCAAGTCACACTTCCCAGGTTCAAGTGCACACAAACACACTAATATTTCATGTGAAGCCTGGGATAATGTGATGTTCAGGGTGCACGTCTCTAAGGGTGCTGGTAGGGTTGTCACCTAGATAAATGTCCCCTTTTATTGCCCTTTCTCCTTCTTTACAGCTGGGACAAGGTGCAGGAAGGGTGCAGCGTGGGTGTTGCAGACGGGAAGTGGACGAGTGGCAGTGGGGGGTGTTTCTCGAGGCTTTCGGTGGCTCTGCTGAGCCAAATCCAGCCAGCAGAAGTGTCTGAGTCAGAGCTTAACCACATGAGAGCAGAAAGACTGAAGAGAACCTTGCAAGAAGTGTTTGATCTCGGTCAGAAGAAACAGAGGTAGAGAGGCGGAAGGATAAATGGACTGGCAAAGCTCAAACACTTCAGTACATGGCTCACATTTCAGTCAACTGGTTTACATTCAAGAATTTCCCCTCAGGGATCAATAAAGTATTTCTGATTACATGCACTTCATCATAAAAGACATTTTTCTCCGTTCCGTTCCGTGTGGGTTGTTGCCGTTTTAACACAAAGGCTGGAGACAAAGCCTGAGACCAGTCCTGGGACGGGCCTCGGCTATAAAGCGTTGATTCACTCACATGTCAGCTCTCTACAAGTAACTATTGAACTTTTTAGCCTTTTCACCCTTCCCTTTGGGGACACTTGAGGACAACATTACAACCTGATAGTGACTTTGATGATTCCCCAATTTCTCTCTTTTTACAGCAATGAAAAAGATTTGAGTCTATCCTGATTTCAGTTTTCATTTCTGCTAATTATGCTCACTGGGAGAGCCATAGAGTCTCGTTGATGGGGTCCAGGGAGTTTTGGTTGTTTCTCCTGGTAATATAGAGTGTATACACACACATTCCCTTTTTATCGATGTTATTAGCAGAACCTCAGTCATTTTGCGTGCAGTCTGCTAGCTATGGGCATATGAAACTTGTGTTTCATTTCTGACACTGATCTCTAATTGGAAACAGATTAACATGAGGAGTCCCAGAATTTGAGCATTGTACCACAAGTGAGTAATATATGAAGGATTATGTGATTGATTGCGTGGAAGATCCTGAGAATGAAATATATAGTACAATGGTAAAAGCACTTTGATTGGTCGCAAAGACTCGAAAGGCGCTAAACAAATACAGAGCATTTACATTTACATTTATCCACTGTTCCATCACCACCAACCTATCATCACAGGTTGTGAATACAGCCTGTGATGATAGATAGGCTGACTGTAGTCCATAGAGGGAGACCTCAAGGCCATGGCAACCTCCGAATGGCTTTTTATTATTCTTTTATTCAGTGGTTCTTGTCAAAGGGATCCAAAAAAAATGTCATTAATGCTGACAGGACGAGGCCAGTGACTCACCGTAGAGCCTCAGAGAGTAGAGGTGAGTGGCAAAATAAAAACCTCTTAAAACCTCTGGGAACGTTGCTTGATGAATTTCAATACCTTGACTCACCGTTTCTTCTTTCTATAGTCATGAATGTATACTATTATGTCATTTTCTCCATATAAACAGGAAATATGGAAGCAAAATGAATTGTCAGGGGGCTTCCATGAGCAGCTCTCTCAAATGGCAGCAGCTCTCTGCTCCTGATATCTATGCTCCAGTGGTTTTGCGCACTTCAAGAGACTATCCACCACTGTGAAATGCCCTTACCGAGCATGAATCACTGTATCCTGGCTAACTGCCTGCTTAGACTACTTGCAGTGTAGGAGGCACTTCCAGATGCAGTCTGCCAATTGCTGTTGAGGCATCAGTGACTAAGCTGAACACAAATATAGCCCACATCTTCCCACCCTCTGCCGCCAGGTATTGTGATTTTAATGCAAATTAGCTAATTACTCTCATCATATGGTAGGAGTGATTGTAGCATAAGCAACAGAATGGACCCTTCATGTAACAGCATCAGTGACTGTCAACTCTGATCAGTTCCACTTCTACAAGTGTCTGTCTACTCCTACTCTTTACAGAACAGGACAATACAGTGTGTTATCTTCCAAGTCCTCTCTGCTGAATTACACATGACGGTGCATTCAAGGTCCTCCGCCACTGCAAATGGCACTTTGATAAAGTGGTGCCAAGTGCAGAGGCAGGACTCAAAATCCAAAGTGTGCTCTATAATTGTTCAGGAAGTGAGGGATGGGAGAGGGAGAAGATTGTGAATGCTGATGAGCCATCAGTGGACTCTGATATTCACAGTACTGCGCTGGTGGAGGAAGGTTTTCCACAGTAAAAGCATCCGTTCCTGGAAATTACCAACAGCACATATTCCCCCACTAACCCCTCGTGATATATAGCTGACAGATGGCTCATGGGGTCATGAGCTTTGGGTAGTCACCAAAAGAATGAAATTGTAGAAACAAGCAGCACAATTGAGTTTCCTTCACAGGGTACATCCTTACAGTTATTGTGAGTAGCTCAGACATCCCTGATGAGCGTCTGAACGATATGCCTCCTGAACACCTCCCAGTAAAGTTTTCCAGGCACATTGAAACCAGGTGGAGGGCACAAAGAGGCATATTCCATCTGAGTGTAGGGTTGTCTCAGGACCCTCCTGGAAGATATGAAGAATGTGGCAAGGGAGAATGAAGTCACCTTATGTAGACTGCTGCCACCGTGACGCCATCCTGGATAAGTATCGGTATACGGATGGACGGTTGTGGCATATATGTCTTTGACATTCTTGCCTCCACCTCAAAGACAATGTCAAATCCCTGACAAATTACATTTAAATAAATCAGCTGCTGGCTCTCTTTGCAAAATAGTGCTTCTGTTACTATGGATAATCAACAGTCCTCACTGTCACAAAGGTTTATTTGGACGATTTCTTTGGCAGAGAGTTTACAACACACAGTGAGGTCTCTGAGTAGTTTTCTCAGTCATAAACCTGTCAACTGTAGCGCTTTTCTGTGGACTCAAGGACTTGTTTGCCCTTTCATGCGCAGTGACCAGTGTGGTTGACACCTCTGCTACAGTCATGCCAAGGCCAAGAGAAGTTCATCAGTAGTCTTTTTGCTTTCCCTTCCAACACAGGTTCACACCTTACATGCATAGCTGCCATTTCCTGGAGGCATTCACAACTGAGGAGTGTTCACACTAAAGGACAGAGTGTTAAAATCTGTTTATCCGACATTTTACTGTCACAGCCAGATCACGACAGGGCCACAAATGTCTTGAAAGAACGATGGAGGCACTGTGGTAGCCACGGGTATTTTTGGTCAGTTTTTTTCAAAGGCGGCTCGCAGCTCTCCTGCAGCTTCTCTGCTTGCAACATGTGGCAGGATCTGTTGAAGACATGTAATCATTCTACATTCCATTCTGCAGACAATAAAGCCAGGCTTTGACACAATCAGGCCAGAGCAGATAGTCATAAAGCCTTCGTCATGGGTACACCTGAGACGCCCTGAGCTTTATCATCCAGAACCGCTGCACTGCTGTGAAAAGTAAGGAAAATAAACGTACTGTAGACGGCGCTGATGTGTTCCCTGATTTCTAAAAAACAGCTGCAGTCAAGCAAAATGGTCAACTTTATGATGCGAGACAGATAGAGGCCAGCCTTGTCCTGTCCGTGTGTGAAGCAGATGGAAGCACCCCATTTCCTTTTTTTAGGATCACACCTCATTGGTTCATTGTCTCAGCGCCACAGCGATGGCTCATGAAATTGTATTTCTGCACATTTACCATTCTAAAGCATAAAATGTGATCACTTGTTGAAAGTGCAATCCTTCAGGTGGTATTTATGATGCCTTGCTTTTAACCACTGTAAATCAGCTTTAACGCTAATGGTGGCCCTCTCCCAGCAGTATTTTTTAACACTATTGATGGCAAGTGCCTTTGCTGCGATAAATCAAAAGCTCCCATCTCCGGCTAATTCCCTGCTCTTTCAAAAAGAAAGATAGACCAGCTCAGATCGTTTGTATCGCTCTTGACCCGAGCTTTTAACTGCTCTGGACAAAATCTGGTGCCAAATTCTTTTGGGATGCCGCTATTAACCCCAGTGATTGGTACCCTGGCAAGAAAGCAAATTTGCCTCATGCTTCATCAGTCTTGTCAGCGGAGTGGTGGCGTTCTAATGAATTGCATATTTCTCAGCCTTGTGTGTCTGTGGCAGTGCAGCATGTTCCACAGATGATCGAAAGCTCTGACACATTCTCCACAGGCAGATACGGCTCAATTCTTTGTCTAGTCGGGGAACTCTGGCTTCCGTCCCGACTGCCCCCCAATTGCTAGTTGGGTTCCCTGGGACATCTGTACGTAAGCCAATCACTGATGAGTCTTGTCAACAGTCTGGCCGTCTGGCAGTTCGGGCCTGACTCAGGCTGACAGCATCTGTCTGCCTCAGCATTCGGCTCCCTGCGCAAATCAGACCTTCCGCTTGTCAAGTCGCATCCGGCTACTGTATGTCCCCCGGCTCGTCTTGAACACGGCAACTGCTCCGCTCTGCCATTAGCTTTGATTGAACCTGTTTCAGAGTATAAGCTTAGTTCTTGACAACACATACCTCTCGACATGCATGCACAGTGAGGACAGACATGCCTTGAAGGATACACATTTGTGACAGACATGTCTTATAACCACCATGTTGAAGATCTTATGGTGGATATGTCAGAAATTCATTAGAAATCTGTTTCTTCACCCCCCCCCCTTCTCTATATTTTGATATTGCGTTTCGTCACACGTCGCCTTGATGCTCTCGATTTGTCTTCTCTGAGACATTAGGCGCTGGGAGCAACCTTGACATATTAGGACATTAAATCTGAATCAGCACCTGTCGCCACCCTAAAGTGCTTCCACATTCTCTGTTTTCTCGAGCGCATCAAGGAAAATACAATTTCACCCACGGTGTCTGTCTCTGTCACATCCACTCTCACAGACACTTCCATGTCTGCCTTTCACTCCCCTTTCCTGCCTCAGTATTCTAGTGGTGTGTGTCCTTCCACTGTTATTATTTCAGCTGTATGGCCTCTACCAAGTGGCTTGTTTCTGTCACAACTTGTTTAAGTCTTTGCGCATCAGAATCAAATGTTTCTCCATCCATGTCATTATTATGATGTTTGAGGGTAAGATTGTGGGAGTTTTTTCCCTGAACTGACTGGCACTGACACACCCGAATAAAATACCATTTTGTACTTATTGTACAAAATGAAGGGGAATATCAATGGTAATGGTTTGTGTGTGTGTGTGTGTGTGTGTGTGCCCTGATGCCCTACTTTTCTGCTAATATGTCATTTTGCTAGGCTGCATTGAGTGCAAGATTCAATTTTAGTCACTTTTTCTTCCGACCCTAGTCCCCTCTCCTCCTCCCTGTGCTCCGCCATCTCCTCTTTCATCTGCTCCCCACGCTGTTTCAAAGTAATTATTCCTCATTAATCTACAATAGCTCCCCACCAGTCTATTAATCCAGGGGTCTGGATGGCAGACAGTACAAAATGAGCTCTCCTATTAACTCAACATCGTTATTCTCGCCATATAATGTGCTGTGTCTGCTGACTTTCCACACCAACCCCCAAATTAGCCTTGTTAGTGGTGCGACATATTTCCATTGCCCCCTGACTCCTCCCCCCTATTTTGCAACATTTTTCAGTTTCCATGTTGATGTTTTTCACGAGTCACAACAAAACTCTTTGTCTAATAGATGCTGCTTCTAGGCAAGGTTTTTATAAAAAAAAACACACACACACAGCATCTATTTGAATCTCAAAATTAAAATTTATATATATACGTATATAAGTGAGCAATCCACAACTAAATTTCTATTGTCACAACTGCCCAGTGTGTTTTTTGAGCTTATACCCTGATGATCCAGCCTCTCAGTGGACCTCTACACACTAGGCCTAGCGGGCCCTGACTCCATCCACAAGTGGGCTTTTGAGATAAGCACTGAGCTGCCTGCTAACACAGCCATCAGCACTAGATCTGTCCATGTCCTCCAAGCGATCCGGGGTTAAACGCCGCACGCAGGCCGGCGAGGAAGATGGAAACATGTGCCAGCTCACAACGGAGAAACAGCTCACCCCTGCTATGCCACTCCATTTTCTCCAGCTGTATCAGAGCACTCTGGGAGAGCTGATTGCTGAATGGCTTGGCAGGGCTTCGGGTGTATGTGTCTTATTGTGTGTGTGTGTGTGTGTCTGCCAGTGCTTGATGTCCCACTGTGCAAAGGAGTAAATCCTCTCATCCTTAACCAGGCTGACGTGCTTGCTCATCTTTCTCTTTCATCAAGACCTCTTCTTTCAGGCTCCCTCCTGTTGAACCCTCAAGCCTTGGCTAAATGCTGCAGCGTCTCCTTTCCTATGTGCTTTGGATTTCTCTCAAATTAGCCCCAGAAAGCTGTCAACTGCTGCACTAAAGTGATTGGAAATACTGTATGCATTTGCATTATTTCACCTCTATTTACTCCACATTTAAATTCAGTTTCTTAATCCAGTATGATCAGTGGTGCTGCCATAATCTCCCTTGCTCGCATTATGTGGTCGAGGATGTTTCCTGGATTTGTCTTTCCTCTGTACATTCCTGACAGGAATGTGAGGCATTAATTATCCATAAGCAGTCACCTCTCTTCAGCCTCGCCGACCTGAAACCTGTTCCGTTTCTTTTCAGAAGCTGTCACAATCACTTTCACTCTGCCGGACGGTTGTGACTGAGCCGGACTGGAGAAACAATCCAGCAGCCAGCGATCAATCTCAAACACACAAAGCAGTCCGTACCTGCTCTTTAAGCTGCCAGATTTGGGGATCGGCCAGTACGTCACTGCCAGCCCCGAGGCTGTTTTTGCATTGTCGTGGCACTGACAGGTTGTCCAGCCATTTCTGATTTGTCACTGAGCTCAGGCAGAGGTAATATGGTGAACAGAGAGCTGATAAAATGTCTTCAGGGCAGTTTGTGAGAAGGAGCAGGTCACCCATACCCGGACTTTTTTTAATCTCCTTCTGTCAACATAAAAGGTTTTTTCAGAGAGCTGTGTGAATATGCAGGAGAAGAAGAATTTAGTGCTATAGAATAAAGAAAACTTACAAGAACTAATGAACCATCAACATAATAGAAGGGCAGAAGGGTTTTTTAGAGGTTCTTTTCTATTTCTATTTTCTATCTATTTAGATTGTGTAATTCATGGGGCCGCTGCAAAAAAGAAGGTTACCATAGAAATAAAAAGTTTCCTTTCTAACTGTCGCTTGTTCTTGCTTTTGTCTGCCTGCTTTCAGGTCCACCGACTATGGCACAACCTACACCAAACTCAACCTGATGCCAGGGACAACCATCGTGGTGACCAGCTTCTACATCTGCCCGACCAACAAGAAAAAGGTAGGTGGATAGTGTTTCCCATGAGCTAGCTGCAATGTACTACCGCGCTGCTCCTCTAAAACTGACAATTTTAAGAGAAATTAAAAAGCCTTGCCCTAGTGTGTTGTTGAAAGACTGAGCTGGGGGCCTAAATGAATATTTACACTGGCAGGCTTGGATGGAATACAAGACATTTAATTAAAGATGTGTGATTTCAGAAAATGATCTACTGAAAGTAAAGACAAACATCTATAGCTAAGGTTATGGAATTTAAAGTAGGCAGTGTGCTCCATGAAGTCGGGGTACTTCCCAGAAATAGATTTAAAAATTGTCAAAATTGAAGCAGCAGAGCCCAGGAGATCCTGACTTTTAACCCCTAGAGTGAGTCATGCCCAAAAAAACCTGGAAATTACAATTCAGGAAAGCATCACTCCCAGTGCCTAATGATCGCTCACATCTGTCAAACCCAATGTCCCCATTTTATTGCTCGCGTTTGTTGTCTCAGGATGCAAACTCCGCTCTACTGCATGGAAATCATACATGTTTCACGCCCCAGTCCTCCACACCCTCACATTCAGCTTTTCTACACATAGGACACACTACTTCCTGCGTTGGCCCCGAATGCTAGCGCTCGACAACCGCAGTGAACTGGCAACCAGGAATACTGGGCTGATAGGAGTGCACACAGGATATCCACCTACAGCCGTGGCTCTGACACAGGGACACTGAGAATCAATAGACTTCGAGGGTTAGGTTGTATTTTTTAAAAGTGAGTGGGCATGCCCCCGGTTTAGAGAAGCACACAGGAGTGCGAAGCTAAGCAATGTGCTGCCGCAGATAGGGGCAGCAGCAAATCATACTTTAACCACCCATAAAAAGGCCCACCTTAAAATTTTCTATGTCCCTATACTAAGAATATTTTCAGCACTCACCTATGCATATCTATATAAACCTTCATTTAAACAGGAAAAGTCCCATTGAGACAGTCTCTTTTACAGGTGAGCCCTGTATATAACCTGTTTGTTGCTGAAAATGCATCATCTTGATTATATTATGGCTTTTTATTATTTGTGAAAGCACATGTGGTGCTGCTTCATGTTCACTGATCATGAATTAGGCTTCTCCCAATCATTTGGGATTTCTGCACTCTTTTGGTATTCCACATATACTGTAAGACCCTTTGGCCACATGCAGCTGCCCACGTTCCTGTTAATCGGTCCAAAGGCGTCTTTCTGGGCTCCAATGAATTCCAAAAAGCAGACAGCAGGTTTGCTGAAGCGAGATGCAAGAGGTACAGTAGGTGACTTAAACTGAGATGCGAACGGGTCGCCAACTGTGTAGGCTTGTCTAAGTGGCAGGAGTTATCACTGGGGTCCAGGGTTACTTCAATCGATGAAGAGATAGACGGAGATTAGATAGCAGTCACTTTCTGACTTTCTGCTCCAGTCCCCTCTCCAAATGTCTGCACGGGATCTGCCATTTCATCTTCTTCACGCACACGCCTACACACACACACAGGCCAGACAGCATGAGAACATTTAATTGCATGGGAATGGAGTCATCGTAATTTCCCTTAGGGACAGACAGAGACACAGAAAGAGAGAAAGGGGGAAGAGAGCGACTGTCAGTGAGAGTGTGTGTTGTGACACAAGGATGTCTGGTAAAATGAGTTGGGGATCAAGCGGCTGCTTAAACACACCTCCAGGCCTGGCAGGAGGGGGGCAGTGGAGGCTCAGGCTAGGTGTATGTTTTTTGCTGTTTTCACCAGAGTAGGTGTGTTTCTTGGGTGAAAGGCGGTGGATGTAGGCTGTGTGTGTGTGTTTGTGTGTGTGTGTGGACTTTGTGTGCAGTTGATCACCAAATGCTTTGATCCCTCTAACTAAATATCAGTATGCGGCCATGTGTTTACTTCCTTCTTTTCAGGGTCCAAATTATGAGTGATCACAACCACACAGACACAGACGCACACACACACACGTGACCACACTTTGATCAATACTGCTAATCACATCAGAACACAGAAGGGAGTGGGTCTGTAAGCTCTGTGAGGGGATTACAAACAGCGTGAAGGGATCACAAGGAAAAGGTGTGAGGGGCCCCGGGTAATCAATAGGACCTCAGGCAATTAGAGAGAGGTGAGTCTTCAGACGGAGACAATGTCACCCTCTCTTTCTGTCTCTCCGTTGCTTCATTGAGAGCTCCATTAAAGCTCTGCTCGAGACCCTCTGCAGGAGAGAGCTCCCAAGGACCCTTGACACACTTCAACAGCAATGGAGTCGTAAATAAACTTTGACGCTGGAGGCTGAGCGCGCTCTCCCTCAGCAATTTTCTCTACAGGGCTGTCAGGTGGGCAAGTTTTTGCACAAGTCTGTTTTGTAGTTGTTGAGTGCTCAGTGAGTGGTCTGTGTGAAGGTGGTATGTGTGAAAAGTGATTTTAGACCTCCTTCCTTTCATAAGGTGAGACCCCGCAGTCAAATAGGTTTCCCAACTTTACTCATATCACAATGAAACTTCACAAGCTGAAAGTATACAAAAATAGAAGCTAATAGATTTTTTTTTATGTTTTTAATACAAATCAGATATTTTTTATTTAATATGCACTGATTTGCACATCACAAATAATTTTTTTCAGCACATTCATAAGAGTCAGATGAAAAATTTTGGTTTTATTGTGATAATTTACCAAATGGCCAGACATTTACAGAACAGTTTATAAAAATACTGTTTTTTTCAGAGAGTGCAAACATCTATTTCTTAACAATTCTTCATTTGGCTACATGTCCATGAAAGAGAACACCACCTATAACAAATCTTACCCAGTCGGTAGCTTGAAAAAGACTGTCCTACCAAAAAAAAACACAGAATCAGACACGGTCAGTTAAAGTTGGGAGGAGGTAAAGCAGATATAAGTTATTGGTAACAGTTTTCAAAGCCACAGACTATTGACGCCGTCCTGTCGAGAGCGGCATCAGATGCACCGACTGAAAATGCCGCCATCAGCTCAGTCAAAAGGTGCACAAGATATCAGCACAAATGAAAACAAACCAGTGAGCTCCAGGGTATTATGAAATGTCTTGGTCCATTAACGGCTTATCCGGATCTGAGCCCCGTCCAGATGCTATTTTAAAGACATGCGCTCTGAAAACACATTATTAACACCTCCGCAGCATCTGCACCTCAGCCACTCTCTAAGCAGCACCTGGAGAAGACAAACCAGCTTCTAAGCTGGTGTCCTCAGTAATGTCCTCAGCCACTAGTCAGCATGGCATCTCCTCAGAGTGCTGCTGAGACTCTGCTCCTTTAAAAAGAAGTCCAGTGGACGGTTCTTAAATGACACCAAAGGCTTTCTAGAGGCTGGACTGGTCTTTCCTATTCAGCCCTTTGAGCTCCACATAATTACTTGATACTGGTAAAATATTTTAATGATGTGTTTGAGCATATAATAAAATGTAAGCTGCCACGGTTCAATAATCCACTGTGATTCTGTAACATTAGCATTCAAATTTGCCACTTTATATAATGATGTATCCACACATCACAATCAGCAAGACAAGACAAGACAATATTGCCTTGTCCTTGTTTATTGTTGCACACCTCTCACGAGTAGGCACTGCTTTCCTTTATTGAGACATGAGAACACGTCTGGAAGGACACAGAGCATGGAAGAAGCAAAAAATAAACGAAGTTCCAGTGGGATGCAATCCCCAGCCAGGAGGCACTGTGATGGGAAAAAAAAGAAAAGAAATATCCCAGTATTCACCTAATACGTGAGCACAGCACTGACAGAAGCAAAACGTTTAGCTGTAAGCAGAGAGATCCATCAAATCTCATATACTTTCACAGTCCCAGAGGTTGTTTTTTTAATAGCTTCATTAATCCCATCTCAGAACAGACGGAACAGATAAGTGGGCCAAGACATGACCCCTCACCCTCTATATGCAGTCATCGCATTTTCAAAGTGCTGTTCTCTCTGGTGGTTTTGGAACCTACAGTAGTTGGTTTAGAGCTCCCACCCCGGAGCATCTTCTTCTCAGTTTTGTTAAAAATTCAGAAATGAGGCCGAGACCCTATTGAAAGAAATTTGTCTTGATGCGTCTCCGAACCACATTACATTATGGTTTAAACACCCTGTGATTATGGATTAAGTTTAAGTTTCAGTCGAAGGTTCATTTCTACAGCAGCGGCTTTTCCGATACAACCCGCTGTGTGAAATGCAACAAAGCTGATGCAGAAATGCCACAAAGCAACAACTCCTTGGGCTGCGGCAAAAACAAATTGACAGTAGTTTTGAAAATGCCTTTAGTCACCTACTGAGATGGAAAAGAAAAAAAAAGTCAGAAAAGAACAAAGCCCAAAAGAACAAAGTGAGAAGAAAAAGATGAGTAAACAGACATGAGTAAAAAGGTTTCCATAAGAAGCACAATGGGAAAAATAGTAATAGACTGAATGATACTGCGTATTTACTGTCAGCACTTCAGTGATTGGCAGTTCAAAGAGCTTCAAAGAGAAAGGCAAGATATTCAGATGTGGCCATGTTATGTTCAGATGATATCCTTATGATGGAGAACAATTTTTGTCATTTCAGATAGACTGTCCTATTCTTTGGTGTGATTGACAGTGAAATAGCTGTCTGCTTGTCTCTCCACGATCTCTTTCTGAGCGTGAACCGTCTCCCCTGCTTTCCATAAGAAAAAAAAAAAAACTATAATGTAATGAAAATGGATCATTTTCTCTGAAGAAAATCTGTCTTCTTTGTTCAGTGTTATCATAGAGGACAGGGCCTTGAAAGTAATTACGAACAAAATAATGGTAAAAGCAGTTCAACAGTAACAGAAGCTACTCTGCTAATGGAAAATGACAATGACCTAAAATAGAAGACGGGGGATGAATAAGCCAAATGGAGAATGTTTTTTGCATGCTACCTCTGTCAAATTTTACTGTTGATCATGCACATTAATACCTCAAAACCAATGGGTTCGGCTGGGACCAATACTGTTTAATCTGGTTTAAACTCAAAGAAATTCTAATAAGAGTGCTGTATGGATTTGCATGCCGATTGAGTAAGTCAGATCGAGTTAGGAGATGGGTGGGCCAGAAACCGGACTTTCACCCCAGAGCCCAGTGTACGTTTCCCGTGTGAAACAAGAAGACAACATTGTTTGCATTTATGTAATGAAGTTATGTAGGTTTTGTAGGTTGCATAAGTTACAGTATGCAAGTAATGTTACTTAACTTACGTAAGTAAAGTCACGTAAATACGCGTTATTTTAATATTTTCCTAAACCTAGCAAAGTGGATTTGGTTGCTAAACCTAACCCAACTGCAATGTTTCACAGTGTTTTAGAAACAATGAGCCATTTCACAACACTAAGCACTGGTTTTATTTTGAAAGTCTAACCGGAAATTGCATATTTATTGTTGCTAACTTGACTATGTGTTCATATGGGACGAGTTGGGAGTAAGAATGTGTTGGTCTATTGAGCCCAACAGCAGACATAAGAGGCAAAGAAGGTACTGTTCCATGATTTATTTGAAACAGTGACAAAAGACTTACTGAAAGGTGAAGCAGGCAAGAGTGATAAACAGATAAGCAGTCCAAGACAGGCAAATATCCAGAATCCAGAATCCTGGCAAGGTCCAAAGGCAACAAAAAATAAATTCAAGGAATAAAAGGCTGGGACTCCCACCAAGAATTTTATTGCATCACAGTAATTGATTTGACAATATGACAAATAAAGAACTTAAAAACTGTTAGTGGTCAAGTTACATTAAGTCATAGGGTTTCTGAGCTGCTAGGATGCTATGGACTACCTACCTACCTGCTATCTTAAAGTAACTAACCAAATAACAAGCTTGAAATGTTTCATTCAAATATTTGTAGGATAAATTGCCTTACCACAGTGAAATTGGTGTTGTTGAAACTTATAACTTATATCTTAACATAACTTCAAACTTTGGATTTTGCAAAGTAAGAATACTTTTACTTTTGCAGTTTTTGGCTACTCCACCCACCTCTGGTTATAGCTAATGGATGCATGATCAGCCCAGACTACGATGTTATGGCTCATGCAGCTGCTCAGGAGATGTCCCCATGCAATGTCAAACTTGTGTCTTTGGCGTGACAGCAAGATCACACAGATATCTGTCAGTGTCCTTGTTGGACAATTAATTTAGCAGGAGCTGTCACCAACTATTTTTTTCAAACCACACTTTCAAAAAGTCCCCTTCCATTAGTATTTTTTCCATTCATGCTTCTCTCCCCATTTCAAGGCCATTTCGGAGTTGCTGACACTTAAGATGTGACAGCCATGATGTGTCCACCCTGGCTCCTTTCTGTGTGATTAATCATCAATAATTCAGTAGGTTTACAGACATACTTTGGTGGAGCACTTTGCTGTCAGCCTCTGGGGGTTTAACCAAGTGTTTTTTGAGAGACCAGCTGTGTGAAAACACTTGGAAATAGAAAGTTAAGCCAGTCTCTTGTGTAAATGGCCCCCATACTAATGACACACTGAGTTGAGCTGTAGGGCATCCAATTTTTTTAAGGTTTTCCTCCCTCTTGAAACAAAAAGAGAACATGCAAAGTGACCTTTAGACACAGGCTGACACAGAAAGCACGTTTTCCACTGCTGAACACAGTGTAGCCACATGAGAACCAACCATTCCCCTGTTGTTGTTTCTTCTTCCTCTGTCCTCGCTCTATCCTTGGAGCCATGTCATCTGTGCCGTAAAGAAGCAGTCTTTGCTTTATCCTCTGCCCAGACACTGACCTGGGACCTGCGCACAGGCTGATAAGGAGACCGGAGCGTATGGTTTAACCGTAAACAGAGGACAGTCAGAGGCAAGGTTAGACCACGGAACGGTAATACTTGCTGGAGGGTTACTGACTTTGGGTTCCACTACAGAGGTTCAGTCCACCAGCGCATTCATGGAAACAGTGTTGTACTTCTGAGTCTACATGATTCATCTGAAGCATTTAGCAGAGAGGTGCTGGGCCATTATGCAGCACCAGGCTGCATAACAAAACAAAATTTGTAGTTCCTACATGTTACACACACACACACACACACATGTAAATAGATGATAATACAAAAGTTTCATCTTCACAATAAACAGTCTGACATTTGGGAAACAGAGTCCATCTTGATTGCATTTGAGCACCAAGCAACATGGATGTAAAACACCTCCTCTCATTTAGCCAGAGTCTTGCGCTGACAGCTCGAAACCTGGACCAAGTGCCGAGTGCTTGACCCGGGATGTTGATGGGGCAGGTCTCTGTAAAGATGTGGGCACAGCAGTCTCTGAATTCCGTTGTCTGGTCACAATGAGTTCCATTTTCCCGGATCTTTAGGAGCAGAATTAAGTCCAAGCTGGGCCCGCATAGCTCCTCTCCTGGCTATCTTTCCTCTCCTCTGAGCGATCACCATCCCTGCTGTGATGCCTGGTCCAGCTGTTTGGGGTGGGTAGATCGTGGTCTGCTGCTCTTTATTCCAAAAACCCTGTCTTCATCTTCCAATGTCAATCTTCCAATATTTATGTCAGAGGGAACACATCTTGGCAAACTGTATGCACATAATAATGCACAGCTGCTACAGAACACGTAGTTTCTCTAGGAGGATATCAGACACAGTGAGAGCTAGACATAGGCTAACGCATGTGAGGCAGCAGGCACCAGGTCATGGTGGAGCAAGGTTTTCTTTAGGTGATGACACACCAGATGCTGTGCTCTCTCTGTCTCTTTCACAGCTTATCAGTACTCCCTGTATCAACAGTCTGTGTGTGTCTCAGGGTATAATAGAACACACATAAGTAGGCTTACTGACTGAGACTTAGGAAGATGCATTAGCCATGGAAGAAAACCCATGATAGCAGACATCAAAGTCAACAGGACATGCCATTTCATTGGCGTGTTCTTTCTGAAATATGTTTGACATACTGTATCTGTGGTTGAAACAGGATATAGGGAAGTAGCATAGAGGTGTTTTTCAGGAGAGTGAACACCATGTACACTATGCCATATTTAAACATGCAAACACGGAGCAATGATAGCATTCTGCATTTTCAGCATTTTGGAGTCATGCTTCTGGCCACCTTGTGAACGCGAGTCCAATATTCACTTTCCTCCTCGCCTTGCTTTGGATTCCACCACCTCAGGAGAAAAACATCTGGTTCCCTGGCAGCTAAATGCTCCACTATTTTCACAAGCTAGCTGCTAACAAGCTGTAAACGTTACATTCACATATCAGTTAATAATGTGCAAAGTTGCCTATTTACACGCGGCAAACACAGAGTATCCAACGAAGATTGAGGTCAAGGGCAACTGGACTTGGTTGACCAACCAAGTCACAGCTATGACATGGATGACTGAGAACCTTCACAGACGAAAACAAAATAACATTAGCATCCATTTAGAGTTGCGTTCTTGCTACTTGACATACAAGTCCACTATGCACTCACTCACCTTCTAGCTCACTTTCTTCACCAACCCCTGAGAAAGAGCTTATGGATTAACTGTTGAATGCTTTACTTTGTTCACTAGCTAGCTAATTTTGTCTGACTGATGTTTAGTACTGGGCAGGCAGTGTACAGTGGCTTTATTAGAGTGTTGTGGCCAAAAACAGCTGCTGTTGGCTGATGGATGATGAGAGTGGTGAGGCTGAAACAAAAACAGTACACCAATGAGCAAAAAGATGATCCATAGAGCTGAGGGAAGCTGTAGAGCAGGTTCATCACTACAAGCAACACATTTTATATAGTCACTTAGTCCATCTTTAATATAAATGTATAATTAATTCGTGCAGCTTTGATATCTCAACAATATTAGCACCAGTTTCTGGGCCTCTGGGCATAAATCTACCGTACTGTCTACCATTTATACGCTGTTGTGCCTACAGTGCTTGATGGGTATTTGGAGGTGACAGGGCACATACACCTTGCACAGAAAATTGAAGGAACGGGTCAGCTCATTTTAGGCTCAGGGCTGGCTAGTCAGTTTAGTTGCACTTGTTTCTGTCTTTATGCTGACAGGAGATTCACCTTGAAAATGATGATTATGCCCTGCAGGCTGTACTGTTGCAATTCCTTCTACTGTGTCAATTGTCTCTGACAAAGTATATTCCATTCACCATGCTATTGCTGCAGCTCTCTGCAGAGCAAGATGAATGAAATTGCTACGGTCTATTCAGATTATAGCTTAACATTAGCTGCAGTCATCTTTGACCTAGCATTGATCGAAGCTATTGACCCACATGTTCTGTCCAGCTGGGGTTCTTGTGTTTGTCCTGCTAAACCATGGCGGAGGCCTACGGGGACCAGCACTGCTGCTCTCAGCCCCTCACAGGCTGGGCCTAAATGGATTGACCTGACCTGGATCCACCAATTCGGATCAATAGGCTACGAGCCAGAGTCACACTGCAATCTGCCGGCTCACCCTGGAGGGACACCGGGCTCTGAAGTATTCCACATGCAGCTTTTGCAGGGCTGTAAATGCTGCCCTGTACTTGTCTCTGAATTTTAGGGCTGTATGTGTTTGCTGCAGTCTAGAGTTTAATGGGGCTTGGTTAATATTTCAGTGCAGCTGAAGTAGACTGAAGAGAATATAAGAGCAGAGAAGACATCAGTGGAGAACAGAAGGGAAGACAGAACAGGAGGAGGAGCTTATGAAATCAATGTTTTTCAGCTTTGTATGTGTCACACAATGTGTCATGAAATGTATGATTCGTCGTTAAAGATCATTTGAATCAGCATTTGTATGCCGTGCAGAGGCAGCAAATGCCAGAGAAAAGACATTTCAGCTTTGACGTAGCACTTTAACTGGCCTAGTTGTTTAAAAGCGGGGTCTAAAAATAAATGTGGCTGTCACTAATCCCTTTATAATGTCCCTTTCTGATTTAAGCGAGCCAAGTTTAGCTCCACGAGATTCAATTTTTGACGTCGCCTAGTAGGTCTATGTTCAGAGAACTTTCACACAGACAAAAACACACCAGCCAATATCAGATTTTTAATACAGAGCCAATATTCTGTAGGACCATTTATAGATCTGCCAACAGTACTAGCTTGGTGAGATGTAGTGGAGATCCATTTATTCCTTTATCCATCCGTCCCGTTAACTCTATATTTGATTCACATTGTCTTAAACCATCCCTTCATCCATCCGTCATCCATTCAATATCAATGGGTAAGTCCTCTCTTCCCCTCTTTTTCTATTCATCTTTCCACCTCTACCATCCATCACATTTTCTTCCCATGTCTCATTCTTTATCTTTATCTTTTTTCTTGTTCATCTTGTTCTCAGTCCTTCATGATTCCATTTATTTCTTATTGAATTCAATGTGGTTCAAAAGCAGAAATGCATGACCATAAAACACTTAACACATCATTACAACTCTACAGCCTTTTCAGAGGTTTCTACTACATACTTTGAAACATCACAGAGACATTTGAAAAGGTGTGAACCAATCTTTTAATGTGGCTAATCGTCATGCTTCTTCAGAAACAATGGAAACACCAATAGGAATGTGCAAAAAGGACAGACCTCATTTACACCTGGCATGAACCTGTCACCTGGACAAGGAAAAACACATGGAAATGCAATCAAATTGGAAGACTGCATTGTGATCAGATTTCTGTCAGGTGTGAATGCAGGTGTGAATACAGCGTGACAATGTCCAAAAGAAAAATATTTGTCCAGCCATTTCAAAGGTCACCTAACGCCACCTCTTCCTGATAGCTTGCAAAAAGTGATTTAAAAATGATTAACAGAAGTCGATTGCATTGTTTCGCTTGACCTGGGAAGTGGGATCAAATGTCAGATCCAGAAAATCTATCAGAAACAGATCACGTGTTTATAGCAGGTGTGAAAGGGGCCATAGTTCTGGATTCAGTTCTGGATCTTCTTAGTTCCTGGTCAAATAGAGGGCTTTCTAGTCTTCGAGAAAGTGGTCTCAAATCAGCTTTTAAAATATTTGTCATCTAATAATTATTTTGAGCCGCTGCACTCTGCTTTTTGAGGAAAACATTCTACAGAAACGGCAATCACAAAGGTGGTAAATGATCTATTACTGGCTGCTGACTCAGACTTAACATCTGTCCTTTTGTTGTTGGATCTTAGCACGGCTTTTGATACTGTGGATCACTGTATTAATTTGGACAGAATCAAGAAATGCTTTGGGATCTCTGGCCAGGTGCCCGAGTGTTTGAGATCTTACCTTTCAGAAAGATCTCAATGCGTGTTTTATAATAACACATTTTCTGACCCTTTACTACTTCAGCATGGGGTTCCACAGGGTTCAGTCCTTGGTCCACTGCTGTTTTCATTATACTTAGTGCCTTTGGGTCAGATCATTCGTTCTTTTGGGATTGCTTTTCATTGCTATGCTGATGATTTACAAGTATATATGCCAGTTATTGCAGGAAATGCATCTGATTTGGTTAAGTTATTTACTTGTTTGGCTGCTGCGAGGAGCTGGTTATCAGCAAATTTCTTGCTACTCAGCTCTGCAAATCTGAGATGATAGGTATTGGACCAGCTAGATGAGGTCATTTGTGTGACAATTTCACTCTATCCATTGATGATTTGGTCATTCATTGCAAGGAGAGAGTAAAGAATCTCGGCGTCGGTTTTGATTGATCACTTTCATTTGATTTGCATATTAAAGAGGTGACAAAAGTAGCATTCTTTCATATCTGAAGAATTGCAAAGACTAGATCAATATTGGCACTTAAAGATTACATCTAGGCTGTGACTATTGTAATGTACTGTTCTCTGGGCTGCCTAAGAAAAGTTTGCGAGGTCAGCAGATGGTCCAGAATGCTGCAGCACGTATTCTGACTGGATCATCTAAATACCTGCATATAACTCTAGTGCTGGCCTCACTGCACTAGCAGATTTTAAGGTTTTATTGTTAACGTGCAAAATAGTCAATGGCCTTGCACCATTATATCTGTCTGAGCTTTCTTCTGACTTCTGACCGTACCAAAAGGTTGAAAAGGTGAAAAGGTGAGCGAGCCTTTTCGTTTCATGCTCCAATATTATGGAACAGTCTTCCAGCAGATAGTAGACCTACTTCACTACTTCACATGATTAAGGGTCATAACATTCACTGCTGCGTATGAGTCCTAAATGTTTGTTTATCTTTGATGTCTGTCTATAGTGGTATTTACTCAGTGTTTCAATTTAAATTTTATTGTACTGTTTGTATTTTAATTGTATTGTTTTTGTAAAGCACTTTGATTAAAAGCGCTCTATAAATAAATGTATTATTATTATTGTTACTTTCTTATCTCTTTCTATCTTTTCTCTCACTTCTTTTCTGTCTTTCTCTGTTTCTTCTCCTGCATTTCCTCCTATCCCTACTCTCACCTCCCTCAACTTTGGTTTTGTTTTTTCCTTCTGTCAATCTCTGTTTCTTCTTTATTATTATTATTACAATGTTTCTAGAAGTCCCCCTCTCCTCTCTCAGATATAGTGACTTCCTTCTATACTGTACTAGCACCATCATAAATATTATTATCACCACAGTAGATGCTGTCTAAAATTGCCCTTTTCCGTCTTTCCTTTAACTCTGTTTTCTTTTTCCTCTTCCTCACTAACAGTGGATGAGAGCCAGGCACTGGAGATTGATTTATCACAATTGTGTGTGTGTGCGTGCGTGTGTGTGTGTGTGTGTGTGTGTGTGTGTATGTGTGTGTGTATGTGTGTGTGTGTGTGAAGAATGAGAGTTTATAGACAAATGAGTAGAAAGAGGAAGGTGCAACATATGAATTATGCTGGAGGGCTATGAGTGGTGAGTGTTATAACCCTGCGGTTGTTCTGCTGATGTGTGTGTGCTGAAGTAGGAGTTTTACAATAGAAAATGACAGGGGAATGGAGTGATAAATACGCAAACAATAAAAGAGTAGCAGAAGAATTGACTTGCATCGTCAACAAATAATATATGGGACTGCACTAAAACTGTGTGTGTGTGTGTGTGTGTGTGTGTGTGTGTGTGTGTGTGTGTGTGTGTGTCTGTTGTGTCTCCATATCCAGACCTCTATGTCACTGTGCTGTGAAGAATGTGTGTTTTCATAAATTGTTGATAACTACCCATGGCCAGTCTTGCAGCTCTCACTAAGGATTATTCTCTGCAACTACACTTCATAGGCAACATGTAGAATAAATCCATGAACTTCAAAGGAAATGGAAGTGTTGAGGTAACGTGCAGAAATACAGCTGCAGCTAATTTGAATCCCTCGTCCCCAGGCAGGTACATTATTTGTCAACTACATTTGTCACATTTATGATGGGATTTATATGTTTCAGAGCGAGACTCACATATGTTGTATATATTTTTGAGTCAAGCAGCCGAGCTACATGCTAAAACAATGTCTTTCATTTTTTTTTTTTTTTGTCCCCAAACGTAATGCTTGTCACATTGGATTCTTTTAGATGGGCTTGTAGTTGTGTTAGGGTTTCAACAAGACCTTGATGTCTTTTGCTGAAACTAAGTGCAAATAAGCTTTTCTGTAAGGAAAGGATTTAAGGAAAGTTAATGTGACATCGTTCTGAGGATGATGCCGAGCAAAGTTTGACAAAAACTGCAGTATTTGGTGGCATGCAGAAGCTGTTGAAGATTGTTGTTATGGCGACTAATCTCGGGTTGAGGTTAGGGAAAAAATATTGTATTATAGGGAGTTGTGAGAAGCACTACATACCCATGCTCTTCTTCTAGCTCATCCTTAAACAAACTAATTTTATGCTGCATTTTCTCAGCAGCAGAGTATATCCCATGGAAGAAGGGCTCCTCGTACTGTGCTTTGTTTGTTGTGTGTTTACAGCAACAAGTGTTTGCAAAAGCTTGCTGCACAGTCAACTGTTTCATTGTCATCAGTGATAGAAAGCAACAAAGAAGACATCAATTCATATGAAAAAGTTGCAAATTTTGATTTAAATAAAGATGTGGCAATATAAAATATTTTCTCCTATTGTCTCTGCTGTTTTCTGCTGTTTCGTCCTCCCTTCCCCACACGCATACGTGCACACACACTTTTTCTTCCGTACTCAAGCCAATTCCCTTATTCAGAATTTTCCTTCTCTGGACTCTTTTTGCCATTTTCTATCCTCCCTGTCTCAGTTTTTCACTCATCTTTCCCCAATTCCATAACAAGAGAGGGGCAGACACTCTGGGTGAAAGAGAAATGGAGAGAGAGACAGAGGGAGAGAGAGAGGTGATGAAAGGCAAGATCCAAAACTGGAAAATTGATCTTTTTCTTTTGGACTCCTCTTCTTTTGACTGCAAGCGGCACTGAATATAAATTGATAAATTTGCCAGGCTATACTTGCTATGACACCCAAGGCAAGTCAGAAATAAGATATGGCTCCCTGGCAGAGATACAGAGAAGGCAGAGGAGCTCTCAGAAGAAACAGTATCTGCAGTTACATGAAAAATATTATTAATATGAAAGAGTCCAACTTCACTGTTTACATGGACACTAAAGACAGTGATCTGATGAAATAAATATGTTACCTGCCCCAAAGCATTAAATCAGAATCTAACTTTTTTTTTGATCTGCCAGAAATATAATAAGATGAAGTAGTGGGTCCGCTTGTCAATACAATATTCAAGACGGACTTACATCGTGCAAGATGCACATACTTCTCAGCAACAGACCAGTTTTGTTTCATTACTGCCATATTTCTGTCCCTCCAGGAAACGTATTAACGTCATCTAACGTTACCCCGAAGTGGGGCAAACTTTATTTATTTCTAACAGAGACAAATTATTTGATTAAAATTAGACATGGTTATTAGGCCATAACTTTTTGGTAGTAGTTTTCCTTTTAGTAATGTTTTGTTAAATGGTTCTCTTTAAACTAATTAAATTAGGCTAATATAGGTAAATGAAAATATAAGATAAATAAAAAATAGGAAATTGGAATCAAGGTGACAGCATTAAGTGTAAAAGCGCAGTCAGTAGCAGGCTCTGCAGGTCTGCAGGCAGCACACTGATTACTATGTGAAAAGACCAAGAGCCTCTGCATCATCAGCAGGTCTATGTTCACAGATTTCTTGTTTAACAGTTTGATCAGGCTGTTGTGTAGGTTGTGCTTGCAAATATTACCATTGAAATCACACTTGTTGTTATTAGTTACAATTAGTTAATTAATATGCATACTTGACCTCAGAGCTAACACAAATATGTTCCAAACAAACTGCTGTGTATTCTTATTAGATTGTATTTGCAAAGGACGTTTAGTGGTCAGCATTAAGCTTTTATCATGACAAGTGACAACAGATAGCGCATAATGACAAGTTACTTCTCCAAATATAAATATAAATAAACAATAGGCTATAAAAATTACAGCAATGACACCTGATGCGCATTTAGACATATTAGGGGAGCAGGTCTGAAAAGCCAAAAATGTTTTTCCCATATGTTTGAACAACAATATATGATGAAGCATTTCACTTCTTTAACCAAAAAGTTGAACTTTACTCGTCCTGAACAAATTATGATGTTAACTGTCGTACAAGTTTCACTCAAAACATCTGATGCTAACAAACTGACATTAGCACATTAATGTGCCAACCAAGCGGGAAGCTTCCGGTCTACAATATGAAGCGATTGCGGAAGTCCCTGAAACCAGCATTCTATTGAAAATCCAGCAGGGGGCGACCCTTATGGTTGCAAAAAGAAGTCCGGCTCCATTAGAAATAATGGGAAAATGAGCCTACTTCTCAGCTGAATAATTACCCCAGTAAACACTTTCCTGATGAGTTTATGGTCTCAGTCGCTAGTTTGAAGTCTTCTTCAATACAAAATGATGTTCATTTAGTAAATTATGGTCCCATTTATTTTAAAATAGGCCACAAAGTATATTTCAGGGCGGGATCTATGATTGACAAGTCGTTACCATGGCGACCTGTCAATCAGGCTAGAGCCGACTCGTACCCTCGGCACTGTTTAAATTTAACCAGCACCAGTGAAAAAGCTTATTAGGAGTTGGCTGTTCACTTTCTCTGGTGAGTACATTTAGTTTTAAACCTGTTGTTCTCTAGACAAACTTATCAGCCCTTTTAAAATGACATTTAATGTGAGTTGGGGTGGCGATGGCGCAATGGTTAAGACTGTGCCTTTGGTGTGAGAGACCCAGATTCAATCCACCACTGTGACCCATCCACCATTGTGTCGCTGAGCAAGACACTTAACCCTAGTTGCTCCAGAGGCGTGTATAGACAAGTATAGCAATTTTTTTATTTTATTTATTTATTTAACTTACAATTATAAGTTGCTTTGGATAAAAGCATCAGCTAAATGAATAAATGTAAATGTAATGAGTTACAGTTGCACCTAGCTAAGCTAGCTAGCTCCGCACACGGCCGTTAGCTTCACAGTATCTTCACTTCCAGGCACTTCCTGGTTGCAAAAACTCGACATGGCGGCAGCCTACTGGCCAAACTCAGGGCTTCAAAACGGCAGTCCACAAACCAACGGGTGACGTCACAATGACTACGTCCATTTATTATATACAGTCTATGGTGCCAGAAGAAGCCAGGCTCATTCTTTCATTTGCCACCCGCAAACTGAAAACGTTTTTTTCCCAACAAAATCACAGCTTTGAATTTATTACTAGCTGAGTCCATCCTGAGTCACGGTAAGTCTCAAAGCAACGTTAAAATGAAAGTGTAACACTGACAGCCAGGGCTTGACATTAACACCCGCCAACTCGCCAAATGCAGGTGGATTTCAGTCGTGGCAGGTAGCACAGTCACTTCCACTAGCCACTTTGGTGTGTTGAAAAATTCTAGTATTGTCAAAAGGCATCTGAAATAAAAAACAATTTGGAATTTGATATTACAACACTACAACTCCTATGAGTACTACTTGCACATAGTGCTTCCTCATTGGTCCATTTGTGAAGCCTAATGTCTTAACCAATGTAAACAAGCTGACGCTGTGGAGATTAAACTAGCTAACTGGCTGTCGGACTGAGGGCTGTTTTTGCCTGCTGTTAATTATCAACTTGACCAGCAGCAGCGATAGCAGGCTTTATTAATAGGAGGAGAATCCACACATCAGGCGCGTCTAACACTCTCCTGCGCCAAATATGCGACATCCAGACTTTTGTCAAACAAGAATAGGCCGATAAAAGTTGAATCTGTCACAGTCCCTCAGACCTGCAGACCCTTCTTGTTTTCACCTGACGGTATGGTCTCTGTCATGACATGTGGCTGGTCACATGCACACACACATCAACACAGCGTTCCGTCAGGGTGTGAGTGTGCATAGAAAAAAATGCACAGGAGAACGAGAGAAAGAGAAAAGGCAGTGCTGAGACGGAGTGAAGAGCCATTAATAATGTAAAATTACAAATATCTTTAATGATTAAGGGTCATAACATGAAGGACTAGCAGGGCCCTTATGTCACATCATATCGTCATATCGGTTACCTTTCCAGAGTTAATCCTATGTTTTATTTAAGCCTAAATTCTCATGCCAAAGCAGGAGATGCGTTTGTATGGGAATAATCTGGAAAATAAAGACCTGTGTACTCGTTTCAGGTGGACGTACCTCCAGTTACTTAGAGCTACCAGAGCTTTATGATGATAAACATAAATACAGTCAGAGCTCTGAGGAAATGCAGATGCAAAACAGTCCAAAAATGCACAAAAATGATATAGGCCTACATAAAGTTTTAATCCTGTTGCCTTAATTGTGGATTTTTTCTATGAAAAAAATATATGTTATAATTTGCTCTAGTTTCTAATGGAGTCATTTTTTGGGAATCATTTTCTACTCCTTATTACAATATTTACAGCTGTAAAAATTAACTGTTTCTGGGAAAAAAATTCAGTTTAGTTTCTATCTTTTCAATTCATATTTTATACCCATGCAGCACTTTCATTATATACAATAAGAAGCTACTCTTTTATGTGTTTATCTTAATAGACTACATGTTTTCAAAAAAAAGAGCTTTACACACAACCTTATCAGAGCTAATGAAAATATTAGTACATTTTAGCATGCCAATTTTAGCACGCCATAGTTAACTTTAATCATATAAAACGTTATTTCCCAACAACAAAAATGAGACTAGTGAAAACACTGTGTGGCTACTAACTTTGGAAAACCACTGGCCACATTGGCTAGTGAGCGAAAAAGTTCATGTCAAGCCCCGCTGACAGCAGCCCGTCAGTCAGTTGCCCAGCTGTCAGTCTGTTTTCAGACAAACAGCTGAAGGTTGCCTGAAAATCAGCTTCACTACCCTGCATAGTGTCAAATAGATGTCATTTTATTTTTGAAATAGCATTTCAATGCCTCAGCATCATCAGACAAGCATAAGACATTATTGCAACCTGTTCTGCACGACTGTACATCTATTGGAAAGTATTTCCCAGCATTTTCCCTCCTATCCATCCAGATCTGCATTTTAAAAAATACATCCGCTGCACACATGCATCACTTTGTCTCCGGCTTCGGAGCCTTGAAAATTGGCAATTTTCCCCATCGCGCAGACACACAGCGATACTTCATATTCCCCTCAGCTTTGTCAATTTATTCCTCTGCGGTAGGATTGGGGAGGGTGCGGGGAATGAAAGTGCATTATGGTTAGATTATAACGTCCCATACAGAAGAGCCATGTTGTTTGTTGTTCTTCCTGCTGTCACTCGGCGGGGGCAATTGCATGCGACTTGAAGAGGGGCACGGAAAGGAAAAGAAGTCTTTCTAAACAACACTCTACTACAAGATCTATAATGAAATAGCCCACTCATAGGCAAATACAATCCATACCTTCCTGCACTTATGCTTTGTGATGCATTTAATCTTTGTTTTCATTACTTGCACCTGACGATGTTTATACTTATCTTTAATGAAGCTGTGCATAATTTTTCCTGAGAAACCGCCCCTGTTAAAACACTTGACAGTTTGTTCTGTGGATCATCCAGAGTAACAGGAACATTTCTGGAAAGAGACATTAGCTTTAGATTTTTACATTTCTTTTAAATTTACTGCAAATGGAAACATTCACCTCAACTGCATTGTTGTGGTTTGACCTGAGTAATTCAAACAAAAATCATTTGCATATCTATAAATAATTAATAATATTGTATATATCATAATATAATTAACAAAAAATAATTGTTAAGTATCACATTCTTAAAGTGCAATGAGCTTCTTGTCTACTGTGGTTGTCCAGGTTACCCGTTAACATTTTGATGTAAATGGCATGCTTCCAGAGTTTTTTGGCTGATTGACTAATCTGAATTTATAAAGCACCATTATCCTCATAATTAATTAATTTCCATGACACTTAGGGGCAGAGTAGCAGGCTAACATTAAATTCAAATATTATCACTTAATAAAGCTGTTAATGTGTTGCCTATTTAAATATCCGGCAGACACACAGTAACATTAGCATTCATTTAGAGTTGTGTTTCTGGCCAGTTTGTTTTCTCCGCCGATGCGAGAAAGAGCTCATGAGCTGTAAAATGTTCCAAGATGTTCAACAGCTAGTCTCTAACTGGGTCTGTCTGCTGTGTGCTGCTGAGCAGGTGGTGTACAATGGCTTTTCAGAGCCAAACAGCTGCCTGCTGCTGGAAACAAGGTTGATTGGAGTAGAGAGAGTGAACCAGACAGTAAAGCTGTGGGCCCGTGAACCAAAACAATGAGCTGAAAGACACTAAAACGGTCTACAGAGTTGAGGTGGACTTTTCACCTTACACATAGCCATTTAATTTTTTGCTCTACTTTTTTGCTCTAAAATGTTCAATACACTTCTGAAGCAACAAAACCTGCACTTATAGCTACCGTAGCTATGCCACTGGTAGAGGCTGGTGAAAATGGCCAAATCAGAATGATCTTCAAGTAAGTTTGCACATACAAGGTGTGAGGTGCTTTGGTGTTTTAGTGCATAACAACCGACATAGTAGGTGGAAAATATAAGAAAGATAGAGATAGAGCAAGTACTGCAGGTCACATAATCACAAATGTAAAATTGACGATAAGATTATAAATAATAAAAGAAATATAAAAGACTAATAAGTGATGTGTACAATGTGGGTGTTATTTTAATTACTGATTGTGCAAAACATTTGCATGGGATTTACATGTGCAGATGTGTTGCAGATGCACAAGGGAGAGGAATGGGTTGTCCAGTCAACAGTATACCTTGATTGGTAAAATTCAGACACATCAGAATCTCTTATTATTATCTCCTAATAAATTGTCTTTGTTACAAGAAAACAGCAATGGGGTGGTGCGGTGGTGCAGTGGTTTAGCACTGTCACTTCACAGTAACAAGGTTCTGGGTTCAAACCCTGGTTGCCCCGGCCTTTCTGTGTGTAGTCTGCCTGTTCTCAAGCTCAGGCGCCACACATACACACTTTGGAAAAGCCGTGTCTATGGTACGCAAAATGGCGATTTTGCATGTAGTGGACGCCCCCAGGTATGTAGCGTATCATATACATGCAAAATCGCTGTTTTGCGTTCAATAGACACAGCTTTTCCAAAGCGTGTATATGTGAAGCATGAGATGTGATCGGGTTGTCTCCCCGTGTCTACGTGGGTTCTCTACGGGTGCTCCGGCTTCCTCCCACCATCCAAAGACGTGCAGGCTAGGTTAATTGGTGTCTCTAAAAAATTGTCCTTAGGTGTGAGCGTGAGTGGTTGTTTGTCTATGTGTGGCCTTGCGATGGACTGGCGACCTGTCCAGGGTGTATCCCACCTTTCGCCCAGTGTCAGCTGGGATTGGCCCCAGCCCCGCCGCGACCCTGTACACAGGATAAGTGGTTGACAATGGATGGTCGGAAAATGGCAATGGGAAACATACAGCATAGGTATCAGCCCACTGTTGCTGGTTAAAATGACAGACACCATCAGCTGCAGTTTATGCTTATATGTATACATGTATACAAGCCTATAATGACTACAATGAAACATTTGGCTAGCTTGTGAAGTACAGTAGGCTACCGCTCGTAATTGACTGTGTCAGATCCATTTAATAAGCGTGTCACATATTCAGATTGGAAAGGTGATGAGACATCTTTGTGTTACAGTTATTTGAGCCTTCCGTTACTTGCACATATTGAAAAGTAAACTTAATTAGATTGGTAAAAGATTTGCAAGAACTCAGATTCAATAACTGGATCTGATACTGGATTTGATTTGATTTGATAAAATGCTTCTGAACCCCATGCCCAAGTGGAAGACAACTAACTGTGATGTTGAAGTATCTTTAATCCGACAAACACTTTCTATTCTTATTTCTATTCTTAGCTGTTATACTGAAGACTTTGGCAGAAGAAGAAAGACATCATGCATATGGTTAACAGAATATATGATGTTCTTTGATGTTCCACTATGCGTAGGCATATATGTACAGTATACTGTGTGTGTGTGTGCGTGTGTGTGTACACCAGGCAGAATGAATCCCCCCAAAGCCTGGAGCAAACAGCCTGAGCAGCCTCATGACAGCTGTACAAACTCTCACACCGTCTCCTCTACAAAATTCATGTCGGCTACATTAGAACCATCTTGATTTTGAAGTTGTCTTTCCCCTCTGATTTGAAAAAGCAACAAATGTAGTAGATGTTTGAGGAGCATGAACACTAGTTTCATGTATTGGTAAGGGAAATACGCAGTGAGGATAGGATGGTCCAGGGTTTAGATAAAAAAGGAAAGTTTCCCAGTGGTTGGATTAATAGCTCAGTTTGATCAGGAAATCACTTGTGATATTAAGATTTGGGTTGAACCATATAACCACACAGAGAGGTTCTGCGCGGTTCATTATAGATGGCTGCATGGATGGAAATTTACATAAACTCTGCAGGAGTGCTTCAGTTTCTTTCCTGATTCTTGTCTTTCTCCATCACCTTCACTTCTCTGCTGGGTTGCCTGTTTGTCCCTCTCTCTTTCTTTTTTTGCTTATTCTCCCTCTCTTTTGATTATTTAACCCCCACTTTCTTTCCTCTTTCTCTTTTGGTGTCTATGCATCCTCTGCACTCTTTTTCCCTTCACTCTTCTTCTTTTTCTATACGCGTGCATCTGTGTCTGTGTCCGCTCTCCACATGCCCCTCATTAGTTCCCAGCTATCTGTATGCCACGGGGAGCGAGCGCTTATTATTTTATCACATCGTGTGTGTGTGTGTGTGTGTGTGAGTCTTTTTCAGTGTGATGCGCTTAGAATAATGTCCACAAGACGACAAAACTAGATATAATTGGGACTACACATCCAAACACACACACACACAGATGAAGGCATCTATAAGAGGACTTTTAGTGAGGTTGATTATCAGCTACATACGTGTGTGTGTGTGTGTGTGTGTGTGTGTGTGTGTGTGTGTGCAATGTTTGCCTTGGAAGTGGATGTCAAAACCCCACTCACCCTCATCTTTTAGTCGTGACTACTCCTATGTGACAGGCATGTTCATTACATGTTTGTGTGTTTCAGGATGTGTGTCCTCACGACATGCCGCTGCGGCTCCTGCTCGCTGTTATCTGTGGGTGGACCTTCACTGTAAAGATTAGATGCAGCTATCTTGAAGTTATTTAAATCTGCATGCACACACACACACACACACACACACACACACACACACACACACACACATAACACAGTGAAGTGGTCACCACAATGTAGGCAGAAAAAGAAAGAAAAAGCAAATTAGTCTCCTCCTTTATAGCTTTCCTTTTTTCACTGTCTAAGAGCTGCAGCACCATTGCCTTGTGCTGAGGTTGGCTGCGGCTAAATCAATACATCTATTGGCAACACATTAAGCCAATAATTGCTTTTTATTAAAAATAAACCACCAACTCAGAGTTGTCCATTTCTTCCCTGACCGCAGCAAATCAATAGCTTCTTCATATTACCTTTGTTGGTATGAACTTCTAAAAAGGCAGCCTTTCCAGAGACTTTATTTGTTGTCACTAATTTAACTTTATTAATGTTTTATGAAGCATTTACTGTAATGACAGGAGAAGCCAATGACAGAGGACTCAAACAGGCAGTTGGTAGGAGGAACAGTCTTTACTTGTCAAAACAGGTTCAGTACACAGGCAGTCAGTCAAACAGACAAACACATCCCGCAGGAAGTCAGCAAAAGACGAGATCAGAAAAACCAGAAGGCTAGACAAACTAAATACACTAGAGGCCTGAGGATAATGAGGGGCCGGTGCAACAGGGGCAGACAGTCACGCAGGTGGGGAAGCAAACAAGAGCAGGAAGTGTAGTGATCTGAAACAAGAGGACAGGTGAGTAACAACTTAAAACAGGAAACGGAGAATGATAAACACAACCTAACACGCAGAGTGGGATGTGTCATTCACTATGGCTTTGGGTAGTCTCCGAAAATAATCTAAAACCTCACACTCCATTCGGGAACTAGGCCTCGTCACCGGGACGAAAGCATCAGGGGTTTGTTGCAACACAGAGTTCTTTCCTTTTAACGAGGAAGTCGCTTACCAAAGCACTGCTGCTAACTCAAGCTGCCATAAGCTAGTTAGCGGTCCAATTAGCTGACTCTGCCCTGACTGGGGAGCTCTGAGTGCCGGTGGGGTGTTGGGGTTTGTTTACACCGCTAGAACAGGAACTGTGGACTACTGCTGGGCCCCAGCGGGGAATTCTGCTGGGGGAGCAGAAAGAGCACCAGAACCAGTTTGATAACAGGGAATACAGTACAGAGGAGATTTACAGAGGCTCCGGCCATGACTCTGACTCTAGGGGCAACAGAGGCTTCAGGCGTGGACAGGAAAGGCATCAAGTGGGAGTGAGTAAATTTTCAGAGGTGGGTAGAGAGCTTAGAAATCTTTATTCAAGTAGTAGTACAAGTACTGCTATAAAAGATCGGTCAAGTAAACGTCAAACTATTTGACAAACGTACTAAGTAAAAGTATAAAGTACTTAGAGTACAAGTTACTCTGTGTCTTAAGCCTAGTTCACACGACACAATTTTTAGCCCGATTTGCTGCCTGGTAAGCTCGCTGACCGTCAGGTTGTGATTGGGGGGGAATGATCGGTTGATCAGAGGTCGCCAATCGTTATGTGCGAACTACTCAATGACGCATCACAACACATTTCTGACACATCGCTAATGTCTGCCAGTTATCTAGCATGCCAAATATCTGGCCGACTCAACATCCACAGCCAGCCAATGAGGCAGAATCTGTGTCTTGTGTAGTGTGTGTACCCCCTGTCACCGATCTGTCAAGTAGTGTGAACGCCGCAACGACGTCAACACTTGTGTTGTGTAGTGTGAACGGCACGGGCATCGGCCGACGCTGAAAATCGTATAGTCTACACAAGCCTTTAATGTTGTTTAGTTTGTGCAGGCCTTCTTCACAAGTCATTATAAGCTGCACGTCCAAGACAAGTCTCAAGTCTCTTTTTGGAATAAGTGCATCAGGTTAGAAACAGCCACAGCTACTTCTGTTTAATACTGAAATTTTACTATTATTGCTTTAAGCAGTTAAAGATGATGTAACAGAGAAAGGTAAGACAGGTCTAGCTTGGAGCCATTAGCTGACACCACAAGTGTTCACTGACCTGACTGCAGCTCTTGTTCTTTCTCTCATCTAAATGTCCTTGTTACTGGGAGATGACCGTCAGACTGAAAAGGGAGAGACAAGCTAGCATATATCAGTGTTCTCTGGGAATCCTACATGGTTGAGTCTTAGAAGAATTTTTACAAGTACTCACTGGCTCCAGTGATTAGAGTACAACTCAAGGATTGTATTAGATTGCAATATGGTGTAGCGGTGGAATCTTATATGTGAAGCACACGCAACGTGTCTTGATTTGAAGCAATAACAAACAGAATCATCACACATCTGCAGAGGGGTGTGTTGATGTAACAGGGAAAGGTAAGACAGGTCTAGCTTAGAGCCATTAGCTGACCCCACAAGTGTTCACTGACCTTCCAGCTCGAGTTCTTTCTCACATGTAACCGTCCTTGTTTGGGAGACATCTGCAGACTGATAAGGTAGAGACAGTAGCTCAGGCATCAGGCTACCAGATTTCAGTGTTGGGAATCTTACAAGGTTGAGTCAAACAAGAATGTTTACAAGAACTCAGTAGTTTTAGGAGATTGCAATATGACATATCATTGTCATATTGCCATTCCCAACCATTAATTTACTGGACAAGCAAACCTAAAAGTTAATCTAACATTTGCAATTGCAGATATGATGTTTTACTGTATAAACCTCTTATTAAAACATGTAAAACTACAGCCTTTGGTATTATTAGAAAGATAGAAAGTCAAGAGCATATATTAAGGAAATTCAATTAGAATGGCATTATTACCACATAGAATATAAAAACGCTAGCTAACTTGGAAATCCAATGCTGTTATTACATTATGACTGATCAAAAATGTATTAGTTAATAATCAATTTACCATTAAAATAAACTATATTCCACTGTGACTCGCCTTGAGATGACAGTAATATTGTTTCTCAGAGTGCAGAGGTGGAGAAAGAAGAAACTTATATTAACAGTTCTAAACCATCTTGATGTGAGAGTGTCTCAACTTTTAAATCCAAATAAGGCCAACACGCTGGGCAGGTATTTGAGATCGACAGCTCGACAGCTCGCAGACGGCGCCTGAAGCCAGTCATCCATTATGTTCACACTCTGCCCACCGGTAACCACCTTCACGTACAACAGCTTGACATTTCTCAGACGGACTTCACGCCTGGCAGTGACACCAAACTGTCACTTCGGCTTAGGTTCCTTTTAAGTCCTTGCTTCACTCCCGGGGCCTTTAAAGTTGGAACAGCTGGGTGTGGCGAAGAGGAGGAGAGGAGGCAGAGTGATGAAGAGAGGGAGAAGGAAAGCTCGGTGAAGATGTGAAGCCACCTCCCCAGACAGAGCTGGGGAATTGGTGGAAAGGAGGTATAAAGCAATGAGGAGGCGACCTGTCAGTCTGCCTATACAGACTGATAAAAATGACAGGTTGAAGGAGGGAGGAGATGAGAATAGAAGCAACAGTGACTTTGAAACAGGGAGAAAGGAGACTGCAGATGTCCTCACAAGATTGCTCTGTGTGTGAGCATTAAGAAATGAAAAGGCGCAGGTAAAGATAAAGACACTGAGATTCTTTGGTACTGTCAGTGGTGATGTTCTGGGCTGTCATGAGCCGCGCTTCCACCGTACAAACTTCACCCCGGAATCCCGGAACCAGGGTCTAAATTAAGTGGTTAATTTGACTACTCCTCACAGGAATTTAGACCGCGGTGGAAATGGGCTGAAGAACCTTTTAGTTACTTGAAAATTAACCGCAGCGCTGTCATTCTGTGGAGCACTGGAAAGTAATATAGTAATGCAACAAGTAACGTAACTAGTACTTTTATCACCCAGTAATAAGTAATAGTATTACTTTTTTATGGTTGAGTCTAGAGAAAAGAGAGAGAGACAAAGTTGCGCAGGGGGTTTTGTTGACGAGGTCCAGTCATAGGTCACACTGACCAATTGTAGCTGGGTCCTTGGGCTGACTTCACACATGGGTGTCAATTCCTGGAGGACAATGGGAAGTTCAATGGCTCAGTTTCATAACAAAAGTTCAGTTAAAATCACAAAGTTTAAAAATCGCAGAAGTGAACTAATTCATCTGTGAGGGGGTCAACAACTGTGTTGTTGTGGGCAGTGTGGGCAACACTTAAAAAAATATGTAAAGCTGAGGGGGACTGCAGAGTTGGGTGATAATTGTAACGCGCGACCCCTTTCAAGGCAAGGCCAGTGTATTTGTATAGCACATTTCAGCAACAAGGCAATACGCAGTGCTTTACATAAAACATAAAATGCATCAAGACAAAATATAAAATCAATGTGAGGCAAAATGAAAATACATTACAATAACAAAGAGTTAAATAGAAAATTCAAGATCATTTAATAAATTGGTAATATTAAAAATAAAAATAAAAATCCCTCTCTCATCCCGTGGCATGTGTCATCCTCACGCTTGGGTCCTCTACCAGAGGCCTAGTAGTTTGAGGGTTCTGCGCAGTATCTTAGCTGTTAGGAGGCGTCTTCCATTTTGACCTTAGGACTTCCAGCCCGTACTCATGGCAGATGTTCCTGTACACTATGACAGCTACCTGGTTATGGCGTTGCATGTACGCACTTCCTGCCTGCATCTTACACCCTGCTGTTATGTGCTGTACTGTCTCAGGGGCATCCTTGCACAGTCTGCACCTGTGGTCCTGCCTGGTGTGGTAGACCCCAGCCTCTATTGATCTTGTACTGAGTGACTGTTCTTGTGCCGCCATGATTAGTGCTTCTGTGCTGTCCTTCAGTCCAGCCTTTTCCAGCCACTGGTAGGATTTCTTGATATCAGCCACTTCTTCTATGTGTCTGTGGTACACGCCATGTAGCGGCTTGTCCCTCCATGACGGTTCTTCATCTTCCTTCTGCTCACCCTCAGGTTTCTGCTGCCTGAGGTATTCACTAAGCCCTTCATCTTTGGGGGCCATCTTCCTGATGTACTCCTGGATCTTCGTCGTTTCCTCCTGGACGGTGGACTTGACACTCACTAGCCCTCGGCCTCCCTCGCTACGCTTGGTGTACAGTCTCAGGGTGCTGGATTTGGGGTGAAACCCTCCATGCATTGTGAGGAGCTTTCTCGTCTTGATGTCAGTAGCCTCTATCTCCTCCTTTGGCCAGTTTATTATACCTGCGTGGTATCTGATGACTGGCAGGGCGTATGTGTTGCAGATCTTGTTTGTTCTTCCCATTCAGCTGACTCTCTCTCTCTCTCTCTCTCTATATATATATATATATATATATATATATATATATATATATATATAATATTGATTAGGGCAGCTGTGGATATTCCTTCCTATTAAATATGTGATAGAGGAATCTAGTATAACACACAGGGCTTCCTCTGGTGGAATAACATGATTGGATCTTGCTGTTGCTCCACTCAAAACTACCACGCTTGTCTCTCTACTGTATCCTCCAGTTGCAAAAATATGAAACAGGGGGAAAAGACTTCCTATATGTAGTATGCATTAAAAAGCAGAAGTGGAACTTCGTAAGAATGAAAAATCCAAACATGATCCCACCTTTCTGCAGGAAGGAAGTCCTGGATGAAAAATTCAACAAACTGTGATTTATGGCTTAGGGACCAGTTTAACCCTGATAGAAAGTTCTGTGTTAAACCATGTTTCTAACCAAAGGAGGAAATGACTGCTCTCGCGAGGCTTTGGTTTAAAATTCATGACTTTTCATTCACAACTATTGTCATGACCAAACTTTTAAGTATAGAGTTAGTTTTCCCATGTGTGAAACTTATTTTTCCACAGCCAAACATTTCACCTGGCACGTGAGGAGGCAAAGGAACAGCTACTACAGCAGTGCATACTAATAGCGCCCATCAAATCATCTGTATGACAGTCATATCTCCATGTCCCAATCTTAAAGTGTGTATTTTTTATACTATGCCTTACAAGCTTTACCTGCCATGAGTTCCACTGAAATTCACAACATTACCTCATAAATGTTTCGCTGATTAAACACAAATAACATCTCAGCAAGGAGAAGTTTATATTAATAAAAATATTAACTTGAATTTAGAAGAGCGCATTTCAAGGTACCCAAGGAAGCAACACTGAAGGCACTGTCCCCCAAAATATGGTAGTCTATAATAGGGGTGGGAGAAAAAATCGATTCTTACATGCATTGCGATGCGGACGTGGAAGATTTTTAATCGATGAACAAATGTCAAAAAGCTGTTGATGATGTTCATGGAACACAAATGCTAACAAGTATTTCCTCTTGGCCTCAGGTGAAGATTCCAACGATGGTCATTCAGACTTGGCCTTAAAGAGACAGGAGCATCTACAGCTTGTTTCAAACAAAGGCTGAAATGAGGGGCTTGCATGAAGGGCCAGTATAAGTTAGAAAATATTTTTTTTTAACTTTGAATGATGCAAAGCTGTCATACAGGACTCACAGAACTGAAATATATCATTAAAAATGCGGTCTCCTTTAAAATTACACCAAATGAGACACTAAACTCTCTTGGGTCAACAGCACATTTGAAGTCGATGAACACATACACACAAACACACACACACACACACACACACACAGATTCCATCCTTTATTAGAGAGATGTGTAGCTTTAGCCTAAGTCTTTTAATATCTAAGACCATTTTAATTGGTTCTTATTTTAACACAAGTCAGTTGCAAACAAAACGCCAATGACAGTGTTTTCGCCCAACTCATAAAGCTAATGTAAGCTAGATTGGTACAGCTGATAATACTATACTATTATTCTTGGGCTAACTACCCTGCAATACACAAACAATGCTCCTTCTTTTTTTCTATCTCTTCAGGGATCATCAGTGGGTGAGGATGCTATTTTTTGCCTGCAACACATTCTTTTAGCATTATGCATTATGCAGCCATCATGTGCATATTTAAGACCCTTTTACAGGCTTCTCCTTTTACAACGAATCAGATGGGAACATAAATAACTCTGCTAGAAACCGAGTTTTAAATCAACCAAGCATCGAGGAAGTGTTTGTTTAAAAAAAATACTCATAATTTTAAGCTGTAAATCTTCCATTATCATTATTTTCATATGTGCCATGTAAAAACAAAAAACATGTGACAGGCATAGCAACAGTAAAGGGTCTTCATGTGGCTAGAAGGATGAGGAAAATCCTCTTTAGTGAGGACCAGGGTTTGGGGTTCAGAGCTAACATCCTCTAAACAGCAATCCAAATGTATTTGTGTCATGTTTTATACATTCATTTTTTCCAGACAGTGTGTGTAAGTGTGTGCCGGTGGTTTCCCAGACTGGACACATGTGGCGCAGGCGGCTCTGCTGAATGGGGGAATAAATAAAAAGGCAAGTGGGGCCGCTGCAGGACGGTGTGAAAAATGGTCCAATTTGTTGTTGAGCTGAAATCAATGGGACAAGCCGAGGTGCTGGGCTCTGCCGCCGCAACAACACTGCTCCCACAGCTGCTGCCTCTCGTCTGCTCCCTCCATACACCTCACCCTCTCTCTCTCTCTCACCGTGCACACATCTTCCTCCGGCTTGGCCTGCAGGACTCATGATGGGCGGTGCTCGATCGCTTTACTTGCGACTTTTTCCTCTCCTTGATTTATCTGATTGCTATTGATCAAGAATCTAAGGTTAACTTTTTATTTATTTTATGACTGTCCCCATCGGGGGGGGCAGTACTTTGTAGAATTTTTACAAAGTGCTAATGCTAGTAACATGAATATGAACATGTAATAGAGGTATTGGCAGATAAGAATATGTAAAAATAACCCAGCCAAAGTGTACAACTAAAGCCTAAAACTTGTTTCCCTGTCTTCCGAGCGGTCTGGCAGTCCAACAGTGTAATTAATTCCTTTATATTCACAGGGTTCTACGGTCCAGTGAGAAGAGAAAGACGGCAAAAGGGCAAAACAGAGAGTAAAATAAAACTATCCTGTAAAATATGACTAGAGACTGTTTGAATATGTTCAATGAATCCCAACATTAACAGCATCTCATGTTCCCATATTTCCATGTATGACATTATACAGTTAATGAATTCAACAGCACGGGATCCCCAATACTTTGGCAAGGTGAAGACGTCTGTTGGAGTGACGTGAGGCTGAGCAGTTAGCCAGAGCCAGACAGTCCAATTAACCAGAGTCAGTGGAGTGATGAAGGCCTCCTCATGCATAGGGTGCATTCTCTGGAAAGGACCTACATTAGTGCAACTTCTCTTCATCATTGTTTCCCTGCCTGTGTGTGTTAATGGGTTGCAGTTTTACCTCTGAATTTCTGAAAGTCAGAATTTTGTTTGCAACTAGTTTCACCATTTCATTTTAATGGTGGATTTTACAGTACTGTATGTCGTGGGTACGCACACCACCTGAGCCCTTCGCCGCTAATGAGGTCGCATGATGCCAGTTCTTGGAAAACATGGGCTTGTGGTGGGAACTGATTCGCTGCTGAAAAAAACATGTGTTTGACCTTCTCCTCCCTTCTTGGTGCTTTGCCACAACCTGTGAGCTGGTAGGAATTAAATGTTTACAGTGACCATTAGTGACAGACACTATTAACTAAAGAATACTGATAGCTACATTCTCGTCAAGGGGATTTAATTAGATTTGGTTATGGGCAGAAATTAAATGGCTTAATTAACCAAATGGGACTGAATGAAGAAACTTCCAAAGTCAGCTAAAGTTTTATGTCTCCATTCAAAGGGTACACTTGCTTTTAACACCTTGAAAAGTGTCTTTTATCACTCAAAGCTCTGGACTGAGTTGTTAATTTTGTTTGTGATGGCTCACATAAATTCACGCTTGGAAAGTCCCTTGGCTGTATTAGCCCCATCTCCATTATATTCCAAAATGACCTGTCATTGCAGTCTGCACTTTCCAACTGCAGAATAAATAGGAGCCAATGATTCATGTGTTTGGGGAGTCGTGACTAAACTCCAGGCTCAGAAGGCTTCGCCTGAGATCTGCAAACGAGACGGAGCCCACTGCATTTCCTCTGCCTGGATTGAGAGATGATGAATGACGCGACGAAAGAAGAATAAACATCGTGGCGGGGAGGGAGGGTGAGGCAGATGGAGCGTTTTGCCAGTGCAAACCTAACATTTGCCATCATGAGATTGCTCCGGTAGAGAGTGATGGCAGGAGAGAGAAATGATAGAAAATGAAAGTTACACAGGCAAAGTCAAGCAACAGACAGAGAGTTAGAGAAGAAAAAAAGAGCAGTGGCTGGTATTCTGTGGCTGGCAGAAGAGTGGTGATGACAAGCAGCCTCATTACTCTCATTTAAATGTCAGTGGCTGAACCTCCGCTCATTTGTTTTGTGGCAGTTTAAAATGATGTCCCATGAGCTCTGATCCCTTCACTGCCACTGCTTTAATTGAATGAGATGATAAACAGCAGAAGAGTGTTAATTTGCAAGTGTGAGTGTGGGTGAGGGTTGTTGGCAGAGTGAGAGAAAAATGATATACTGTATCTGTCTGCGAGTTTCTAAATACACAGTGCAGCTGAGAATTGCTGTATGTCCGGAGGCCACTACCAGTCTCGCTGCCTGGTGACTGAGGCCCCATCTGCATGAATTTAAAACGAATACGATCTCCGCTGACAGCGGCGTTTTCTGCGTTGATCAGAATTGATCTCAGTTTATATTAAAACGACACATCTAGGCATGCGCGTGGAGGATTTGGCGGAAGAATAAAGTACTACAGATGAAGAACCACACCAGATTTTATTTTGCGTGGACCAATAATGAGCTGGGACTGAATTTAACACGAGAGTTTAACGTGACTGTGGCGGCGGAAAACAGACTGAGAGTGTTACCAAATCAAAAACTCCGTCAGTGGCATTGTGTTTCTGCTTTGCTCGTCTTATGAGACCCAATCAGAGAGCCAAGCGTGAGCTTCTGCATCGTTTCATAAGTCCTCCGTTTTTGCCTGTCCGCACTAAAACGCTCTCTGGAGTTTTAAAACGAAAAATGGGGACGGCAGCATCTTGTGTTTTGGGTCTTCGTTTTCGCCGTTTTAGTCTGGACGGGAGGTGCAAACATAGCAAAAGGTCTCGCAGTGGTGTGGACGGGGGCCTGAGTGTGTGTGAACATCGCTGCAGCTGCAGGTTTACGCTTTGAGAGCAGGAACAGACTACACAAGGGTGGATCTATCACTTTGTTTCCCCAGTCTGCTTCAGACGCTGAAGCAAATTTGAACATTTCATCATACACATTAAAGCGAGGCAGCAGCTGTGTCCCAAATCCAAAATATAGTAAGAAACTATGACTAAAAATAGATTTTTGAGTGTGATGTTAAAGCAATAATCACGTGAATGAATCACAAGTATTTTTCATGGTTATCATTTGATGAGTCAAACCAAAGGTCGTCACAGGGCCGCTTTGGCCCTCTTGGTCATGCTGTGATTGGTTCATAGATTGAGATCTGATTTAGTCTGTTAAAAATAAACTGCCCGATTATGTTTGGTTTTCAGTGGCTCTGATACAGATTTCTCTTTCCATCATTTCTACGGGTAAATCAAGAGAAATTCAGTTCAGTTATCCTCGTGAGTGTCCTTAGCTCAGCTCACCTCGTCCTTGAAACGCTGAATAATCACCATCCATGGCCGTGCCATTCAGCGTGAGACTGTGCTGTCAATGAGTGAAATCACCATATGAAAGATGTTCCGTGATTCGTTTTGCTTTGTCGTGGTCTCCTGCTATGCTAACCCAGGTGGCGTGAAGAAAACACCAGGCAATTTGTGCGAGGTGTGATCTCCTTCAAACCCAGTTTGTTGCTCCTCATTTGATTCAGTATCGCTCCGTCAGTCTCCAGACCCATCGGCATGTTTTATTGATGCTATGAATAAATAAGCAAATTAATAATGAAACAAAAGTGTGCTTTTTCATATGCATCGGTGCACCAGGAGTTGTGGTTCGTGTGTGTGTGTGTGTGTGTGTGTGTGTGTGTGTGTGTGCTGGCAGGGTAATGAGCTCAGGGATATGCTGTGTGAACAAGGATAGAACGGTGACAGAGATGAATGTGCACGATGAGGATGACTGGCAGTGCTAACAACAGAGCAAAGCAAGACAGCCCCTCTGATCCTCTCCACCTCACGGCTCAAACACGGGCCGCTCCGTGACAGCCACGCAAATCAATAATTCAGAGCAATCAGCTCTCAGACATTTCATATTCCTCTTAATTGCCTCGCATTCTTGTACCAAAAAAAGCTGATTGAACAGATTCAAACAACGCTGACAGAAGTATCTGAGGAAACTTGACTTTGTTTACTGGTGAGATTAGATTTAGTTTAATAATGTACCCCTTTGATGTCACTTTAGTGCCTTTTGAAACGCTTAGTTATATGTTGTTGTCTGATATTGTTCTTTAACGTCGCTCATCTTTTGACTTACATTTCACAGTGTTGGTAGAGAATTGTTGCGATGTTGCGTTCAAAGCCGTTACAGTTAAAGTTAAAGATTGTGGGGAATTTAAATCTTTGCATCGCACAGTTACATGACACAACCATTCAAAATACAGCAGCATTTTAGATTTTCTAAAATGCAATGAACTGAAGCAATGCTACACTATAAAATGACAAAATACAGCATATAAAGCATATAAAGTATGAAGCACGTACATCAGCACGCACTTCAGCAGGTATGACTGCGCCATTATAGATTTTTCTCGCGATTAAGAGAATAAAACTTGAAAAACTCTGATATTAGAGTTGTAAATAATAATAATAAGAGATAAAGAATAAGAATAAAATTCACAAATTTACAAGAAAAATCATCACGTTCTTCTTTTTTTTTTTTTTTTTACAGTAGCATTATATGCTTGAGTGTCTGCAGATGATGTTTAGCATCTTGGATGTGACCAGTGTTGGGGGAGTTACTCAAAAAAAGTAATGAATTACTTTACTAGATAACTCACTGCTGAAAGTAACTAGTTACACTACTAGTTACATTACCTTTGGGTTACTGCGTAACATCATATATCAGGTTACATCTCATATACGGTCAGATGAACTTTAATATTACAAAGCTGACAATAAAGTTTTGAACATCTGCCCAACATTTGTCAAGAGGACAAGGCTAAAGTACAGTTCTATGCACCTCCAAATTCTGCTTTTAAACGCTATAATATCATTGGTAGGGCTCATCAATGGTATTAAATGATTCAAAATGTGAGTTTAGATTCGTTAAGATTTTATTACACTCAGTAGAAATAGCATTCATTGACATTCAGCTAAAAGATGTGGTGATTACATCTCATTGATCAATGAGCACAGCAAAGTGTCTGAAAGGGGCCTTAAGAGGTGGATGCAAAATTCTGCAGAACAGATGTGCCGAGATTTGCGTCCTCCTCTTTTCTCAGCAAAAATGACCGTTAGCAGCAGTGAGGTGCATGCAATTCTCTGCAGGCAGGCAGAATTCAGCACACCGGCCCTCTATGGACGATCGATGATTGTTTCCTCTGGCTGGATGAAGTCTGATGCTCCGCGCGATCCATGATGATAGAGAAATATAGAGATTAATGTCAATAAAGCATGCTAGGTGTGTTTCTCCGCCAGTGTTTTTGAGGGTGCGCCACGCTAGGCTAACATTAACAGAGGCGTTACGAAGATAGGATATGGAAGGCTGGACTAAAACAAGATCTTTTCAGGAGCAGTGTTTCTGTGGGAGATGGTAACTCCCTTTGGGGTGGACTTTTTCACTTTGCAAACCTATTACATGCACAAAAACAATATAAAACACAATAAAGGAAAGGGAAAAGGCATGATATGACTTCTTTAATGTTGCTGATACAAGCCAATACACCTGCCAACATCAGAGTATTTCTTTTTCCCCACTTAAACCACTGGTCCTCCATCCACACAATCAGAACATGGCACAGCAAGAGCCTGCAACAGAACAGTTCTGCCCCACCTGGCCAATCCATAACAGAACCGCCAGCTAGCATGCTAAAGCAACTTTCTTCCATTAGGGATTGGTAACATACCTGGGTGGTATGGAACTTTGCATAGCTTTAAAGTGTAACTTTACTTGACTAAGCACAGGACCTGTGTTTTCCCATTTCTAGCACTGACCTTGCTACATAATAAATGTGCTGCTGTCTCTGTCCACACTTCAGGCCCCACTGGGATGCAGCCCAATGCCCTATACAGCGCTGCAACAGTTACTAAAGCAAGCACAGACCTCTGCGGTGTAACTTTCCCTTTGATATCCTTCCAGTAATTTGTTTTCTTTGCTGGAAAACAAGTCCTCTCAGGCAGACGGACCCACTGCTGCAACATGCTTTTCTTTGGTTTTGTTTATATCCCTGTGATGGTACCATATACATCTTACTTAAGCATGTGGCAGAGGGTTTATACACGTGACACAACAATCTCCTTCTTCAGCATATCATTGAGACAACCAAAAAGGCTCCTCCTCAATACCCACCTAGGCAGAATCAAATCAATCAGCATTTTATCAGCAACACCAAATGCTGCTAAGGGTGTTTTTCAAGCTGGTAACACTGATAGCTTCTCTAGGGCTCATTTCATGGTCCGCGAGCCTTTGCAAACAACAGACAGTATTCATGTTTGCAGTCACTTAATTACTGCTTTTGTTGTCTGATCACTAAAGGCAGTAAAGTGGGAAGACCCAACAGCGCCGCATGTAATCGGAGTTTAACAGCACGTGAACGACTACAACAGATCCCGGATGTCCTTTTTCAATTAAGACAGCAGCGAGCACAGATCAAATGTCTACATGTGTAAACATGTCAGTACCAGTGTTTTTTTCTGATCAATCACTCAGCTGTGAAGTAAACAGCAGTGTGTACTCCCTTTATAAAACCCAGCTGCTGAAGAACACAATTAAGGACTTTATGTAAAGCATCAACCAAGAAAGTAATATTGGGGTGCCTGTTAGCTCACTTGGTAAAGCACATGCACCATGTACAGTGCCTTTCTGCACCTTACCAGAGTCCAGGTTGTCTATTTAACTTTTTGTTCTCATAAGAACTGGATGGCTTATAAAATGTGTTATAAACTTGAATCAGGCGGCTTCGTTCGGCGTCGCTATGACGACCAGCTACATTTTGAGTGGCTACTACCTGCAATGGAAAATGCAGCACAGGATACAAAAAGCAAGTAAAGCTGGTACCAGCAATGGAAAAGTGTTATAAGTCATAAGAGAATGGATTTAGAGCCTTAGGACACGTGGCGTAGTGAGTGTTAAGTGCAAGCTGTTGTGTGGTCAGTGTAAACAGCTGTCTTGCTGAAAATTATACTGTTTAAAAAATGTGTGTTTCTTGGTCAATTAAATAAAAAACAGGCTAATTGATATGTATATAAGTATAACAGTTGAGTCACTCCAATAAACCAAGCATTGTCCTTTGGTTATGTTTTTAAAGAAACACCAAAAGCTTTGCAACATCTCTGTCAAGCAATTTCCTATCCATTTCTATATGAGGTCAAAGATTTTAAAGCCATAGATGAAATCAGCATGAGTTGTGCTTATTGATCGCCATGCAATCGACTTACAGAAATAACAATTCTTATTTCTTGATGATGCAAAAACCCAAGAGTGCAGCTTCCACGTCAACTGAAAATGTCAGTGTGACAGACATTTTCACCTTTCCAAACGGAAAGAGGCTAACTTTCTGTTTGGAAAGGTGCTGTGCAAAATTTCATAGTGTGAAACAACAATCGTGACGTGTGGTAAAACCTCCGGTTGTCAGTGCTACAAGGTGGTCCACAGTTAGGAGGTTTGGCCACCAGAGAGACACTACTGTCAAGTTCCGACAGTGTCAGAAATTTAGGACCAAATTCTCACAATGTAACTGCTGCTACAACCAGAGTCCTCTAACAAACCAATCAGAACATGACCCTAAATGACTGATTCATAAGCACCATTATGCCAATACCAATAACGTTTACAAATGTAACACAATCTGCAGGCGTCTCAAGTGATAAAGTGAAATGAGATGGCATTTCAGTCTGATTATCCTCTAGCCTTTCTAGCTCCATGTACGAAACTACCCACCCTTTGCATGGGGCCGGGACCTCTTTCATTTATTTTTAACAAATGCAGCAACTTGCCATAAACCAGTTCATGTATTGCCTGCTCAATATACTGACTCATAACAAGCAGTGATATATGGCCCACTTTAAACCATGCTAAGCCGTCATCATTACACTCTGCTGTGATGTAGCAGACACGCACAGAGCATGTTTTCTAGCAGGGGTGTTTTGAATAACACACACATGTTCCAGGTCAGGAATCTTCTGCCCTTTTGATTTGAGTAATACAGTTCATCTTACATGCCTGCTTCTGTGTTAACTGATGTGAGCTTCTTCACCCCTCACTGTTCTTGGGCTTCCCCCGTTTGGAAAAACTAGCAGGGGGTCGATTTAATGATGAAGCTGATTTATGTGTGTGCATAGCTGTGTGTGTGTGTGTGTGTGTGTGTGTGTGTGTGTAAGGACAATCCAGAACATAACAGGTTGTTCTATCATCTTTTCGTCCCCACTCCCCCACGACACCCCCACCCCCGAGGCTCAGCTTGCTCCGTGTGTCCTTGCAAAGCCCCCATACAGGGCGATGAGGATGATTCTATGACCTGGAGTTAAATTCACATTGCCATTAATGAGATCATATTACGCAAAATGAGCTTGACCTTCCAATGCACTTGACCTATGAAGCCCCCATAGGATTCTCACTTCACCCTATACTGTCCTGTCTAACTAGTCTGCATTCTTCCTCGCTGTCGCAGTCTCGCAGAAATGTGAGACCTTGTTAAAGCAAAACCTGCTAAAATGCATTGCAGAGTCTGCAGAACAATAACAATCAAATTGGAAGTAATTACTGCAGATATTAATAATGTTACATTTCCTTCAGAGTTGCCTATATTCCTTGAAGGCACAATTATTCTCACCCATTAATCAGCGTTTCCTATTAATTAACAAGACCCTGTTGGCCCGTCACAGTCTAATTTGTTCCGCCATAGTTTCAAAATTAACCAAAAATATTTTCACACATCTGAAAACAACATTAACGATCTCTAACATTGTGTTTTGTGGGCGCGCTGCGGTAAGCTCGCATGCTCACACGCATCCGACTCGAGACAACCACTTTTCTTTTGGGGTCAGTACGGTAACGTTAACGGTTTGTTTCTTTCACTCGTTTTAGAGAAGGTAATAAAGCTGGCCGCACCTAAATTTGGAGTGCACACGTATTAAAGCCTTTATGGTAAATCCACTGATATGGCCCAGAGCGAGCTGACAGGCAGGTTAGAGACTTTCTCCTGTCAGTTTGTCTCTTTACAAAGACAAGTGTTGCAGCATGAGGGTCTAACCTGAAGAGAGGCTGTGAAGTCTTCATGTTACCACATCCAGCATTAATTATTAAATCAGGTCGGACTTCATGAATTCATCACAAGGATACACGTGACAATATCCAGTTTTCAAAATAAGGCGTCTATACAGTATGGGAATAAAGTTAATTGTATTATATTCACAGAAAGTATAAAACATATTACATGTGTCCATTAACAATTTTAACAAAAAACACCAACAATCAAATGTTAAGGAAATTACTTATTTCAGTTTGTATTCTTTTATTCAGGGCTGCTGGAAAAACATAAATTTGTTGACTTTTGTTGCTGTTTCATCACCATCTCTCCTCCTATGCGCTTGCAAAGGGATGGGTGAGCGTTGATTGAGCAGTCGGTTGCAATTTGCAACCCTCACCACAAGATGCCACTAAAACTCACACATTAAACTTTAGTGCAATCACCTCTAAATGAAGATCTTCGTTCATTTTCTCATTGGCTTTTCTGAGGATGATCTAAAAGAACCTGAACACACACAGAGATGTTTAAAACCTGTCATTCAGGTTTTATGATGGCGGCGCTATGCTGGGAAATTGCTGAGGTCACTAAGAGTACCTTGATAACAGGTTGATGAAGCTGTGTTTCACTGCTGTGTCTGGTTGAAGTGAGGTGGGTGTACTTTTACCAACAGATGGAGCTGCAGCAGTGGTTGTGACACACTTCACCCCCGCACAAACGCTTTTGGTCTCTACAGCTAAGTCCCCCGTTCCCCAATAACAAACGGGGGAACTGTAAGAGTACCAGGCTGTACACATGTTTATTTCTACTGTAAAGTTCAGCATTTTAACATGGAGATCTGTAGAGATTGACTTGTTTTTGGAGCCAGCCTCAAGTGGCCATTTGATGACCAGCAGTTTATGACACTTGGGCGTTGGCTTCCCTTTTCAGCTTCAGGGGTTGCCGCTTGCTTGTGATGTGTTTTGTGTTATGAAGCATCCTAGCAAAATAGAAGTCACAGTGTGTGTGGAGCTAGCAGCCTCATTGTCTCCATTAGGCAAAATGAATCCAGCCTGGGTTTCCACGTCTGCTTTTTTTCTATTTTCATTTACCCACTGTGTATATTACTGATGTGTAGCCTATTAGTGATGTTCTGCTCATTGTCAGTCACTGCCACTCATCTCTACACGTCTCTCTCATTCACTGGTCTTTGAGGTCACCCAGGGTTGATATCCGAGCAGTAATGGAAGAGAAGTGTGAAGGAAGGAAGTGAAAGAGAGAGAGAAAGGGCGAGAAACTCAGCGGAGGCTAATGAGGCTTCATTAACTGTAGCTAATTGGTGCTTTAACCTCTGGCTGCGGCTGTCATGATGCTTCTCTTTGCCAGCAGGGAGAGTCGGGGGAATCAGGGCAGAGCAGACGTTCTGTCCTCCAACGTTCATTTTCACCTTCGCTTCCTTTTTGACACATTAAAAAAAAAAAAAAAACAGGTTTGACAGGCGCCAGTCAAACCGACTTAATTTCGCCAAGTCAATGTCAAAACTTGGGAGAGGTGAATGGAGGTGAGCTGGAGAAAGAGAAGCAGGTGAAAGAGGGCAGAGAGAGGGAGGTATGGAGGTGAGAGGAGTGTGTTAGGTGAAGATGAGCAAGGTTTGAGTTTGCATCATAATGGCAGAGGGCCTTTTCCCTCCTAGGCGAGGTAAAAACTTAATCAAATGCAAGTGAATGCCCTGGTTTCAAATTGATTTTTGGTCTCTTTTGCAGGCTGGCGGGCCAATCAGCACAGCTGAATGGTTTGATAGATGGTTTGGGAGACCAATAAATGAGCCGCCATGGCACAGAAATATCAAGGATGAAAGGCTTTTTACTAAGTGCCATACCTTTATCCCCCTCCTCTCAGTGCTGGAGTTGAAGATGGTATGCAAAACTGTATTTGAACCTTTTTCTGTATTTAAATATTTTTCACTCAGCCACAGTCATTTTTAAACCTAGATTTAGTTAAAGGGGTGGTATTGGGCCTTTTCCCTCTCCTTTATTGAGTTATATATCTTTTTTGTGCATGTAACAGGTTTGCATAGTGAAAAAGCCCAAAGTCCAGCCCAAAGGGAGTTCCCATCTCCCACAGAAAGCTGTGCTCAGAACCGCTTGAAAACAGCTCGTTTGTAGTCCAGCCCTTCACTTCCTTGATTTGTGACATCACAAACGCGTCATAAAGCTCGCCAAGCGGCTGGTGGGGTCAGGCACACCCACAAACCAAGCTAGTCTGAGCGGAGGCCCTTTGGCTCGACTCGCCTTTGTTTGGGTTTCCATTGTAGAAAAGTTGGACCTGTACCTGCTTCCAGGTACTTTTTTTCGTATCACCTCGCCTCCGTCGAGATTCCAAGCGAGCTGAGGGATACCAAAATGAAACATGAAGACACAACAGACTGCTGATTAGTCAGAGAGAATATTCACTATTCACTGCATCATCATTGCTGCACCAGACAGAGGCCAGCAACAGAAAGTTTATTTTACAGTTTTCATATGGAATTTCATCAGTAAATCCACTTCTGAGAAGTTTTGAGGTGATAAAGCAGCTGTGTAGATTTGGAATATTGACAGTTTTACGAATATTGACAGTTTTACTGCAACTAATCGATTCTGCAGCAACTGTGCACATTACAGCATGGACTGCGGTGTTTGCCTATCGTTTCATCCGTATCCATCAACCTACGGACACTTTTTTTTATTGCCGTAGTATCTCCAGGCAGAGGACATTTAGGCGGTTTATCACGGTTTCTGACGGCTATTTCAGAGGTGTGTCAAGCAAGCAGCGGACTCAGCTCAGATCAACTCTAGCATTATAGTAAACAAACTTCTTGATTATGTGACTATGATTTTGTAGGCAAAACCACTAAAAAGGATGATTATGTGAGTAAGTCTGTTGCTGCCATGACTGAGAACTATTTCAGCACCATCAGAGTATTTTTTTATTTATTTTTATCTTATTTTTCCATCAAAGCACCATAATCTGGCTGCAGGCCGGATATTATTGCTATTGATATTATTATTATTTATTTAGTTTATCTTGTCAATGTTTGTGTAAACATTTTCTATGATGTCGTTCATAATGGATTTTGTTGCAGAAACAGTTCATAGTCTTGGCCTACATTTTCCATGTAATCTGTCAGTGGCCAAGTAACAATAACATATTCTTTTACTAATTAATTAAAAGAAACCTCAGCTTGTGTGCTGCATCAGTCACCGTAGCTGTCCTACGCTCCTGGAAAATGTAGGGGGCAGTGGTAGACTGAAAAGTTGGTTGCAGTCCACAGCCTCACCACTAGATGCCACTAAATCTCACACACTGAAAGTTTTAGTTCTGAGGACATGTTTTCGTTTTTGTTTTGTCTTAGATGTAGGTAATGTTTTTGACAATGAATGAGTACATTAATAAGTAGATTAATGTCATTGTTATTACAACTTTTACATGGGATGCAGTCATCTGATGTAAATACTTGATTTTATAGACAACTGTTGTAAATGTTTGCAACCAGCAATTATTAAACCGCATCATGAGTCAACAAATACACCTTCCGGCGTAGGCCTGCACTCTATTTGCATCTATTAATAGAAATTATTGACATGAATATACATTTCATGATCACCATTATCAGTACTGATTCAGTTTTATTTGTATATAGTTTAAAATGTATAACTCACAGTTGTCATGTCATGTGCATAGGCCTACTTGTGAACACCTGGGAAGAGCACTGTCTGTCTCTCCCTCTGTGCTCTCTCTCTCCTGGAGCAGCAGGGTAAGCGTCACTCTGCACACAGCTCCAGCGGCGCTGCATGAGAGTGGCGCTCGCGCAGACACACACACACACACACACACACACACACACACACACACACACACACACACACTACTCGGCACACTGCTAGCTTTAAAACACTGACATTCTTCATGTATTGATACCAATAAAATGATGAATAAAAGTTTATTAGCATATGTCTGACCAGACTACCTTTTTACTGAACGCGTCCCTTCTCCTGTTCATCAGTCTTATAAAAAAGTGCATTCATTCCACATTTTAGCAATTCTTTCTTCATGTCTGCCTAAATAATAAATGAGTCCGCAGCTTTAAATGACCATGAAAAAGACGTTTGCTGCTGGTAGGAGCTCAGTATTCTGGCACGTATTTGAAAATCTATTTTGTCGAGCTACCACATTTGCTTAATTTAATTCACAGTATTTAGACCGTAATGATGTCTGACTGTCTGCACTGTTGTAAACATCATTGGCAAACAATGCATGATTACAAAGCTTTGCTTTCCTATTATGAATATGTAAATGTTATGAACGTGTCTGTGTGCTTGTGTGTGAGTAGAAATGAGTTTAGTACTTACTGTTTGTAATGACAGTGACAAAAACTGGAAGAGAAATGGGAGCGAGACTGCTTTCATTGTAATCGTGCAGCACTATATATATGGCATATTATATAACAATCTCATCCTTACCATAAACACGACTATATTCCAGACAGTGCCAGATGTTTTTCACTGCAAGCTAGCACGCGAACATCACAGTACTGTTATCTGCTGACATCAAACTAAGAGAGGGGAGAACACATGTTTACCTGATTGCTGTTCCCGCAATTCTGAGCAGTTTTACAGTTAGATCTAAGTGGCATGAGCCTGGTACAGTGTTTAATTGCATAAAGTTGAGAACGAGTCATGTTAACGCAAATTCAGAGACAGCATGGAAAATGAAGGATGCATCGAACTGACATCCATCAACAGATCTAGCGTGTCTCCAGCTTTGGGCAGAACTGGCTCAAAGGTTTAGGACACATAAATTAATAAATTCCTCTGTGATGTCACCCATGGCTTGTGGACTACTGTATTGAAGCCTCAAGTTTGGCATTTTGGCTGCCGCCACCTTGATTTTTTTGCAACCAGGCACTGGACACAATAATATTTGGACGAGATGGTGGCACGAGCTAGCTTGGTTAGCTAGGCGCATCTGTAATTCATGTTAACTGGGATTTTAACCAGGATGCTAATTTTGCTAGCTAAAAACAGGCTTAAAACAAAATGGACTTAGGGCCACTTGCCCATTACTTCTAATGGCATCAGACTTCTTTGCAATCAGAAGAGCCCCCCCCCCAGGATCTCACAGTCTTTCTAGTTGGTTCAGATGTATTCTAATTTAGGTTAATAACAGTCTTTATAATTGAATTTACTACATAATATCTCTGTGATTGTCTGGTGTGAACCTTGATAAGGTTTACACTCCTACAATCCTGCCACCTCACACATGGGGAAAAATCATGATTAAAACATGTATAAATGTTTGCTTATTTCCAAACAGGCTTACACAGTATTGTTCACTGAGTTTATCTAACTTCATGCCCTCCATGGGAAATTGTGCTTTTCAAGCCTGACCTATAAAATCCCATCATTACCAGCTGATGTCATTTTACAGCACACATCAATGTAAAGAACAGACGTCCAGCCACTCACTTTATCATGTACTAATGTTACTAATCTAACCAATGTGAAAAAAGGTACCTCTCTGACACTGAGTCAAAATTACAGAATTGTTTATGGTCTTCCATTGAGATGTTTGAAATAATATTGCATCTGGAGAGTAGAGAGAATGGAGGGAGGAGACAATTCATAATGCTAAGTGACACAAAGTGAAAGTGGGGCTAGATGCGGAGATACAAAATCATAGAAGAACGCTGCAGTAAAAGAGAGATAGAGCGGGGATTTGCCCTTTATGCGTATTAACATGAATCATAAATTACCCGCACAGCAGTATCTGTCCTCTTAATTAATTTCTTTGTTGAATCACAACGCTGTGAGTCAGTGTCTGTCCCGGCTCGATAGAACCCGGCTCTGACTCTTAATGCGCGTTTTACAACTTGTGTGTGTGTTTTCTCTGGTGGAAAAGGTCACCGCTTCCCAATTAAACCCAATCTCCAGACACACAGCCGCCCGCCTCAAGGCATGTAGCAGCTTCCAAACCAAAATAAAACCTCTCGCTTTGAGCAGTGGGGAACTGTGTCAACGCCGCCATTCCTTTTTGTTCTTGGGAATTCGTGTCAGTTCTTAATAATCTAACAAGAGCTCGTGCCAGCAAAAACTAAAAGCAAAGGAATGAGAAAATATGTCAGCACCGTGAATGAGAATTAGAATATGATGAAGACAGATGATGTGTTTCTGTAAAAGAACCAATACAACAATATAAAATTACTCATTTACACCATAGAGTACTGAATTCAAAATGTTATTTAAAGCTGCACTTTTGAATATTTTTCATATAAACACTTTAGCCATTACAATGCCTATGGTTAAAGTTTATATGTTATAATTTCAGCCTTTTCTATTCCCCACGTAGTGGTCAAACAAGGAAACAAACCAATGCAAAATAAAGACTATTTATCTTTATGTGGCTATATACCTATATTGACACTGCTAGCAAGTTGAGTTTGCTCAATAGACAAACCATGTGCACCCTTCATAGGCATGGAGGCACCCTGAGAGGCTCTTATATTGTTTTAGATATTGTTTAAGAAACAGTTTGTCAGTAATTTGTTTATAAAGCTAATGACAGATACTGTCAAATGTCATTGCAGAACCAAATGAACAAATTAACTAAATTAGGCCTACTTTAGTTTCACTATTCTCCTCACTACTACGCCCCTGGTTAAAACATGAAGTGACAAAGATCAGAAGGTCGCTAGAAGATCAATAAATTACTTTACAGTTACCCTAACAGCTACAAAGTATTGGCTTCATAGCTTCCATCTAATATCTATTTTGTACTGGCGTGAAAAGACTACAACTACTCTGCTTGCCTACCCCAATGAGCAATAGTGGATGGCATGATTGATGAGCATTTTAGCCTGGAAGGCCAAGAAAATAAGGACATAAAACCTTTATATATATCCTTATTTTGTAAGGTTACAGATTGCCTTTCTCCAGGCTATTGTGTCGCATCTGGATACATGAAGCTCTAATTTGTCTACATTGTGAATATGTGACTTTACTGTCGGTGCCAATGGCAGGCCACCTTTGATCAATGAGACAAGGGGTTTGCCAGACACTTGTCAATGCAATTACAATCCCTACTGCTTGCCATTGCGAGCTATTTATTTTCCCTCTTCAATAACGTCTTATTTAACAAAATGGTGTTCAGTGAACAATTGTGAAAAATGCCAGAGGGTAATACAGTACACCAGAGAGAAAAGAGAATCTAAAGGAGTTGTTGAGACTAGCGCTAGTATAGCCAGCTAGTGTGTTAGCAGTTAGCTCGCCCAGCCCTGAGTAGACTCTACGTCACCAAGAATCCAGAACGGAAACTTTTGACACACAGATTCGTTATGGACTGCCTCAAGAGTTAATCAAAGGCTTGTAAACAACAATTTCTCTTTCAAATCAACTGTATTCCACTCCCATATCCACAAACATGGGAAGGTAGATAATGCCATAACCAAGCAGCATCCCGTAGGTGTGAAAAGTGACGTCAACGTGGAAGCATCTTAAACCTGCATTCTTTCTAACAGCCAGCAATGGGCGACTCCGCTGGTTGCAAAAATAAGTCCGATTATAGTCCGATTAGAAGTCTATGAGAAAATGACCCTACATTAAACCTGATTTATTACCTCAGTAAACACTTTTCTGATGTATTTATGGTCCCAACGTCTTGTTTCAAATCTTCTTCAATACAGTATGATGTTTAATTAGTAAATAAACGATAATTGACAAGACCTGTCAATCAAAATAGAGGCAAATTGTATCCACTGCACTGTGTACACTTAACGAGCCGTGAACTTGCTTTTTAGTTGCTGTCAGTGTTTTTGTCTAAGAGCTTTGATGCTTTTGCAGTGTGTTATTCAGTTCATGAAAGTAAACTTTAACATTTAGGGCACTGAAAAAGGTTGTACTAGGTTGGCTGTTCATTTTTTCCAGTGAGGACATTTTGTTTGTACCGTTTTCCGCTAGCTAAGGTTAGTCCCATCCCAATGATTATCACAGTTAACATGAATTACAGACGAACCTTACTAACCAAGCTAGCTAGCTCCACTCTACTACTACATCCACTTCTTTTGAGTTCATGGGTTCATGGCCATGACACAGCAGTAGGTTCTGGATAACTGATTTTCTGCCTTCAGACTGGTTTAGCATGTTTTCATCAGGTAGAGTTCAGGCTTAGAACGAGACCCCATTGTCCCAACTCCCTTTGCTTCACACAAGGGAAGCTGTCTCCCTGTGCTTTTGCTTTCTGCAAAATGGTACAATGTTACTGTGTTGTCTGGTCCAGTTATTGGAATGAAAAAACTGTTTAGAGTCAAAATCTTTGCTGCACATATAAGCCAAGAGGAGAAAAGTCAAAAGCAATAACTGAGAGCCAGTAGTTGTCAGTTTGAACCCCTGCTGTGAAAATGTGGTAACATAAATAAACTATGCAACACCCTGCTCTTTAAACAGCTGTCCATGTGCTCTTGAGTGTGGCACTACGCCATTAACCTGTATAGAAGAGTGGTTAAGTGAGATTCAGTGGAACGGTTTGCCTCCATATAGCAGCACCTGCTGTAAATGTTTCTAACAGTGGTTAAGTAGAGGTCAAAAATCACTCATCCATCTACAAAGCAACTGTTTGCTTTGTTTTACTGTTCTACGGTCTGGACTGATTTGAGTCAGTCAGGAAGACAAATTATTTATGTAACTTTCTTCTTCTCTTCTCCTCTTGTCTCTTTCTCGTACATTCGTGAGGTGAAGTCCTTTATCTGTGGATTAGCAAAAAAAAAAAAAAAATGGCACAAGCTGAGCCACTTTCAACATGACTCTGTTCGTGTCCGTAAAATGTCTTTAAGAAAGTCATTTTAAAAGGACAAAAAAGTACATTCAGATTTGAACAAATGGGGAAAAGTAGTGCAAATAACGGACAGAATAATGTAGCTATGTAGTCTTCTTAGGGTAACAAGTTGTTTATTAAGGAACCTTTAAGGTCTTATCTAAAACCAGTTGATCAAGTTGCAACGACAGAACGTGTCTAAAATGTTTTTGTTTTGAGCACAGCACCAAGAAACCAAGAAAGATGATGTGGTTTAATCCATCAAACAAAGTAAACTCTAGGCATTCCTCCCTTGTCCACTCGTGACTTTGTGGTGATAAAACAGAGGTTCTCATTTCCCTCATTGCCTCCTGGTCCCCCACCTTTTTCCTCACACCTTTGTTGTTGCCAAACACTTGTTTGGCGAAACGAGTAGCACTTTCCTCTCTAGCATCATCTTGAGTAAAGTCAGTTTACGATGGCAGGGACACAGCTGGATCAACTTTTTATTGATGTCATCCCATGCGCCAAAACACGGCATGAGAAATTTTTAAATATTAAAATGGTATTTAGGACATATGACACCGACTGGTCATGAAAGCTGGGTCATGACCGAAAGAACGAGATCGCGGGTACAAGCGGCGAAATGGGTTTCCTCAGGCGGGTGGCTGGTGTCTCCCTTAGAGATAGGGTGAGAAGTTGACCATTCGCGAGGAGCTCAGAGTAGAGCCGCTGCTCGCTTGCGTTGAAAGGAGCCAGTTGAGGTGGTTTGGGCATCTGGTAAGGATGCCTCCTGGACGCCTCCCTAGGGAGGTGTTCCAGGCACGTCCAGCTGGGAGGAGGCCTCGGGGAAGACCCAGGACAAGGTGGAGAGATTATATCTCCACGCTGGCCTGGGAACGCCTCGGGATCCCCAGTCAGAGCTGGCTAATGTGGCTCGGGAAAGGGAAGTTTGGGGTCCCCTGCTGGAGCTGCTGCCCCCGCGACCCGACCCCGGATAAGCGGTTGAAGATGGATGGATGGATGGACACCGACTGATTTGCAGCATATGTATGGAATCGAGTGGAAGGACATTCTGCGTTGTGATATACATAACTCTTCTTCAGGTTGGACTGTGTAGTAGCTGAAGATCACATCTGCCCACAATTTGAGCATGTCTGTATATTTCCTGTACGTCACAATAAAAATAACAGCAAGCAATGAGTAACAGTAAATTCCCCATGAGGGATTAACAATGCATCACAATTATTAGTCACTGTTCTCCATCTTATATTTAATCATGTATTGATGGGTAACATTTGCAAGCCAGAAAATTGCCTGTGCAGTTTACAGTGCAAAGCCTCTCTAAATGCAGCTTGTTGCCTCTCTCGGATGTGTCAGAGGCCTTGAGATTTTTTCCTGACAGACAACAGAGAAAGTGGCAGCTCGCGTTCAACATGCAGGCAGTGAGGCAAAGCTCCTTGAAAGGCGAGCGGCGCACTCCTAAAAGCGTGCGCACTCCTTGTGTGTTTGTGTGGAAAGAGACAGCAATATGACCCGGGCGCGCGCACGGCTCCCTCTGCAGATGTAAATCTGACAGGGCGAGTTGTGGATTCAGACGGCTTCCGCGGAGTATGATAAGCACACTCACACAGCCAGAGGACAGAAAGAGCTTTTGTCAGTGTTTGACCCGTGTGTAAATGTGTGTGTGTGTGTTTGAACGAGACAGACAGAGGATGGAAGGAGGAGACTGGTGGTATTTCCCAGCAGTGCTGACGTCTGCAGGCTGTGGTCATACGTCTGTCTGGGAAGCAGGCTGAATCACATATTTTTCCGGGATTATCATAGCGATCGGCGTCTGCAAACGCCACTTTGGAGTTAATGGCAGATCCATGGATCTGTTTGAAGCAGTTCCAATGTGGCTGATTATTGGTGTGGGAGTGCATGCGGGTAATTGTGTACATCTACTCTGGCAAGCAAGATGCACCTGAACAGTGAATCTGAAGTCTGTAACTCCCCATGCAATGATTATAAAGTCATATTAACCATCCTTGCTTTATTTCATTTGGCTAAATTTCTATGGGATCGTTTTCCTTAATAATCTTTTGAGGTGAATTAAAGGTCTAGCCTTCATTTCACAGTGAAGCAAGGCATCTCTTTAGCAACGCTGCCCTGTTGGCATATGATACCCAGAGTGACTGACTGATGGCCTGATTAGTTGTTGGTGTAAATTGGCGGGCAGCTCCTCCCCACTTAGCTGGGACTGATTGACAGGTGGACACACTAAGCGTTACCGTCAAACCCAATTAGCTTCAGAGATGATAGGCAGAGGTGCTGCTGTTTGTGACAGGTTCTTATCAAATTGCAGTTTGAATTTCAAACTGGCAACAGAACTCAGTTTTTGTGCTCTTTTTTTTACCATTAAAATGGTATCACTGCCTGTGGTCTTTGCTGCCTATATATACTGTGTTTGGAATGTACCATGTCCTCCAGTTGTCCAGAAGCATGATGAGTCACTGCTAAGAAGCGTGGCTTACGCAGGAAACACTTAAAGCTGCAATGTATTTATTTATTTATTTATGGCCACTTGGGTTCAGTAGAAGGAGCTGTAAACACGACATTTTATCACACTTTCTAGGTTTAATGGCTAACGTGTTAGCAATCAGTTGCCTGTTTACACACCCAGCGTGCACAGAGCAAAATAAGCATTCATATGAAGTCGTGTGAATGTAAATATTCACTCTCCTTTCTAACTCTGTGGAGTACGTCTCCGCCGACTCTCGACAAAACCGATCCGGCTCTTTAGGCAATTTGTACCACAAGTGAATTCAAAGTGCTTTACATCAAACGTAAAAGCGGCATAGGGAACTTAAAAAGACATTTAAATGCATTTTAAAGAGTTAAATAGAAAAAAATGAAGATAAAACAGGAGAGTAAAAGTTACAGTGCAGGGTAAGATAGGAGTCTTTAGCCTTGATGTGAAAAAGCTGAGAGTTTCAGCAGCCCTGCAGCTTCTCCATGTTTAGTTTGGAATCTGGGGACAGAAAGCAGACCTGTCTCAGACGACCTTGAGAGGTCTGGAAGGTTCATAACGAAGCAGAATTTGTCACTATTCTCTGACAGACAGGAAGCCAGCGTAAAGACCTCAGTGAGGACGCGAGCAGCAGCTTTCTGCATCCGCTAGTGGTCTGGTCGAGGGAGACCTGTAAAGAGACCGTTTTTTTCGATCCTCTTTATTTAACATTCTTTATCCTTGACATATTTGTCAAGTGATAGATGGTGACTTTTTTATCATCTTAATGTGTGAAAGTCTCGTCTGAATCCATGACTACACCAAGATTTATGGCTTGGTTTATGGTTTTTCACATTACCGATTGAAGCTGAGCGCTGACGCATAATTATGGGGACATATTTGGTTTTTCTTCATAATCTGAGCCAGTGGAAGCATGCAGATGTTAAACAGAGTACTGTGCAGTACCCCAAGACTGAAGTATTAGAGTAGTGCAGGGGTTCAGGTGTGGGATTACCTATAGACACAAAATAGTTCTTTAAGTAGGATTTAAACCAGTTTTCTACTGTGCCAGAAAGTCCCACTTGGTTCCCCAGTTAGTCTGTTTGACTGTGGCGAATGCAGCTCTGAGATCCAATAATACTAAGGCCTAGTCAACATGTACACGGGTCGTTAAAAAAAAAAAATCTGTCCATGTGAAAACGCAAAAACACGCTATCAAGCGCTTGCCAAACCACCAGGCGGCGATATGACCCTAACCGTAAATCCACGTAGGCCAATCAGAGACTAACAACATCATAAACAAACCGGCAGTGGTGCACAGTCTGACATCAAAGACAGCGCACTCTGACGTCGCCTACATCGTCTACCCGACAACACTGCAACCATAGTTCCTTAAAGTGAAGTTCTGTAAACTGTTTGTGAGGTTTTAGGTTTTAGTGACCCAATACAACGTCTCCATGTGGATAAAAGCGCAAATCACACAGAAAAAGTTATGGTTTTGAAAATACCTATGTCCGTGCAGACAGAGCCTAAGAATGCAACACTGTTTGTGTTTTAAGTGTCATCAAAGACCTTAACAAGTGTCGTCTCAGCGCAGCGGTGTGGTCGAAATTCTGACATCAAAAAAGCTTTTTCAATGATTTCACTTAAAAACAGGAGGTTTGATATGGGCCTGTAATTGCTCATTAGTGACGTGTCATTTTTTTTTACAAAGGGGCATGATGACTGCAGTTTTCAGGGCCTGTGGGAAGAAACCTGAGAGAAGAGGCGCGTTGACAATTAGTAGAAGATCGGAGGCCCTGCAGTTAGAAACATTTTTGGAAAAGCCTGTTGGCAGAATATCAAGGCAGCAGACGGAGGATTTCACATGTTGTATAACGTCCGCCAGGTTTTTCTGATTTGAAGGAACCAAATCGTCTCTATTTTCTACAATCTGTGTGAAGGCACAACACATATCCTGTACCTAATATGGAGGCACTGACTGCCTGTTATTTAGATACATGTTTAGTCAGTTAAGAAGGAGGCCCTGGTGGATAGGGGTTCAGAAGCTACTGCCACAGGAGGGCTTGTTAGCCTGTCGACAGGAGCAAACAACGTGCTTGCATTATTGTTGGAAACTTTGCTCTCCTCCTCTCCTCTCACGTGAATCATCCAATAATCCGGACTAACGTTACGTTAATTAGACTAGATATGTCTAAGTCGCCACCAATGTTTAAGGAAATTATGATTAAATGATTTTATAATGAAATTAAATTGGAAACAATTGAGTTTCTGTGTAGCTGTTGTCAACTCAGTAATCTTGGAGTAATCACCCCCTCACCTTGCTCACTTCTGTAGCTGCAGCCTCTTCTCCTGTGTTGGAGCTCACAAACAGCAGGATGTCAATGATTTCATCGCAGACTTATTATTCACAATTTAACACTAGCAAATCACAGCGATCATACTGAGTTTACTGCATCCTGCTTGCTGTTCCCTCCTGACTTTAACTCCTGGAGAAAGCCTTAATGTCCTTGAAACAAGTCAAAGTAATACTGAGCTGCAAACAAGCAGCACAAATAGACTTTTACTGCTCTATCCTTGGTTTAAACCACATTTAGTCAATGTACATGGATGCCATTTCTCTCATCCAGCATCTTATGCATCAGTCTTTATTGCTCTCTAATGCTGATTACAGTCATCATGACACCCTCTGCCTCATTTGCACATTCTGACTCACGCAATGAAACACTCTTTTCAAGGTGGCCAAGAAAATATGATCTCATCACCAACTGCTGAAGCTTTCATGTCACTCTGAATCTCATTTATTCTCTAACCTGCTCCTCACATAAGCTCCCTGCAAGGTGAATGCGATTTGGTGTTTTTAAGCGCAATATTTTCATTAAGATATCCATTAACAAGGCTCTTTCTGCAAGTTGTTTGAAACCAGCCAGAGCCTAATGAACAGGCTCAAAGGGTGAGACTCATGAAATAGGACTCCTTAGCAACGTATGGTCATTGCAGGTAACTTGCTCCCACCTCTCTTTCACCTCCCTCTTGCCCATTTATTCCATCTTCTTTTGAAAGAGCAAGCTGTCATGTCACATCGGCATTTAGTTGATGGGAAGCGTTGCCCTTGTTAGTTGTTTTTAAACCTGCAAAGCGCCCTGTTTCTCTGCTGGTGCCACATTGCAAAGCTGGAGAGAAACATTAACAGCACAGTCTCGGTAGGCGATAACAGTGTTTGCTTGATCAGTTTCACATTTCTCTACCCCTGGGCTTACTGTCACTATCTTTCAGCAATGAGAGGCATACTTTTCCCGCCAGTGCAACCTGCACTAACACGGGGCAGATGTCTTACTGTTATTGAGAACGCAGCGCTATCTATTTACTGGGGTGATAGCCAAGCTCCATGTGCAGGCTGAACTGCACCTGCAGTTTGCTATAACAGCATTGCACAGCTTAGAGAGCCATGGACATGGCAGGATCAGCCTGTTAGGCGGGTCCAGCGTATATATTTGTTGGAACCCTGTGGCCCCGACCTTCAACCTCTCTGCAGTGTGTATGCACTCTGTTGCATCCATGTTCCCACAATGTACAGTGCACACAGCAGACTACACACGAGCAGCTTTATTATCTGCCCAGAAATACCCAGAAAGTAAAACGTACTCCAGCCCAGCATGATTAGGAATTACATCCAGTACCTCACAATTTATCATTTTACATTTTCAGTGGGAACCAGTGGGTTGGAAGCTAATGGCATGTGTTAGAAAAGATTGATTTTATACCACTGGTAGAAACACCAGCCATCATAAATAGCGGAGTGACAAAATATCCTGTACTAACATAAGGTTGCCCGTTTTCTTGTTGCACTCGACGGCAAACAAGTGACATAATTTGTGTGATGAATGAAAAATACATTGAAACCCTGCTCACTTTCTCACCTCTACACAGCTGGCCAATTAGTGCGTGAAGTGGATGCGAAAGTCAGATTGTTGGTTTTGGAAAGTTGGCAGAATTCAGCACAGGCTTTTGGGGCCCCTGGGGTTTTGTTCCCCTTGGGCAGTTGCCGTCTTTCCCTGGTTCGTAATGCAGCCTTGGGCATGCTAGTCCGAGGAAGTGAGACAGACAAAACAAAAGAAATGACTTTTTTTTGATAATGAAAATTCTCCATTCCATAATTTACAGCCTAACAGCTGAACCGAAAGCCCCAAATGTAATTGCACAATCACAAGCTCTGCTGTGATGGATGCTCTGAGATGTAAGCAAGACCGGGTGCACCAACCAAAGCGATTAGATAAAAATGAGACAAAGATGCAAACTACTGTGTCCTGAATTATTAGCCATTAGCTCTAGCCAACTTGCTCATTAATCTGGCAAAGTCAGCTCGGCTCTATGCGAGACAGGGGCATGGTTCGTTAAATCAACATGGCTTCATTAGCAGGGGTTTCATAGGGCCCACTGGAAGCATTAAAGCTGTGATTTATTCCATTTCTAGTCATTGTCCTGGTTTGGAGATGGGTAATCTTCTGGATTGTCCGTTAATGTCGCTCTAAGAAAACATTTGAAGTACTTTTTCCTGGGTTTGTTTTATTAAAATTACTCTTAGGTCATTGGAGCCAATTTTGCACCCTTATAAGCACACAGAAGTTTAACCCTGGGAAAATGAAATTTCTCCTTAAGACTCAGATACTAAAGTCCTTTGGGCTGATGATGCAGGGGTCAATGCTGCATCGGCTACAAGTTGATGAGTCTGGCCCACTTTTTGAAATCGCAGAGTCTCCTGTCAAATTCCAGCTTTTGTTTCAGCGTCTACACTTTAAATATTTACTCAGCGGATAAAACCACTTACCCTCTACAGCTGAGAAACTGTTGTCACCACAGGGAAAGGGTTCCTCACAGAGGGCGAAGCTGCTGTGAGGTCAAAAGCAAGATAAAAGAAACACATGCCCTAAGATTTTCCCTTTGGATATCTTTTTTTGCAATCTGTTGGTGATACAGGAACATGCTTTTTAAAAAAATCTCCAATGGGATGTTTTTAGCAAGACATGTATCAGCTGTCACTGGGAAAAGATCAGTTGTCTTTCGTCAAAATTTTCACAAGCAAGAACTGGAAAAGAGTCGGCAGCCACTTGTAGTGCACTTCTGCATTTCTGTAAGGGGGCATACTTTTTGGCTTGGCTGCTGCAACTCCAGGAGCAAACTTTGGCTTCACATCTACAATGCTTAGGCCGGATTTAATTTCATTTCATCAAGGCGTAGATCAGTACTTCTGTTTAACAAATTACGTGGTGACATCTCCACACACAGTATTCTCGTGATGAGTTTTCAGATTTTGATCTTATGTGTTACAAAATAAGTGCCTGGCATCAGGTATTTGGTGCTCTATAAGCAGGTGGCACACAAGGGAACTGCTTTGGTCTTCTGGACAAACTGCCCAGGACTCCTTCAGCTTGGTCTCCATTCGAAACGGAGAGTAGAAGACAACCCTCCCCTCTTCTTCCTGTCAATGTCACGCAGTCAGAACACCATTCACCTTCATGCACAAATGCACATACTCCACCTATACAGAGCAGAAATACCGCGCAACGCTGGAGCATACTTCAAATGAGAGCAATTTATTGGCTCACATGCCCGGTAGGCCGGAGATTTCTGAGATGTTTGTTGGGTCCATGCGTTCTCCACGCTGGTGTACTCCCAGCAGTGTTATTGGGATTTCTCAGTTAATGCAGAGGCAGAAAGAATTTCATCGGTGTCCTCAGGTGAGACATTGCACCTTCACCATCTCAGTTTCCCTCCTTACTTTATCTTGAGAAGAATGTGATCCATTCAAAGGTCTGGAAAATATCTTGGGTTTGGGTTTGTCAGGGGTATAATGAATTTTAAAAAATTAAACGGAAGTAAAACTCCAAGCTTGATGATTCTGATGTTGGATTGACTTTCTGGGATCAGCCCAGAAATAGAAGATTGTCAGTTTTTGACATTTTGATTGGGTGATTAGAGCTGATTGTTTTCGCAAGGCATTGCTATATCATGCATGGGCTCAGAAGGAAATATATTTTCTCCTTCTAAGAGGACATCTTTGTCGGGGGACATGCAGAACATGTCAAGGGAGCGTAAGTGCAACTTTTAGCTTTTTGGCTTTTGAGGGCAAGTAGTGTCTGTGTTCTATTAAATATTTCAGGACCGACAAGGCTGTTTGAAAGAGGTTATGTGGCAAGGAGAAAGAGAGTGATTGTGGGAATTGTGGAAGCAGAAGACAGGGATAGAGGAGTGGCTGCAGGTGATGGTGAACTTTAGCTGAACTTTGTCTGGGTAAATTACAGCAGTCAGAGCCGGCTCACCCCTTTCACCAGCTTCATCTAGAACACCCATATCATGGATGATCTGCTAGAAATATAATGTTTTCTTTCCAAAACAACTTGAGTTTCTGTGGCCAGTGAAACATTCGAAACCATACTGTAGATTTCCATTTCCGTAGCCTAAGCAATGATTACAACTCTGTCTTTAGCACTGGGAACAGCAGTGCTGAACCCTAAATCTGAAAACCCCACATGATAAAACCTTAAAAGAAAAACACGGGCAGTAACAACACCTGTAAAATGAGCATATTTGGTTGTACGTCATCATTTTTCACAGAATTAAGTCATCAGCATGGCTCTGATAAGTCTTGGAATACTGACTGCGTTTTCAGAAAGAAGCACATTTTAAAGGCTAAGATTGCATACACAGTCTCCTGAAAGACGCACTGAAGCCCCCGACATACTTGCTTTTTAACAATGCGTAGGCACAGACAGGCATCGGCAAACGGCATTGTTCACATACTTGTCTGCGTACTTCGCGTGTACCTGGAGGATTAAATGTGCATCCACCGACACCGCATTATCTTGACAACCTCCGAATTTGCACACGGTAAACAAACCAAACATAGCGACATCATAACAATCTCGGTAAATGTGGACCAGCTCCAGGAGTTTTATTGTAAACATTGCGCCATAGATCTTCTTTTTTAAAGTCTGCTGCGTACCTTGTTCTTGTTTTGTGTTTAATGGCGTTTGGCAAATCAACAGCATACTGCGGAACAGTAGATTGCACACTGACCCCACGCAGACGCGTAAGGTTCATTTCTGGAGACGTGCACAACCTACGCTCCAGTGGACATGCGTGGCAGCCATCTTGAGTACGCAAACGTGTGGTTAAAAGCGTGTGTCCAAGCCTTTAGACACTTTCATTTTCAGCAAAAAATGGGGGGTTTCTGTCAGTGCGGTTAACACACAGAGACAAGAGGAGGAGTCAGAGGCTGAGCTGAACCAAACGATACCGACACACCATCCCTATAGGGATGGTGTGTCCAACGCTAGCTAGCTTAGAGCTAATGTGCAGTTTGTGCATTGGATGTTAAACACAAACTTGAAGACAATGTTCTGGTTTGTTATTAAAAAACAACATAAACATAAACAGTCATAGAATCCAGAGCACTGCAGGTTGCTATGGTTATAGCTCCATCAAACGTTGCTACACTTGTGTTACCGCTGACAGAAATACAGTCATCGGAAAACGAAGATGAGGTTTTTGATTTAAAAAGCTTCGGAACTTGAGTCAATCCACCAGCCAGATCAACCGGACCAGGCACCACGACCGGTGGGACGATCGCTCAGAGAAGGGGAAAGAGAGCCGGCATAGGAGCCATGTCGGCCCGGGCTGCTCCTCAAGGTCCAGTCTGGACAAAATGGGACTCATGTTCTCTAAGCAATGGAAATCAGAGACTGTTCATCAACATTCCAGATCAATCACTCGACGAGCTGTCAGAGCAAGACTCCGGGAAGATGAGACGAAGTGGACTTTTATATCGATGATGCTTGGTTGTCAAACACAGGCAAGATCTACCATAAAGTTGAAAAGTATCATTTTAAATGCTTTTTTGAAACTGAAAAGTTTTCTGATAGAGGATATAAATCCTCAACACCACACTCAACATCTTAAAACAAACCACCGTACAACAACAAAAATACCACAATATACTTTTTAATTTATTTTTTTTCTAAACTCACAGACCACATTTCTGAGCAGTGTTGCAAAAATAACAACACATGACATGCTATATATAGCTCTACATATATACATATTTTCTGCCATGAGCCTATACATAAAGGGGTAAAATCTAAGTAGAGGGTTCATGTCTGTGGTGATGACGTGTAATGACAATGTAAAAGCATATACATGAGTCCTGCTATGTATTTGATACAAAGATGGCAAATGTGACAAGGAATGCTAACATTTTCCCCCATATAACATTCTTTTCTCGTAAAATAATCACAGACATATTCTCTGCTTTGAAGAAACTATATTTTCTTTCTCCTTCTCCACTGTGACAGCAGCCTTGTCTGTAACTTCAAAGAATTTATACTGTAATACCATTAATGTAAGACTGGGGATGCATGACTGGGGAGTTGATCTGCTCAATAGCGTCAACCCCATCTACGGTATTTATTGCAAGACACAAACTAGAAAGTCATTTCATCAAAATTTCAATTCAGATTCCACCTAAAATCAGCATCTTCCTCAAATTTCAAAAGTTCTAAAGTTAGTTCAATTTTTTCTGATTTCCACTTGTAATTCAGCGCATTTCCACTTCTTTGTGCATGTGGGTGAGGCATTGTCGGTAGGTGTTTTATGCCTCTCTGAGTACACTGTAATAATTCTCACTCTACCAGATGAAAGATGCCAGAAAATCCACCCCCTTCCTTTCTTTTTTTATTGAAAAATATCCCCCCGTTGGCAAATCTTCCTCTCCCACTTGTCTTTGTTTGACACACACCTCCTTAGGAATTTATCCCCTCAATCCTGCCCTGTCATATCATCCCTCTGAGGCAAAGAAGCCGTCACCTAAAAAAACATCGGAATCTAAAGCGAAATAGCTCGACTGCGGAGAGAAAGACAGTGATTCACAGAGACACATACATCTCAGTCATTCATTCACTTTGCATCTCATCTCGTGAGTGTTCAGCTCTTACAGTGATGAATAGCAAGCGGTTCTGCTCTCTCTGGCTTATGGCTGCCTTAAACCAGCCGCTGCGCGAATATGAAAGATCCCAAAAAATGTCTGGGGGCCTCTGCGCTCACTTCTGTTAAGCTATTAGCCTAAATACACAGTGAAATCATGGGCCCTGTCAGGTATACTGCTGCTCGTGAAGGACATGTGGTGGTATATTACAGCAGGCGTGATGGACTTGGATTGCTGCTTCATCGACCTCTCACAAATGAGAGTAATGGCTAATGACTGAGGCCGACGACTCGAGATGCAAGGCTCATTGCGCTCCAGTGAGGCCTTTCAGCATCTGTGTTTCCGCCTACTAAATGCTATTCATTATTATTGGGGTGACAGGTGCTGTATTAAACCGGAGGGGAGGATGACACACGGATGATTTCATACACAGTTTGACCTCTGATTATTGATTTTGTCTCTCTTCTTTCTGCTTTTTTTTTTTACATGTCTGCCCTGTCTCTGCCCTTCTTCAACATTCCTCAGGTAAGAGCTCATGAAGATTCTTCTTTTATTTTTACATTTTTATCTGCTACTGCAAACATGATGCTGTATACTTTAATATAATAATGAGGCATTTTATGGACACTAAGTATAGGTGATTGTAAATAGACTGCACTTGCACAGCGCATTTCTAGCCTTAAAAAAAAAGGCCTGAATACTATATGTTATCAATAGTCTTAGGAAAACTTTTAAATTTTTCTTCCAGTGTTAGAGATTGTTGAAAATTATAAGCTAAAAAGGGCAACTCTAATATTAATTGCTATCCTGGGGCACTGATCTGATACCAGTGCTGTCTTTTTCCCAAAGTTAAAATATGTATAATGCATGTTACATATTAAACATGTAATGAAACCTGTTTTGACCATGAAGTGTTTCAAAATGACATCCTGGCACGAGGCTCAGCTACATCTAGTATATTTTTGATACCTTTAGCTGATCTTCAGTGGTGCTATTAACAGACATGTACTTAACATGGACTGGCCCCATAGCACTTTGGTTAAGGTTACGGTTTTGTGGTTTTGGTTTGGTTAATGTTAACAAAATGAACATGTTGTGTCTTGTGCTTCCGGTCACGGCAGAGTTTTTCTGTGCTGAACCAGAACCAGATCTTTGACCATGTGCTCCTGGCGCCTGTAGGTAGCCAACAAAACATTTGCTGTAGTAATAATGCTGTAGTCACCGCAAGTGATGATTGTGTTTCAAGGTCAGATATTGTGGCGGAAAACAAATGAAATATACATGGTCAGTGAATATTTTACTGATGTGTGCAGTGTCAACATTTTAATGAGTTGCCAGATAAATTAATTACCAACATTTGATTATTACAATGCAATCTGGTCAACGTTATGTTTCCTACTAAATGTATTTGCGGTTGTTGTATATAAATGTTATTTCTAGCAGAAAGGGTTGTTATTTGCTGGTTATACATCAAATGTCTCACTTTATCAGTTTGCAGTTTGAGGGCAGCTGACTTCTGTCTTATCTGTAGCGGCAGTGATTTGGGACACAGCTTTTATACGCATCTGAGGAGATTAGCTTGTCATTGTTCAGTGTGAGCATATTTACACCAGCTTTATAGACACACAGACATGGAAAAGGGTTCACACGCATCTTCACAGCCCAGCACTCCGGTGTCATACAGCGTGCACTTGCTTTGACAGAAAGTACAATATATGTAGCACCAAACCAACAGAAAACAAAAGCTAAAATCCCAGAACTCTGAAGTTTGATTCTGAGCCCTCTAAGCTGTGCAGCCGCAGATGAGTTCCGAACTAAGTCATTTATTTCTTGTCCTGTGTCTTGCCACATGCCTGCAATAGCAGGGAAAAGCCCTTGTGGTGATGTGGACTGAATATTTATCACTTCTTGAAGGTGGAATGAAAGGAATTAATGGCTATAGTTGTCGTTTCGATTCCCGTCCACCAGCCCCCAGCATTTTCCCGATTGCTTATGCGGGGTAACACGTCCTCTCAGCTTCTCAGTAAGAATGATAAATTTCATTATTGCGCAGAGGCAGTAATCACTGACTCCAGAACTGTGTGCTTTCATCATTCCTAATTGGCTAATACATTACCTCCACTGATGAAAAATGGCGTGTGTGTGTGCAAACTTGTGATGAGATGCACTTTGTCTTACAAAGTAGCTCAAGACGCGAGTGTAGGTGGAAGGAGGAGAATGGAGCTTTTTGAAAATTCATAAGGAGGAAGATTTATTTAAAGGGGGGCTTTTCATCATTGATTGATAAAACGCAGCGGTGAGTGAGAAAGGATTATAAGACTTATGAGATTTGAAGATAAACCGCTGCGTGTTTAATTTAGGGGACAATTAAAGCGACATATCACTGGTGCTACACCACTGCACATTAGGCTAATCCCCATGGAGACTGTTGTAATGTTTGTTTAGAAAGCAGCCCCCACCCCCATGGGACGAGGACGTGCAGAGGGATTTGTCAGATGACGAGCCTTGCTTGGTGTGTGTTTTAAGAATATTAATGCTCACCACATGAAATGATTGTTTGACTGGAATAAATGTGTGTGTACATGTTTGTATGCATAATCATTTCACTTCTTGGAGGCTTTTTGCTCTGTAATGTTAGCTCTACATCTCTAGCTCTAGATATTTTCGGAGCTCATACAACAGACAAAGCCTTAGAAATACAGATCCACAAAGACTGACAATATTTGAGTGGGTTTAGAGAAGTATTATTATCAGTCCCGCTCGGGATGGGAGATACTTTAGATATGGCTGAAGGTAGAGAACCAGGTAGCAGGTTAATGGCGCAGTTATATGGTCTGTGTGGGGGCAGTGACTGGGCTTGTTGTTTGCTGAATACCTTTTCTAAATCGTGATACACCCAGGAACTAATGCAAGAACAGGTGGCTCAGGTGAAGGTGTAGTGGTTGGAGCAATAGCTGACTGGAGACAGTAAGAACCAGCTAACTATTTAACCCGAGGACCAGTCAGTGTGTTGGGGGTTATGGCGCCAAGCCCAGGTTTGGCCTAAAACCACAAGAGTGTGAAGACAGGTAATAACCTGCAGTTTTAATTAACGTACGGTGACAAACACAACCACACAAGGGAGGAAGGAACAGCGAAAAAAAAAAAAAAATCAGAGGAGAACATAGAACACAGGCAGAGTCACAGTCAGAGCCGTGACACCTACCAGGCTTTTACCGCTCAAAGAAAGAGCGCTAAATGTTGCTAATTACACTCAGTGACACATTGTACAAAGCCACACACATCATATTTCAACTGACAAGGGTACATGACAAAGATTTCTGTAGCACTACCATGGCAACCAAAATGTGTCCGAAAAGAAACGCACTCGTCTCAAAAAGGGAGAGAAACATTTGCATTCAGGTGTATTATATCTGAACACTGCAGCTGATGGGCGAACATTTGTACTTCTGGAGAAAGTACATGAATATCAATTCGGCACTATTATTGTTGGATGAAAACTAACAATAGTAAGATTAGGATTTTAATGTATGGAAATTAATATCTATATTTTTTTTGCATATGAAACCTTTGCAGGAACCATCTTAGATGTCATTGTGTGTACTAGTATTCTCTGCCTGTGTATGTTGCATCAGTGCAGTTTGATGTCGGTGTGTTTGGCCCCCACTGTGAAACCTATAAACCCCCCAGAGAACAGTGTGATAGGTGTGGAAAGCAATGAGAGTGGAAAGCAAGCCCCCGCTGCCAATTACATACCCAGCAGATGACTGAACGCTTAGCTGGTAATCTTTCCCTCCTTCTTTCCTTCCTTCCATCCCTCCTTTCGTCTGGTGATCCCACAGTTCCTTCACTGCTTTCTTTCCCTTTTCAGTTTCGCTCCCTGCTAGTAAGACCATCAAGGCAGGGTGAGGTTTACACCCCCTTGAGCTGGATTTCATGTAAACGTTGGTCTTTGGTAAATCCTAGCATTTACTGGACAGCAGCAATGATAAAAGTTCTCAGATCGGGCAAGCAACACAGGCAGTCAGACAATGAGACAACTTATTTGATGGAGAAAACAAAGGCAAAACATAAATTGATCAACCAAAATGTCCAATGAAAACATCCATCAGAGTTTACTGACCAAATTCCCGGCCTGACCTACAGCACTTGCCGTAGTTAGTTGCCATAGCACACAGTCTTTGTGTGCAATCCAGGCTTATAAGAAGCACCGTGGGCGTGCTCACTTTGGTTGTTTCCAACTTGTGTGATCATCCAGCCTCTAGCCTTGTTCTAGACTTCTGAATCACTGTCCACACCTCTGATTTGTCTAGTGATTCAACACGTCTGGTGTTTTGCTCATGGACAGAGGGTTTCCCCGACTGGAAACACAACAAAACAACCATAGTTTAGAAGGAGTACCAACGTTGTCATCATCCAACATAACTAGCTAACTACTTGGCTATTTCCATTAAAAATAGCGACAGGAATGTTAGCTTAATCACTCCCAGCATTCGCTAACACAGCTTTGTGTTAACTGATTATTCAGGCCATAACAAAAAGAATTTACCTCGTCAACAAGAAAACGAAATGAGTCTGATTATCATCTGATAGGAATGATAACCAGAACTTCTTATGTTGGAATAAAACAGACTTATCGAATACTGTAGGTTTCAATAGACATTGCTTCTGCTTTTTATACATTTTGACTAATGTGACTCTTCTAGAAGTTCTGGGTGGTCACCCTCCAAATAAGTTTAACACAGTGATGCCACAGAATAAGTAATAGTGCATTGATCTCGGATATAAAGCAGTTTCAGTGCTGTCCCTAGATGCTCTCCCTCTCTGTTTCTTAGATCTGTATTCGCTTGGCCTTTCTTTTAAACTCCAAACAAATACCAACCTTGTACATTTTATCCTTTTATTTATCTTTCCCCATGCATGCTCTTTCCTGTCTTGCTCTGTGGTGTTTTGAGGGCTTGCAGCATTCACACAGAACAGTGGTTGGCCCAGCTTCCGAGAGGCCCTGTTTGAGCCTCCCCCCTGTGTTCTTGCTTTAACGCGGACGGATCAGGCCAGTCAAGGAGAAAGGCCCCGCAGCCAACACCCTTCTCTCTTTGCCCCGTCCTTTATCTGGCGTCTCTCTGTCCTCACCACATCACAACCAGAGCAGAACAGGAAGGTGAATCACCATCATCGTCCTTAAACAATCTGCTACACTCTAAAAGAGACAAGAGAAAGGGAGGGTTGTTATATCAAATACTTGTCGTAGCAAGTGGCCGCTGCGATTCCCTTAAGCACTCAGCGAGCAATTTGTTTCAAACGTGGAATAGTTCTTTGCTACAGTTTACCCACACAAGGGGGACAAATCCTTCTCTCAGCTCCCCTCCCCTCAATTGCTGCCTTCTCACGTCACGTAAGATAAAGTAGGCATGTTGGCTTTCGTCTGCGCGCTTCCTATGGCCTCCATGCTTGCTCTTTGGGTTGACGCACCAAACGCCGTGACAGTTTGCCACTAAGAAATACTTTTTTATAGAGTTAAGAGGCCTCTTAGAGTGTCTGACAACTCCTTGTTGTGCTAAGTGCGAGTCAGAAACATTTGAAATTAGCAGGAAGCTAACAGGCCCAGCATGACTGGAGACTAAAGCTCTGAAACATGGAGCACAGCTTGATGGTATAATGAATCGTTAGGACTAGACAGCACGGTTAACTGCTCTGACTGTGTTCAACAGAAAAAACAGCAGCACTGTTAGAAACTAAAAAAAACCTTTGGTTGATCAAACAAAGCCTTTCTGTTCTTTAAGCCAAGGTGGGAAGGAGAGTGATGCTGTTATAGCATCAAGACCTGTTCAGAAGGAGATCTGTAGGTTTGGCGGTCACATTCCACTATTAAATCCACATACAAAATCCAAATCTTTGTCAATCCCTTATCAAACATATTTAGGTTTAGCATCCACCACTGTAAGTAAAGTTATTAATGACTGAAACTTATTTCAGTTCAGATTAAGTGTTGTTGGCCAAGGCGACAGAAACACTACAGCTCCAACAGGCAAAACTACAGTATGAGGACAAAGTAACCAGAGGATTAAACTTCACATTAAGTTTGAAGTATTAATTAAAACAGTATGTGAAGTATTGCTCTACAAGGTCCAGTTTAATGTAGAGTCCGTGCGTCTGACACTCAGAGTTTGATGACCACAGGCAGGAATGGCTTCCTGTGGCGCTCTGTGGTGCATTTTGGGTGGGGGAGTCTTGCAAATACCTCCTTTGTTTAATCAGTATGACACTGAGTGGGTGGGAGACATTGTCCAAGATGACATGCAGCTTGGGCAGCACCCTCCTCTCTGACACCACCAACAGAGAGTCCAGCTCCGCCTCCACAATGTCACCGGCCTTGTGGATCAGTTTGTTCAGTCTGTCATTGTTGCCGCTATTGCGTTATTACTGCTACCCTCGGCCTGCTGCCCCAGCATGCAACAGCAAACAGGACGGCACTGGCTCTCAACATCCTCAGCATCATCCGGCAGAAGCTGAAGGACCTCAGACATTCTTGGCCCAGTCCATTATAGTATCAGTGAGCAGTCCCAGGTACCTCCACAACGTCCACACTAAACTCCTGGATGGAGACAAGCTAACATCTAATACATCCCTGCTCAGGCCTTGTTTGCACTCTGTTGACAGCGCCGCTGTTTAGCCCCTGATCGATTTTTTTTTTTAATCCAATCCCAACCATTCCCCATTGGCTGTGACCTGTTACCACAGTAATCAATAGCCAGCAAATTTCGCACCAACACTGCAGATGCACCACTGAATTAGGGCAATTAAAGCGGAGGAGGAAGAAGGAACCGAGTGGAGCAGAATGTGAAAACATGTGTGGAAAATGTAAGAGAGGGTGAGTCACTGCAGAGAGGCTTTTGTTAGTGGCAGACTCACCATTACATTCACCATTTATTAATAAAATCCCAGAAGTTTATTATTAAATCCAAGTTTCTCATTTCACTTGTGTCATGTTGAGGGGAAAAAAAGTTATGAGCTTTTGAAAAGAGGAATGAAGAAAACAAATCTGTACATTTTCAGCTGATTTTGCATTAATCAGTTATTCATGCTGTTATTAATTAATGCTGCATCCATGAATAATACGTTACTAAGTAATGAGAAAAAAATATTTAGTCATTTACTTTACTCATATTGTGTTATTACCTCTAATCATTTATTGTATAATATGATATAGTGGTGGCGCAAAATAGTCGAAGATTAGATGATTCGATGGGCGGAGCCTGGTTCACTGCCAATCTCACAGTTGAACCTACGCAGAGGCATTGTGAAACGAGGATCATATTATTCTGGCTATATGGGGGTGCACAATGTCTGATTTTACATAGAACTAATGGTTTTCTCCCAATAAGTTAATATAACTTATTACAGCTTATTGTGATATAAATATCAATATATTATGCTGTAAATAAACATGTGAACAGAAAGAAGTTTTTAATAAATCTTCAATATTTGCATGAATAAATCTATAGTTGCATCAGTGTGCGCGGCGCGTGCGCGATGCGCGATGCGTCGCATGCGTCGCATGCGTGCGTGCGTATGTGCGTGTGTGTGTGTGTGTGTGTGTGTGTGTGTGATAGAAGAGGAAGAGAGACAGAGCACCAGCTAATCTGGTGTTGTGCATAGTTGTCCGCACCTTGCAGGACATTTAAATCATTTATCACCATTGATGGACCACACAGAGAATATTATGTCGTTTTTAAACAGTACTTGGACAGTACTAGGTCCGCGAGGAAACGTGTGGTGCATGCAGTTCTCGGCTGGCGTGCACAAGACCGGTGAATGGCAGGCGAGCAGAGCAGAGAGAAAAAGGTCAACAACCGAGCTTCTGTTTAAGCTGGAAATGTACAGTGTAAGTTACAGTGCATAATGAATAACGACTGCAGCTCTGCAGCTTCTCAAGATTGAAGAGGAGCTAGAGTGTGTACCACCCCCCAACACACACACACAACACACACACGCGTACATGAATCAGTCAACAATGGGCAAGACTTCACAATTCTGATTTGACTATTTAAATTCCTGCTAAATATGCTATAAAGTCTTCTGTGTCTCTGGAGGCACTTTGAGTAAATAACACAAATGTCATCAGAGTTACCTCACCTTGGCTTGGAGACTACGCATTTTAAAACAGAAGGTGTGGAGAATGTCTAACAGGAAGACGCTGTCGAGTATAGGACCCAGCGTTTGTGGGGCTTTAACAATACATGGAACTACTGTGCAACATACACTGGAGGTAATTAAGATGTGGTGGGCGAGATGTGACGATTTGCAGAACAGATGCTTTCCTGAAGAGGTGACGCATGTCAGCGCTGGTATAAAAAACAAAAACAAGAAGACACAGTGGTATCCTGAGGAGCTGACGTGCATCATCGCGGGTCGAGCTGTGACAAGACACCACCGCAGTGTGGACGCACATTAAAAACAACTATAGGTGCAGTTGTTCACATTAAGCTGCAACAATGGAAAGACACGACCAGCAGACTCCAGTGGCATTACAATAAAGTAGATTTTGTCCATTTCATCAAGACATAGCATAAATTACATTTATTGCAGGGGCCATTTGTGAAAAGAGCTATTTTCCTTCACTTTCCTTAACACTTTTTTTTTCTCCATTCTGCATGCTCAAAACATTATGCATCGCCTCATTTAAAGGGATTTGCTGAGATTAAGGCAGACACCGGCAGATAATAAGATGAGCATGTTTATATATTTTAGAGGCAGATGTGAAGCAAATTACACGGTTTGTGTGACGATATGCTAATTCAAATTATCCTCAGCCTGCCTGCTGTGAGGAATACAATCATATTCGACACGCATGTGAATGAATCACAGGTTAACAAACACACACACACCTGCCCAGCTGCACTCATACATACAAAAAAATGTCCTCTGAATGCACAAGCAAGATTAAACTACAATGCCTGATGCTGTTTTCACATAATTGTTGCTGCACCTGTGTTGTTATATCACAACAATAATCAGAATAAAAAACAGAACCATTACACTTTTGTCACATCTCATCAACTTTTTGCTCTTTTGTAAACATTGCGAGGGGTGATGCACAAACTAAGTTTGAAGTAGGACGTGGGTGAAGGGAACCTTCAAACCTGGTTAATACAGATCATAGGAACTCAATCAAACCCCAATTAAAATTCCTTTCAATCCCTCATCAAATCTATTAAGACTTAGATTTCAATAATGTAAGTTAATAAAGTTATTGATACCTAAAACTCATTGCAATTTAGATACATCTCAATTTTTTGGGGGGAAGACAGCAGACGCAGGCTAAACAGCTTTGAGTGGCAGCCTAATTAATCATTATTGGGTTCCATAACAACCTGTTGCTAGGACCCGAAAACTGGATGATAATATCATTTCAAATGTGCTTTAAATTTAGATATCTGATTGAAATATGGGGGATTTAAGTGACTAAAACGGCTAAAATGCTATCAGCCAGATCATTTCATAGAGAACTGCCAAAAAATGCAGCCCACTAGTGATTTTAGTCTGGCATTAGGGAGTGGTGTATCTTTCGCTAATAAATGACCTTGGCTGAGTGCAGACTCTGACATGCAATCTGGTGCAGTTGCCATTTTATTTCAGCTCATTAAGGCTTGTGTGGAAGTTTTTGGGGCTGCAGGGACTTCAACCGATGAATTTGTTAATTTGTCTGTCCTAACCTTTGAACCACTGAACTCAGTTTTCCACAATCCTCCAGGAAGTCGAACCTAGGTGTGAATTAAGCCCATAGACCCAGCTTGCGGCTACCATTGGTCATTCACCTGTGACCTGTGACATCACTTAATCAACAAAACCCCAGCGCCACTTCTACTCTCTCTTTTTCTGGACTCGATCGCTGAAGCTGCGGATAGCAGCATCTGTGTCCCAGCGTGTCCTGCCCAGAGCAGACATGCAGCAGAACTGAACTCTATGTTTTCGCAGCGACATGATTGCCTGTCTAAGATCGCTGAAAACCAGCTCAGTTAGCCAGCGGCTACAACATAAAGTATGCCAGCTAATTTCACATTCTGACAGCATCTGCACAATCAGAACACAACATGGGAGAAGACTAAAAAATACCTAGCACTTCTTCCTTGGTGGACTGGAAACGTACCATAGCATTATTTAGCGTTAATTAGCTTGACAGTGTAATATTACTTAGCTTAACACCGGACAGTTTAGCTTTTGTAATGTGCATGTATTGATGTCTTTCATTGAGGTTTTATTGTTGATCGATTTACGGGCTGATATGAGCTAAATTTAAATTGGTATCAGCGTTTGTAACAGCCAATTATTGCCGATTAAAAAACAAACGGAGAGACCGACCCTTCAATCGTGAGTGTTGGTTTACCCACCAGAGGGCACTCTACAACTCTGCTGTTGATAACAGCGCCACAAATCCACCACAAAACAAAGCAATCAGCTGACCACACTCCAGCAGAGCATACAGAACCAACAAACTAAGTTCACAGTGAGTTGGTAACGTGAAATACATTAGTTAAATATTAAAAAATAGCTCTCATCACTCCTCTTCTTAGCCCACATACTAAATTCCCAGTAAATCTCAGTTGGAAGTTGCAAGTCCTTGTTGTAGACAGTTATGTAGTAGTAGATTCAGCAGGTCACTGTATCATAGACATATTTTAGAGCAATTGAGAAATGGTTTCTTGTAGCTTTGGATAGAATTAAACGAGTGCTGGTAAAATGGATAAACAATGAATATGCTGCTTTTAAAGTAGCCTTTATGGCAGATTATGTGTATGGTAAAACACACATGCTTATTCTCTCTCGCTCACTCTGTATTACAGATGGCATAAAGATGCACACTGCCAGACTACAGAGAAGCTTTTTCCCCCCAGGCTGTGAGACTCTTAAATTCATCCTCAGCACTGCACCGTGCAAAATACTTTATCAAAAGTATAATTTTATAATTTTTTGCATATATTGGTTGCTTTAGAAACGGAAACACAAACTGTATCTTATTTTACAACCCTGTTGTAATATGAGAAATACATTTACCTTAATATTCCTTAATTATTATGATTACATTGTATAGATACTTTGTTTTCTGTAAACTACAAGAAACAGAATGAATCTCTGGGGAAAAGCTTTTATAATCATTTCAAATGAGTTGAAACAAGCTGCTTCTTTTAAAGGGTGAAACGTTGCAGTATTTCCCCTAAATGCTGGCTACAAGAAAACTTGTATCAACTACATTGAGGTTAAAAGGAAAATCCTAACTTCTCTCTACAAATATAGTCCGTGCATCTTTTCCACTAGAAGCTAATAGCTAATAGCTAACTTTCAGTTCATCTTGTCATCACAACTTCTCTTTTGGAAATATGAGTCATTTCTTTTCTCCATCTCTGCTCCTACCCCTCTCTTCATCTTTATTTATTCATTTCTAAGCTCTTGTATATGACATTCTCTCTCTGCAGGAGTACTGTGGCAGAGCTGTCACCTACTGCTGCACTCCCTTCTGTTGATACCAGAGTGACAGCTAAATGGCTGTAAAGTAAATAAATAAAGTTTTATAATGGTTGTTGCCGAATGTGTATGTATGTGTGCATAACCCCTGAAGGGGAATTTTGTTTTGAATATCAGCAGTAAACTACTTACACCTTTTAAGTTTACATAAAACAGTTGTACAAGCAAACTTAAAATGTTTAATTCTACTTGGTATATCCGCATGTATGGTAGTTCATGTATGCCAATATTTTTTAAAAAATGGTTCTGATAAAAATTTTGTTTTCCATTTGAGTGCATGGTGTATGACAAAACTAAAGCAGCACTGATCCTCTTTTTGGCCACTTGGTAGAGGAACTTCATACCAAGTTGAACATCACACACCTATTTACACATCCAACAGATCATTTAAAGTTTGTCGAATATTCACTCTCTCTTAGCTCTGTTTTGGTCTCCACCAACTCCTGAGAAAAATATCTGGTTACCTGCTAATTGCTCCACTGTGTTCACATTCTGGTTGCTAACTGTGTGCGTCTGCTGTTTGGTGATGAGCAGGTAGTGAATAGTGGCTTGATCAGATCTCTTTTGCTGAAAACAGCGGCTGCTGCTGCTGCAGCTGGTAATGATGTTGATGAGAGAGGTGAGACTGAATCACAGCAGTGAAATTGTGGGCCATAAAACCAAAACAATGAGCTAAAAGATAACTCTGTGGGTTTGTCACAAGACATTACTTAGTCTTTTGAGTAACTGTATATAAACTGTATATAAAATATTGATAATTGCAGCTTTAGCATTAAATAAGCCTTTTATACTACTACTAACTGTAGAAATTCTAATTTAAATTAAAACTCCACTGACTAGTAATGTTCATGTTTTGAATGCTTGATTAATGATTTCATCAGTTTGATGAATGATTTTAAAAATCATTCCACTTTAATATTGGCTTCCCGGGACCTCCGTTCTGAGGATTGTTTGAGGCCCTGGCTTCACTGTCTTTGTTTACTCCTAAAACTCATAATATATTCCATTATTTATGAATCATTTTTCAGCCTTTCTCTCACACGGCCCCTCCATCTCTCTATCTGAACCTCATGCTTGCTTTTTACGTTCCTCTCACACGCCATCTCTCCCAGCCCTCACATGCTCGCACGTCCACCTCCGTCTGCATGCCTTTGGATTTTTCATCACCTAAAGATTTGTTCCTCCCCATCTCACCCACAGCCTTCAGCCTACATTATTAAAAGCAGCAGCCCCCGCATGTACAACCCAGGAGAATGGCCTCACAGATGCCCCCCACTGCCACTCAAAGCCCATCACCAGCACCCTTGCATCATGGCCATGGCTGATTTGAGCTCAGTTTAAAAACATTGGAGGGGATGATAAACAGAGGGGCTGTCATTCACAAGCTCATGGCAATCAGGGGAGGGAGGAGCCCTCTGCCATCTTGACGCACATTTTGGGAAAATCTCTGTGGGACGCCGGCTTTGATCACTATCATTTCCCCAGTGTGTGTGAACTGTATGAGCATGCATGTGTGAATGTGCTGGCAGGCAGTGGTTAGTCAATGTGTGTGTTTATGCAAATGTACTTTTGTCCTCAGTTACTGTCAAGGTGTTTACTTGTGTTTGAGCTTCCAGACACAAGTCTTTGTTTGAGCCCACACGGACGCCTCACCACCCCACCCCCTACTGTTAGCTGTTTATTTATAACCAGGCAGCATCAGCAACAGCGGGCTGTGAGCCCTGAGTGGGTGTGGGGGCCGACTATCATGTCAGCGATGGGTCTGGCTTAATGATAAGCCTACACTGCCTTGACTATGGGATCAGCGCAGATGTGTATTGAAATTCCTTACAGACTGTAATCTTGGGGCTGAAGGATAGTGAAGGAGAGAAGGCGGATGTGGCAGATAAAAAGAAATGAGGGGGAAAATGAAGATGACTCCACAGACCTGAGGTTTTTAGACTTCTTTCGGGGAAGGAAATTGGTAAGAAATGCAATATGTCTAAATCTGAGGCCAAGGTGAAACAAACCTCTGCAATTTGCGGAAACTGACATCCTTGAGCTCCTTCTTTCTTTCTACACAAACCAACAGTAGAATATAAAATCCCCTTTTTGTTGGATTTGAAAATTTCCAGTAGTTAAATTAAAAAATAAAAAACATGGTAGAAGACAGCAACCAATGCCCATATCTTTCTTCAAACAAAAATGTATATTATCAAAATAATTTATTTTTTTATGCATAAAAAATCATTAAAATAGGCTGGTGACAGTCTTTCAATTTACTACATTACCAGCCGACTTAGAAAATCAGATCTTCAACAGATCCTGATCTAAATCTGATCTAAGTGAAGGGCTTACTGACTGAATCTGCAATTTCTGCCAACAGCCAACAGTCCTGGGTTTTACAGTTGGAGAAGGTCTACGGTTATAAAAGTTTGGTTAAAGTTTTGGTCATTGTCAGATAATATGTACTCCCACATAGTAGACAACATCTTCTTCTGCAAGAGTTGAGCTACATCATCTGCCCATTTTATAGTCCAGTTCCAGTTTTCTAAAGCAGTTTAGACTTTGGTGTATTAAGACATGGAATAACATGTTTTTGATTGGTCAAAAGAGAATTTTAAAACTATTAACAAAGACAAAGTTTTCTTTCAGAGTTTGTGACCTGTCTGTGCTGGTGGAAGCATGCCAAAAAGCAGTCTTCAAAAAATTAGTGCCACATCTGTCAAACAAAAACTTACTCAAAATATTCCATTTGGGCTTTTGATCTCTTTATAGCAGGGAGACTGCTCTCCTCAGAGTGTGCAATAACCTTTTGTTGACTGAAGATGCTGGTGAGTGTTCCATTCTAGTTCTTTTGGACCTCAGCACTGCGTTCATACAGTTGATTATACACAGACTGGAAAGGTGGGCAGAAATCACAGATGTGGCCTTAAACTAGTTCATGTCCTACCTAGCAGATCTAACGGATGTTTCTCACTCTCAATGGCAGCTAACTCTCATCTCCCACATACTTGCTCTGCGGTGTTCCTCAGGGTTCAATTCTAGGTCCCAATTTATTCTCCATCCATTTGTGGATGATGTTATATAAAAGTAACATTATCCGCAAATACAATGTACAATTCCACTATTACGCCGATGACACAAATCTCTATATCCCAATCAGACCCAATGACCAGTCTAACATAGTAATCCTTCACAAATGCCTAGCTGAAATAAATGACTAGATTACAAAATCTGATGTCAGTGTACATCAGCTCATAGAACTCAACAAAGAAAGTTTAGTAATGTTTTTATCATTTAAGAAATATAACTAATGTTTATTATTTTAGCCAAAGTTCTGGAGAAACTCATCCATGCTTTTATCTCTTCCCACCTCCACTACTGACTACCTTTATACCCATCTCTGTCAGAAATCTATTCATTGCATAAAGTTAGTCAAAAATGCTGCAGCTAAACTTTTAACTTGCTTCAAAAAATGTGACCATATCAACCCAGTTTTAACATCCTTGCACTCGCTTCATGTTGCTTTAGTACTGATTTAAAAATTCTTCTAATTGTTAGCAGTTGCAAGTGAGAATGTGTTGCATAAAGGGCTGCACTGTACTCCCTCCTCATAACTCTCACCACCCCTTCTGTGTTTCTTGTCTGATTTCATTGTTGTGGCCTCTGCGAGTTATTCTCTTGATGCACACATACACACACACACACACACACACACACACACACACACACACACACACACACAAACACGCAATCTGAGCTTGCCATCCCATGCCTGTAATGAGAAGTGACCCTCACACAGATACAGTGTCACAGTCGCATATTGTACGTCATAGCCTGCCCCATCTGTTGGCCTTTCTCCATCTCCCTCTCTCTCTTTCTACTCCTTGACCACCCATTCGTTCATAAATGAAGCGGCGAGGATTATGCAGCCGTCAGGATGACAACGACACCCTCCACACTTCAAACCTAAGCTCACCTCCTCATCTTCCCACTGTAGCTCGTCCAATAAGCCTCGAGGTCTGGTAGCAGGGGGCTACAGGAGGTCACAGCTGACTTTATTAAAACATGGGTGTCTATTAATCTGCAGGCCAAATCACACTGAGAACAAGCAGGGTGGGGTGGGGGGAGCAGAAATATAAAAGAGAAATAAAAGGGCAAAAAGAGGAGGAGGTGGTATTGAAGGAGGACTGAAAAGAAAAAAGAATAAAGCATAATGCCTGGTGCACACAAAGGATTTTCAAATCTTAACCAATTTTTAAAACGTGGGATACCACAAACATAAGAAAAAGATAGATAGACTTTTTGTTAATTCTGCAAGGAGAAATTACATGTTTTTCACTCTGTTATTATTGTTAGTATTAAACACACGTGCACAAACAGGACCCATATCAACACAGAGAGATGTTAGAGTGAGGGGTTTAGGGGCTTGCTCACCACCTTCAGCAGTGCCCAAGGGTCTCATTCATAAAACTGTGCTTGCAAACCTCACTAAAAATGTGTATGTTCTCCCAAAAGCCAAAAATGGCGTATGCCAAAAAATATTCAGACTTATAAAACCGTGCGTACGCACACTTGCAAGCAAGTTCCCTTTATAAATCACAATCAACTTGAAATGCGGCGCATGTGAAGGAGTTCCATGTCCGACCCTTCAAACGTCCACAGTTGCCTATAAATGGTCAGTGAAACGCCCCTCATTAATATTAATACGTACTTACTGCATGAAGAAAAGGAGGCAAAATCTGACAGAGAAGCTACAAAACGACATTTAACTCAGTGTGACACTCATGTTCCTTTTGGTGAAGCTGAAGCATGTTGTTTGGTGGGTAAAAAACGCACTTTCATGCAACGCTTGTGCACAGGAGGGAAGGCGGCACCGGAGCTCCACCTCCACTTTTAACTGATCTACAGAAAGGGGCATTCCTCTTGAGTAGTGACGTCACTGACCGGAGGGGGACACACAGACGGGATGACCCAGGTACTAATTTGAAAAGGCAATAAACCAAATGCATTCCACTTGTGTTTAAGCATTTATTTAGGCTAAACAAACAGTCCACTCACTTAATGAGGCTGCCGATGAGTTAAAATAAATATGACATGTTATTGACAATAAAATAGTGTTATTTTTCCATAACGTGTTTTTACAAGCAGCGCTTCACATCCACACACTGGCACACAGCGTGGCTCCATAAGGCAACCAACATCTGATAAGAATAGGGTAAACTATGCATTAGTATTTGTTCACACTGACACACTGAAAATGGCATCAATTTGAATGTAATTTGTCCTCCTGTTCACCTTATTTAGGAGACTAAATTGTGCTGCATGCAAGTATTAATTAATATGATTCCTGATTAAACTGTCCAACATATTTGAGGTGTTCTTTTGCAGAAACAGATATCTTCCTTTGTGTTTACTATCCTCAGTCATGGTTCTTTTTATGCGCCGCATATTATCTTAAAATATGCTTTTTTAAATCAATCAAACGAGTGTTTGATTACCCAGAAAGGCTTTAAGCCTATACTACACAGAGGTAATATTTTGATATATTTTTCACAGTAAAAGGCCTATTCATTTCAAACTATTTCATCCTTCTGCCATCTGAGTCGCCATTTCTCATTTCTCCTCTTTATGTGCGTACGCATGGTTCAGAGTTACTTACAGGATGCACATTTTCCCGTGAAATTTGTTTTTTTATAGATTACAACCTTTGCTTGGGAAGTGGCGTACGGACTTTTCCATCCCTGCCTTGTACGTACGCATCATTTATAAATGAGACCCCAGATGGTTCAGTCAAGACACAGGACGACTAACTTGGCATTTATACCTAAATGATGATGGTCTAACAGAAACTAACGTGATGAAACATGACATAAACAAACGTTGAGGCAGACTGTCGTTGTCAGCTAGTGGCATGTTTAGCACAGAAAAACAAAAAAGATGCATGAAACTGGATGAACCGTTGACCTCATGGCTGAAAAGGGGAAATCAGCATGGTTTATACATCTTATAGTGCAAGTAAGTAAACAAGAAATTTCTGATGCTTCCCAGTCAGCTCAGTTTAATTGGCTGTTGCAGGTTTCTGAACGGAGGATCCCCAATTTTGAATCCTAATGTATTTATGATTCGAATGCTTCCGATGCTTCCGATCCAGTTGGTGACCTTAAGATTATGTCTGTAACCGTCTCACGCAACAGGATCATTTGAGAAGATGGTCAGTTCTGACCAGCCTTTGATCGGGAACGCCTGTGCTATTGTTAGGAGGGGCAAATCGGACCCAAAGTCAGACAAATTATCCTGTAGTCTGCGGCCAGCATAAGAGAAAAATTAAGAAGAAAAGAGAGGGATTGTGGAGGAAAATGAAGGCCAGAGTTTCTGCACTTTACTGATGCAAATTCACTTTGATTCATTCAGCTACACAAATGCATATTCATCTCATATTCATCATGTTTCAGTGTTTTTTTATTACTTTGTGTGCACAATTTCATAATTCATTCGATCTAATTAATTGCCACTGCTTTGCTCATAATTTAATAAAAATAAAAGCATTATACAATTTAACTTCCTCAGCAACTTCCAAACTAGTTTCTTCTCTTAGCTAAGTGAATTTACTTATTTATTACACAGATTGTTTTGTTGAAATGGTTTTGCAAAATGCGGGTTTGTTTAAGTGCTGCTCTAATTCGGGAGAGGAGTCACCGTGTTTACTGTTTAAATGGCTGATGGTGTAACATGCTTTGCAAAGTAAAATGTTTTATTTCTGATGCCATGATTTGATTTTCATTTGAAAGATTAGCAGGAAGCAATGAGTTTGATTGGCAAGCTTAACTGCAGGAAAGGAGTTGCACATCATACTGTACTAAGCGAGCAGTTGTAGCACAGGTAATTCTCCATACCCTCGACATGTGTTTGCCCAGCCAACAAGAGATTTTTCATTTTCAAAAATGTCATTTCCATATGATTTTTCCAAATGTCTCCTTAAATGCATGAATGACTTACAGTTTCATGGATGAACAAGTCGACTTGCAGGGTAAGAGGGAGCTCATCTCCTTGTCTCTGTCCCCTTTAAATCAGCGACAGACGGCTGGTGTCAGGACGTTAGCTGGCCAGTAAGGCCAATCTGCTGTAATGACTGTTTGATGATGAGTCTATTTAATTATCATTAGCCTGATCACACATCCTCTGCCCCTTTATGGATCCCAGTGCGACAATAAGACAGCTTTCCCTGAGAAGAGTTAGAGAGGAGAGGAATTGTACACAAGACGGAACATACGGGAAGAAGAGAAGGAGAGGAGATACAGCAGGAGGAAAGTAGAGACGAAGGCAGGAGGGTGAAAAGAAGGAAAGGAGGCGAGGGGATGGGAGAGAAGACAAGAGAGGAGAGAGGAGGAGATAAATAAAGGAAATGAGAATAAACAAGAGGAGAAGATAGAGAAGAAGGAGAGGAGAGATAAAAGGGGAAAAGGTGACGACAGGAAAGAAGAGGCAAAAGGAAAAACATGAGGAGAGAAGAACAGAGGGTCACAACATAATAGAGGGAAGGCAAAGACTGAAAAAGAGGGTAGGATAGGAGAGGAAAGCAAACATGACAAAATAAGAGGGAGAGGGGAAGAGAGGAAGAAAATTAGAAATTAGAAGAGAGGGATGAGGGAATAGACAGGGAAAGGGATGAGACAGGCTGAAAGGAGAGGCAGGGGAGGGGAGAGGGAGCAGAGAGGGGAGATTGAAGGAAAAACATGAGGAGAGGAGAAGAGTTTGGAAGGAAGGAAGGACAGGAGACAGCTTACTAGAACAAAAGAAGGGTAATGAAAATGGAAAGGGCACGAGGAGAGCAGAGGCATCTGAAAGGAGGGGAGAAAAGGAAATCAAAAACAACAGTGAGATGACAGTGGAGTAGAGGGAACGGGAGGAGAAATGACTCGGACTGTTGAGTGAGTGACACCCGTCCCTCACCTCCTTCACCCGCTCTGCTCTGCTTTACGCCATGCCTGGGAGGGTAAACAGAAGAGAATCCCACAAACAAACCCACACACACACACACACACACACACACACACCTCTGCTGTCCATGCTTATATACAGTGATTGAGCTGTGGAAGGCCAGAGAAGAAACATACACAAGGAGTGTGTTTTAGGAAACATTCCAGCTTCAAGCTAACTGCAACGTCTTTATTGGATTCGACATAAAAAGCTGCAGCAACCCACGCTGTGAAAACACCATCCAACAGAGTGGAGAGCCCCCGCTCTGCCTGCCGTGAGGTTCACGTTGACTTGGAAATAAGTTCAAGGAAATGGGATTGCTTTTTGTGACTTAAAGTAACTGGAACAATGTCAACAAAACTAGCCCTCCAAGACACACTAATGCAAATCCATGTGAACAGGTGCAGGTAGAAGACAAAAATAAGAGCTTGCCATAAGGCAGAGAGCTGGCAGCCTGTCGCAAACATTTCCTGCGACATCCTGCAGCAGTCTTTTTCTATTACAGTAATACTTTACCTGTACAGGACACACAGTTCCCACCAAATGTACATGGCCTTACTAGCATAGCATGTGCTTGCAGCAACCACCGGCTTTGTACAGAACATAATCATCCAATAATGATTACAGTCTTATGCGTCCTTAACTCTGTTCACACAGAGTAGATACGATAGATTCCATGGTGGCCATTAGCCAAGTAAAGAACTTTAAAGAACTCTACTTTACACAATACTCTTTATGTCCACAATCATGTTTCAGGAGAGTGTGAACAAAGTTTTGGCATCACAAAGTGCACGAACAGATGGATGACAAATGAAAGGAAAAATTAACATAACGTGTCTAAGTAGGTGTTGTTGTACCTCAAGCCTCCGAGAATAGCTTCTGTTCTCCTTGTCGCAAGTCAGGTTTCAATCCAAATGTGGCGCAAATTCCAGAAAGTCTGCAAAAGTAAAACTTTTTTCGTTTTCAATTTTCACCATTTGCACTCGCATGTGTGCATAAAAACAGGTGGATGGAAATGCACTTATTGATTCAACCGAGTGTGTGCAACACCGATTCTTCCCCCCATGTGTTCAGTTAGATTTTGATCTGGTGACTGAAGCCCATAGAGGATGACTCACATTGTTTTCATTGATCAAAGCACTTGGAGAGCCCTCGTGCTCTGCGGATGGAGGACTGTAACCTTGGAAGAGGCCGCTGTGATTTCATCCTTTTTAAGTGCTCCTTCCTTTTTGAGTTAGCATCCAGGTTTGTGGTTGAGATACTATTTCACGTTTGCTGAGATCTGGGGATGTTGTAACTACAGTAGGCCAAAGGTCCTTTTTATATTAGCACCAAGCCTGGGCACTCCACCCAACACCTTGACGAGAGCGTGCAACAACATGGAACAGCCTCCCCCCTGCTGTTGTCGGAGACATTACATCATGTAGAGTTCAAGGCTTCAAGAAAAAAACTGGAAAAACAGCTTCTCAGCATGGGATTTTAATCCTCAAGCTCAAGGACTTCAAAAATACACAAATCAGTCTCATATATATTCCTCCAAAGAAGGTTAAAGTCAAGGGCAACTGGATTTGGTTGAACATTTAACCAAGTCCAGTTGCCCTTGACTGGATAACTATGACCTGGATGACTGAGAATCTTCACAGACAGATATATATTCCTGAGCAGCTGTAGATCAGTAATTGGCTCCTTGAAATAATAAGTGTTAATAATTTATTATTTTTTCAATAATATGAGTAATGGTTTGGTCTGTAGCGTAGTTTTGTCCAACCAACAACCAAAACCCAAAGATATTTAGTTTACTACCATATGAAACTGAGATTAACCAGAACAGTACTTTTGATTATGAAAGTAGTTGATGATTAATTGATAATTAAAAATAGCAAGCAACTACACTGACTGTCAAAACTTCATAAAAGTGTTAACCCCCTTAATTCACTATTCAAAATTCTATTATATTTGTTGCTGTATTGTTGATCCATGATATAGTTCTGCGAAGTGTAATGGATATTTAAAACGTACACTTTGTTTAATAAGGTAAATAATCTGTAGGATCTTTCTAGTGCTTCACTCATTCATTCATACACTGATGAGCAGAGGATAAGGTGCCAACAATGCACTAGAAATGAAAAATAATGTTCACATGCACTTTAGGGTTCAGTATCTTGCCCGAGGGGATTTCGTCCTGCAGAGTGGGGGAGCAGGGGGTTCAACCACCGACCTTGTAGGTTAGAGGACGACCACTTCCCCCTGAGCTACAGCCGCCCTTAGGGTAAAAGCTGACTTCCAAATAAATTGCATATTTTAAACCTTACTGTTTGATTTTTATATTACAAAGGTTGATTTTCCATAAACCTTTATACCAGCTTTTTCTGCAAAAGTTTGAGTTAATAACCTCTTTTCCCATCACTGTCCTATGTACATGTATGTGGTACAACAATGCATAGAACTAACAGAATACTGTGGAGGAGTGAAGGGTGGGGACAGTTTTGATTTCTAATGGCAGATGCTAGCACTTGAGGACTGCCTGGTGTTCTTTTGTCTTCCCTATGTTCTCCAGATGTACAAGTCAGATGTGAGGGTGTGGGAAACGCCTACGTACCTGCCCACCAATGGCCTGATGCTAGTTAAATCTGAACAAATGCTCTGTTTGTTAGAACTCTAAGTACCTTTCTGCTGTTTGTGCTCTGCTGTTTAAGTCCTCTTACAGAGCTAATGCATGCAGGTGAATGCACCGCTGCAAGGTTGCCTTCCGTACACAAGCCCGGGTTTTGTGCCCACTCGTTGCCATTGATTCCCAGTAATCCACTAACAACTGTTTACTGTGGTGGAGAGCTGGAGGCTTTGGACTATGGAGCCCACGCCTGGATGTGCTGCACTGCACACAGGACCATCTATCTTCCCTCTAATACAGGAAGTCACCAAGAGCAGCAGTTTTTTTGTTTGAGTATTGAAACGCTGAACCCAGAGAAATGTTGTACACAGTCGATTATGGTTTATATTGTGAGGCTCGCAGGCTTGTGGGTGTTAAAATGGGTTTTGTGAATATGTGTGTGTGTGGTCCAATGTCACCATTTAATAACTTCCCATTCCTTGTCCCGTTGAAGACAATGAGTTATACAGTTTGTCTGTCTCTTTTTTATATACCAACAGGCAGGAGAACAAAACGTTTTGTGACGGACATGAATTCATAAAAACAGATGTAATATTAACTGAATTTGTATATCACTTGCGGCCATAGCAAGTTTTGAGAACAAAATACTTTATAGTACAAAGAAATGTGGCAATTCAAAGAGATCCCCGTCCCCTGAAGGCAGGGAGTGAGAGAATGGAATTACCAGAGAATGAACAGAAAGTGCATCTGAAGTTCAACAATAATAAACAATGATAGAAAGTCCAGAGGTAGGATTATATTAAGTCAGATTTAGATATTAATAGTACATGCTACAATTAGTACACAGACAATATAATAAGTCCAGGGAGAGATGTCTCATAAAGTAGGTCAATGAAAAAGTCCATTAACAGTTCTTCACATGTACTGATTTCCGGGCTGCCTCGTCCGTCTCCTCTGTTTGCCGCCTCGTCGCCCAGAAATGATGCTCATTCATTACCAACTTGCAGCTTGTATTATGTGGACTAGCAAGGCCTTGTAGTGAACAGTGGCCACAGGGAGGTCAACGGTGGGCGTACAAAGAGCAGGACATTGAGACCGGAGACCAGGCTTCACATCCTGAGTCCTGTGTGTGGATAGGTTTAGGCTACCACAACCCTACGGTCAAAGATAGGGAAAGCTTGAGCTTTCAGTTGAATTTTAATAAAGTAGATAAATCCTGTCTCATGCACAGTGTTTAACAAACAGCAGCATTAGAGTGAATGATGATGTTGTTTAGCAGGTAATATTTACCATGGTTACCATCTTAGTTTAGCGTGTTAGCATGCCAACATTTGCTAATTAGCTCTAAACACAAAGACCAGCTCACTTTTATTCCAACAGCCATTAAAGAGCCTGCCAGAAATTAAGAAAAATCACAAAAAGCTTTTACGCTTTCCTGAGGTGAAAAAAGTAAGTTGTGTTGATAAAAATAAAATGCAAAAAAAACTGTTGAAGAAGCTCTTTTTTATTTATGTACACAAGGGATGAGGGAGCCGAGCTCAGGCCTTTTGTTGTACTTGCACATAGTTGCCAATCCAAGACTGTCTTTCTGGCCAAGCTTGCCTTGCAAAAGAGAGATCTTTCTCAACAATTAAAGCTTAATCGCTGTCAAGAAATAAAGGCTGAATGCGCCTCATGTAGTTCCGCATAGTGATGCAGCACAGTGATTTTCTTTGTTTCCCAGAATACTTTTTGACAGCGCTCAGAAAAGGGACATGAACTTGTCGCTCTCAATTAACCTAGCGCGTACAGGTGCAGATAACCAGCCGACTGCTTCATGGATACCAGGGCAGGTCTATGATCATGGATAAGACTTCTGCGTTGGCTGTTTTGCTTTTTGGTTCCTGGAGGCTGCTGTTGGCGAAGACATTGGTCTGTCTGCCTTTTCTAGAAGATGTCACTGCTCTTTTATTTAGAGAGAGCGGCTGCAATTTTCTTTTCTGTCAAACTCCACTGGAAATCTTTCATCGACCAATTATCCACAAAGAAAACACATCATATTTTCATCGGCATATTTTCACTGCACTCAAATGTCTTTTTTAGATTTTTTTTTTCAGAGACATATGTTAAATTAACTCTAGGATGGAGTAACTGGAGTGCAAACAAACTGACAGTCTGGTTTGTACTGTTGTGTTCTAGGAGAGAGCTTTGCTCTAGATGGATGTTGGTGGCTCGGGTGTGCGGATGCTGCCATGTCTTAAATCCGTTACCCGTGATTTCCACGTGAGCGTGGAAAAGGGGTTCGGAGAGTAAAATATCTTTATGAAATCCAGATTAGCGGTCTGCAAACCAGAGCTTTCAGGCCGTGGGAAGCAATCCTGACACAATTCAATTCAGGTGCAGTCTTGAGCTGACATTAAATAGAATTAAGTGGACAAACATCTTTGATCTGCAGCTCCAACAGCACATTTAAAGTATTTCAAAGCACACTGTAAAATGTAGCAGTTAATAAGATATCTACCATTCAATTACCCCACCTTCATCCCAGCTTATCCTGTTCAAAGCCGCAGGGGGAATTGTTTATTGTCATCAGAGAGGAGGCGGATATCTCAAGACCTGTCTATGTACTATTAACGGTACATTACATGGCCAAATGCATGTGGACTGTTTCTTTATGTAGCTGGCTTTCTTATATTGAAGCAGAAAAGGAAGAAACACAAATTGTTGGCACAAAAGTGGAAGAACACTACTGTCTAAAACATACAATATATTGCCAAAAGTTTAGGGTCGCCTGCCTTTAAAGGTAAATGACATCCCATTTTAATCTGTATGGTTTATTATGGAGTTGGTCCTTTGCAGCTATAACAGCTTCAGCTCTTCTGGGAAGACAGTCTACAAGATATAGGAGTGCGTTCATGGGCATTTTTGGCCATTCTTCTAGAAGCACATTTGTGAGGTCAGGCACAGATGTTGGATGAGAAGGCATGGCTCGCAGCCTCCTCTCTAATTCATCCCAAAGGTGTTCTGTCAGGTTGGGGTCAGGACTCTGTGCAGGGAAGTCAAGTTTTCCACACCAAGCTCGTTCATTCACATCTTTAGGGACCTTGTTTGTGCACTGGTGCGCAGTCATGTTGGAACAACAAGGGGTCATGCCCAAACTATTTCCACAAAGGTGGGAGCATGAAATTGTCCAAAATGTCTTGGTAAGCTGAAAGCATTAATAGTTCCTTTCACTGGAACTAAGGAGCCAAGCCAAACCCCTGCAAAACAACCCCACACCATAAACCCCCCTCCACAAAGTTTGGTGGAGGGGGTGGAGGGGTGACTCGGCACAATGCAGTCAGGCAAGTACTGTTCTCCTGGCAACCGCCAAACCCAGACTCATCCATCGGATTGCCAGACAGAGAAGCATGATTCCTCCTTCCTTCCACTGCTCTAGTGTCCAGTGGCGGCGTGATTTACACCGCTGCATCTGACCCTTTGCACTTGGTGATGTAAGGCTTGGATGCAGCTGCTCGCCCATGGAAACCCATTCCATGAAGCTTTCTATGCACTGTTCTTGAGCTAACCCAAAGGCCACATGATGCTTGGAGGTCTGTAGCTATTGGCTCTGCAGAAAGTTGCGCACTGTGCGTCTCATTATGTGCTGACTTTTATGTGGCCTCCCACCTAATGGCTGAGTTTCTGTTGTTTCCTATCGCTTCCACTTTTTTATAACATCACTAACAGTTGACCGTGGAATATTTAGGAGTGAGGAAATTTCATGAATGGACATATTGCACAGTTGGCAACCTATCATGGTACCATTGACTGAGCTACTGAGAGCAATTCATTCTTTCACAAACGTTTGTAGGAGCAGTCTGCATGCCTAGGTGCTTGATTTTACCCACGTGTGGCCATGGAAGTGATTGGAACACCTGAATTCAATGATTCAGAGGGGTGTCATAAAATGTTTGGCAACATAGTGTATTTGAATTCTGTAGTATTAAAAATTCTAATTTAGACTAAGGGACCAAAAACACACAGCTGCAGACAAAAATGTGTGTACGTGAGAAGAAAAAAATATATAAATGACTTTAACTTATTTTAAATAAAGAGAAAATAAAGCTCTAAGAAGTTAAAAAGAAGATTTTTGCAGTGTAATCTGCAATCTGAAATAGGTGCAGCTGCCGTATGCCGATACTTTTGATTTAAGTCCATTTATTGTTCACAGACATTCCTTACGGCGCCCTCTGAGACCAACACTCGGTGCTCTGTTCTTTTTGTTTAGAAACCATGAACCGCATTGTTCATTAAATGAAATTACCCCCTGGACTTTGTGGTGGAAATGTAAATTAGTCCCTGCTCGGCCGTTACTTAGCTTTGAGCTTTGACATCATTGTGAGGCTGACACACAAAGATATTTAATGGAGGAGCCGAAGTGAGATACAGTTATTCTCCCTCCCACAGGGAAACTTGTGTATCACAAAGAGAGTTTCCACCCTTTGCTCACAGTGGGGTCTCGCCATCCGCTTTAATATCTCTGCTGCTGCATGAAGCAGCACACTGCTGCTGCTACCTCATTATTCCATCTGTCAGAGAGGGGAACGAGAGAAACAGAAGAGGGGGATAAAGGAGAGACGGGGTGGTGTTATCAAACTCAAGGATGAAGGGTCAATAAAAACAGATGGCGTTGAGAAGCCACTTGGAAGTGCCCGCTCTGATGCTCTGAGCAAACAATGCGAGATTCCATTTCAGAGAGCAGGGGTCAGCTGTTCCTCCCTGCCGCTGTCTTCTGTCTCCTCTTGTGTGTGTTTTCCAATCCCATCCTCGCAAAAAACACACTCCAATTCTGTGGCCCATGTTGACAAAGCTGCCGAACGATAGCAGTCGTTTGCCTGCAAATCAGATTGATGAAACGATAAAAGCCTTTTTTTTCCCTTTTTGCACTGTGGTACAAATCGTTGTAATGGCCGTTTGTTTAGCCAGGCACGAAGCTTTAACAAGGCTTGACGCTGTTTGTTCCCTCGTCTCTATCTGCAGTACAAACTGGACACAAAACAACTATTCATCATCCAGCCTTTCTGCACAGACAGATTTATGTGTGTACCTGTGCTTGTACATTTGTGCGAATGATGTTTGTTGTATGCGAATCTATCCATTGCCATGGACTTTATACAAGCATCACAGAGTTTCGGTGTCTTTATTATCATTATTATTATAGCATTTATCTGTGTTTAACAGGTTCAGCATGCTAACAGTCAGAGATCTGACACACCGTTCCAAAAAGCATGAATATCAAGAGGGCTTTTTGCCAGCAGCAGCAGCAACACGCCAGGAAAACCACACATACTTTATCGGGGTAGTTTATAGCTGAGCGGATGCTGCAAAGCTGCTGGTGCTACTGCAGCACTAAAGCCAGTTATGGAATGTCAAATGTCATGCAACACCAAGTAACACTTTAAACAACACAGTGCATATCACACAATGAGGAGGTGACACATGATTTGACATTGTAGTTTTTTATAGTTTATTATATACAGACAATACTGGTCTTTCTAGTGGATGGGTTGCCATGAACTTTGGTATTATAGTACAGCCAATAATTGTTCATAAGGACTTTGGTGTTCTCTGGGCCTCTTCTCTAGCACCACCATGAAGTTTACATTTGTGGATTTTAGAGAAATGTCTCAGCAACTGTTGGATGGATATCCATGTTTTTTTGGTTTAGACATACATCTATGTCTAAACCAAAATTGAATTGAAGAGTTGAATTCTAAGAACTTTGATGAACTGCTCATACAGCGCGTCCAATACTTTGGATTTTGAGCAAACGCCTGCAGCACTTTGATTTGTTCACATCATTTGTGGTGCCAACGTGAGCAAATTTTAGTGTGCTAAAGTGTCGCCTGTTAGCATTGTCATTGTAAGCTGTAGCTGTAAAGCGGGGACCGACATCATATTAATGAATTTAAAATGGGATGCTATAAAATTAATGTTTAGGTGTCCCAGTACTTTTGTCCATATAGTGTATATGATCTGATGTATATTACTTTTCCTACAGTAAATGTGCTCTCAGTGTCTGTTAGTTCCTAGGTCGCTGTATAAAATTCCCATTAGATTGGAAAACCTCATTATAAAGTCTCGCCAGTGTGTCTCACCTTTCATATCCCTCTCTCCACCCACTGTCCACCCCACCATCTTTCTAATAACCTCACCACGCTGCAGTGTTGTGGTAATTCATCCGAGCTGCGGTCATTGTCTTGCCTGCAGCTCTGTGCTGGCTTTTGTCGGACTGTAGTTACAGAACTGCAGAGACCTGCTCCCACATGGTGAGACTAGGTGGACTGTTTGATTAAAATGTTGACTCTACCAGAGTGTGAGCACATGAAGGTCTGTGCACATTTATTGCTTGCGTGCTGAGGTTGGAGAAACATGGGAAGTTATGGTGAGGTGCCGATAAAGCTCCTGGGAATGCAGTAGGGTGAAAGTTTGGAACATTTCTATCCAGGAATATATCACTTTTTCCCCAAATCCAGCTGTGGATCCTGAGCTTTGAGTCACAGCACATCAGATGTTCACTTGTACCTACACTTGCTGTGCTGTGCTTGTCGCCATTTACTTTGCGACACTACTGCGAGACTATTCGACACGCACATTGACAGTGTGAAAGGCCGCTAGATGTGCGTTTTCAGTCGTTTTCAATTTAGACGGAGATCAACGCTGACACGCAGCTAAAACGCTGATGTGGACGGAGATCGCATTCGTTTTAAAACTGCGTTTTTAAACTAAAACGGAGTAGTGTGGATGAGGCTTGTGGCTTGCAGTTACATTGTACAGCGCCAGAAACAGTAATGAGAAGGACAGAAAATTCTGAACACTTCATAATTTGGGAGAAATGTAAGAGGACAATGAAAAAGGGGAGTCTCCAGTGAAAAGGGAAAGGGTTAGCATGTAGGAGCTAACTGAAGCTAACCTCTGTTGCTCTATTTACTTCTGTAAAACAGCGTGCTGCTGCGTGTGACGTTGGCGTTTATCTGCTGCGCATTCCGGTCACTTTCAAGCCGCGGACAGTTCACACTGGAGTCTGATATGGGCCACATTTAAACAATAATGTGTCAATTAACTGTCAAATAAAAAATCGCATCTGGGGGGAAAATTAGAGCCTTAAGAGGCCTGGTCACACCAGAAGGTGGCACAATGACATTCAGCCATGTATTTAAAGCTGGGGAACGTAGTCACTGCAACATTGTCATCCCTCCAGCTCCGCCCCAGACATGGCTGACAGTGCAATGTTTCTAGTGGTATATGTCTTGGGAAAAGAAGTGACATTTTGATGAGAGCTCCCATAAAGTACTGGACTCTAAATTCCCAATATTCAACCTAAGTATGCAGATGAGTCCGCAGACTCCCAGTGTTTGACATGCGTTCCTGCTGCTCACTCAGCATCGTCATCGCTCAGTTTGGTAACTGTAAGGTGTTTTTTTTGTGGCAGAGACAGACTGTTGGAATCGTGTCAATGAGAGACGAGTGCAACAGAAATAATAGTAGCGTTAGTCACTGTACAGTAATAAGGAGCTCTATTTTTAAGACACATCGTGATGATTGAAGGCTGGAATATCCTCTTATTATGTCTTTACACTCGCAGGTCACAACGTATCTCCTCGCAGGTTCCGGCTTGTCAGCGCGAGATGTTGTACGGTTTTTCTATTAAAGTGATGGTTTTCTAAATGCTTGGTCAGGTCCATTCCTACCCACCCCCCCCACCCCCACGCCTCGGTGCTCTGAGATCTCCAGCCCCCATTAGTTTTTCATCTCTCCCCTGTCTCTTTGGGCGCTCATCCCTACCCACCCATCCTCTCCTGACTGATGTGCCTGTGAATGTGAGCCATTTGTGGTCGGATATGAAATATCCTCTCTTTCCTAACACCGCCTATCCGGTTCTCCCTGTAATTAGAGCGCTTGTGTAAAGCAGCGGCTTTTAAATTGCATTGTGTTAAGTGTATTAGGTTCAGATCAAAATGCTGCTGGTGGCGGTTTGGCGTGGATTGGTGCCCCTGCCTGCTGTAATTATCAGTGTCACTGATGGGAAATGAGAGACAGGTTAAAATAGCTCCATTAAAGTCATTCGACATGGTGTCGATTAGACATGGAGGGAGATAATCTCTCTCCTTTTCAATGCATGTGGCCTGCTTCATTTGGTCTCGTGTCAAGAAGTGAACCTACGACTGTTTTATCTAAGCCGGCAAAATCTTCAGGTCATATTCCTATTGATCTCCGTTTGCCCTGAAATGCTGAAACAATAGGAAAACTTCAACGTCATCACACAAAATTTAGTCATCATCAAATTTTTTTTCTTTAAACACGTTGTGAACACATTGACAGCGGTTGCTATTTTATTGTTTGCTCTATTGTTCACTACTTTATGAGCTCGAGCGCAACTGAATAGAATAAATGAGAGGCTTCAATATTACTTAGGTTCTACTACGTTGTAATCAATTACTGTCAGGTGCAGTGTCTCAATTGCTTGTGCAATATAATGTAAATGTGAGTGTACATAAGGGACATACTGGGGACAATAAAGTTCATCTTATCTGATCTGTTCATCTTATCTTAAAGTTGTTATAGGCACGGGCGTAACACATATATAATTATTAAATTGTCGTCGCCCTCCACATAGTATGTTAGGTTTCATCCTAGATACGGAACTGCAGCAAGCTCACTGATCTGCCACTTAACATCACACTGAGCAAAACCCAACACAGGGTAGCGCTACAATGTTAGCATAATATCAGTTCACACATAGGCTACCAAACCTGCTAGGTAAGGTTATTATAGCTAACACAGCGGATTCACAGAACAATATGTGGGTTATTGTGTTTTTTTATGATTAATGACTCGGCATCCTTTGAATTAAAGAGAAAAGAATCACTTCATCCGACGTTTATAGTGAAAAAAAATTGCCTTGCCAGCCTGCTCATTGGAGTTCCTAGTTTCTAAACCTTTTTTTTTTTTTTAACACAATCTTTTTGTAAGTATATATCATTATATTATTTACAATACACTGTGTGGTTTTTAATGATATTGTTAGGGGGTGAGGACCCTCAGATGAGGTAGGTCCTGACCCCCCTCTCGCAATTTCCGCCTATGATTACACAGAGCACTTAGCTATTTACAGGATTCTGTGGAAGCTGACTTTGTGTGGAAAATGTGCCACTTGTGACATCTTAAGCCTGAATAACCCACTTAATAACTGAGAAATACATTTTTTTTTCCAGTACAGGAAGTTAGTAAAAATGATGATTTGATGGAGCAGCTGGGTCTTTAAATAGGTGTCAACTTTTGATCCTTCTAGAGAGCAGAGTCAGTGCAGCAGGAGCCGGGAATCCTAATCCATGCATGTTTGATTTTACAGTTCTCCACAAACTTCCCTTTATTCTAATATATGGGGTTAAACAGTGAAGAGATGTGAAGCGACAGTGGGCTAAATGACACTTTTGCCAGCTGCGATGTCAAACATTTGATAGCCTCCCTCTTCCCACACACTCAGCATTTGTGCACTGTCAGACATCGCAATATATTACCTGACTTGAATGTGTGCTTAAATCTACTTTATGGCGTGTCGACCTTTCAGCCTTACGCACTTTTCCCTCTTGCTCATTCACAAATGCCTGTTCAGGAGATTACAGATAGCTGTGTGAGGTGAGGTGAAAAACATGTTATGGAGCGTTTTCTCAAGTGATTCCCCATCCACGCTTTAATTTCAGTAAAATGTCTGCCTCTTTGGAAAAACAACTGAGCTCTTTGAAGCGATGTGGGCTCAAGTTGCAGAAAGTCCCCTTAATTGAAAATCATTGAAGAGAAATAGAAGCGCACATGCCACCGTACATCTTGTTATTTGCCCGCATTAGGTTCATCTCTCTGTTCTCAGCACATTCATTAACCTCTTCTATTGATTAGTGCCGGCCGTCAAGCATGCTGTCTTTACTTTGTTTGGTGTGTCAGCTTCTACTACTACAGGCCCTATAACCTACTGTTTTACTATAGCGACACGATGGAGTAAAGCATAACACACCGCAGTTAAAAACCCCCCACTGTGGTTCATTTTTGATGTTGGAAATTGTAGTTTGAGGAAAAAACAAGGTCCACTTATTAGCATTTGCCAGAGCGACCTTCCTCACTGAGTAACGTTTGCATCATTCACTGATCGGAGCAGGTTTGATTGTCCTGACCAGTGCTTTATTTAACATGTCAGTAAAGTTCCCAATAATAAATGACTTTTTTATTCACCAAATGACATGCTTTCCAGCAAAAAAAAAATCTGAAGTGATTATGAAACAACACACACGTTACATAAAGTGTCAACCTAAATTCTTCTTATTTCATAACTAATGACTAAATGGACAGAGCGGGCAACTGCCGCATGCAGAGCTCCAGACCCCCGTGGTTCTTCTGTTTGTAGTAATTGGATCAGTTTCATTCCCAGTAGGTTCTCATTTCTGTTTTGTCTAATACACTAAAAAACATACCAAAGCGCAATGTCTAAAGTCTTTATTATATCTGTTGATGTGGTATTTACATTATTAATTGTGTTTAATCTAATTACAGCAAACTAAGTCACACAGAAGTTCTGAGGTGCAGGTGGTTGGGATCCCAATACACACATTGGTTTTTGGGGCTCCGGGCAAAACATAATGCACCTGCTATTTGTAGTATGTAGTGTGTGCATAAAGCCCCTGATAACTTGGTTTCAAATTAAGGATTACTCTGTAATATTAAATGTTTCTCATTAAATATAAACAATATTATAGTTTGGGTGGGAAAAAAAAAACTTATTCATTAAGAGTTTAACAATCAAAAAATCGGCCTCCTCCAGACTCTGTGTTGTGATCACATTTGATAGAAACTGTCATCAGATTTGGAATCAACTGTCGCTAAATGATGACATCACGTGTTTCCAACTGAGCTACACCCACTTCAAACCAGTGAGAGGAGTGTAGAGGAAAAAAAGAAATAAATGCAGGTATCTCCCATGTAAAATAACCCAAACTATGGCAGAAGGATTTGTGTTTATGTCCGATCCCACAGCCTGCGGTAAACAGTGATACTTTCACCGTGTCTCATCCCAAGTGTGAAACCATTTGACTGGATGTCAATCTCATGACAACAACAGGATAAGCATTTGATGTGTAGAAAATATCTCATTCAATTGATATAATTCCAAAATAGGATCTCGTTATAACTACAAAAACTTCAATTTGTATAGTCACTTTAATATTGACCAAAGCAAGACTGGACAGGAAAGACGACAGCAGACAGAGGCAGTGAAAAAGAGTAAAGTAAATAGAGAGGAAGGGGATAGAGAGAAAGAATATGAAAATAAAACAGAAAGGGAATTGAAGTATCAGCATATGAGTTGTCAGCCTCCCCTCCCTCAGCAACAGTTCCACTTGTATTTCAGCTGCCTACAGCGGAGAAAAGAAAGTACATCCACATCACATGAAATCCCTCCACACTGCTGAGAAATCTCTTTTTTCCTTATTAAAAAGCCTACTTCTTGTCAAATTTCCCAAAACACTGTCAGCCAGCCAATTAAATACTCCATATCTGTTCAAATCAATTATCTCCACCCCGCAAGTGCCCTGCAACACTGTTGTGAAATGATTGAGCTAATGGGTTTTTGTTCCCACGCAGACGGTATCAAACCACTCTGCAGCAATTAAGATCATTATCCACCCTCGTGTTTTTGTTTTATGCCCATTTCAGGGCCATTTTGCTAACTGGCAGGTTCAAGCTAGGATTGAATTCGAAGCTGGAAGGATGTTTTGTTCAAACGCGTCAGGTGAGCACAAACGCACTTGAGTCGCTGAGAGCTGTGGTCATTTCATCCTGAGGGCTCCTACGATCCGGATAATTGACCTTGTGGTGGAAAAAAGCAATTAGTACCGAAGTGGCTAAGATATAGTTGATGTTTTGATAAAGTGACAGGCTGACTGGCAGCCACGGAACAAAGAAAGAAACTTGAGCGTAACCAGCCACCGCAAACGCACTGTTTAGCAGAAAAAAGCACACCTGTTTCATTTAGCTGCCACTGTCAGTCAAGCTGTTAACTTCAAATATATATCAACTACATCACAAGCAGCTTGGTCTTATGAACCCCCCCTGTGGTTCCTGTTGTAGAAGAAGACAAAATGATTACTAAGCAGAATTATGGGTGCATGTCTTTCATGGTGGGAGGAAGCCGGAGCGATACCCACTCGAAGCGGGGAGAACGTGCAAACTCTGTGCGGAGAGGCCTGGGCTGAGCGAGGTCTAAACTCAGAACCTTCTGCTGTGAGGCCGCATTGCTGCCCACTGAAAGAGGTGAACAAGCTGGGTTTGGGTGGGAGGGATGTGAGAACTGAGAAACGGGAGAGAAAATTGGTTAGATAGTTTATATACGTGGACGCCTGTGACCGGATTTGAGAAGCGCAGGTGGTAGAATGAGTGAGGGAGGCGTGGTCCTGTTCCTGATCCTCAGTTTACATAACTCCATTACTGGAGTAAATGCACTAAGTTACTGTCTGCCTGTTGGTATTACCTGAACTTTCCCTGTTTGTGATGATAAGGAATGAACTAAACTAGTAATGAGTCAAAGCCACAAGCTGTTGGGATTAACTGCATGTGTGCCTGGCCTGCTTCACCTAGCTGTGCGTGCCTGCGGGTGGGCGTGTGTGTCCAGCAGCGAGGATATGATATGTATGCCAGTCTAAGCGATGCTCCCTGTCACTGCTGATAAGTGCTAATTGAATTTTGCCAGGCTGGCAGACTGCAGCGTGTTGCATGAGAGGATCTAGGCAGCATAATGCTTTTAATTGTGTCAGTCAGGGGCCGCTGCCATCTCTGAACTCTTTGTCTCTGTGCCGCCATTTCTCTTTCTTTGTCTCTCTATCCCTTTTTACCTCGCTGGCACTGATCAAATCCGCTGTCCCTAAAGCAGTGTACAAAAGTTTAAAGCTGCGACGGATTCATATTTTTATGTAAACAATGAATGAAAAGGGCTGCGTAATGTGAAAGGTGAGTAACCAACCCGCAGAGAACGATCACCCGTCTGCTGTTCCTCTCAGCTGTACAGAGGTTTTTGCTCGGATGAAGCGCCTGCGCACGACCTGCCCAGCGGCAGACACACACTGGTAAGCTAGCCTGTGAACACAGCAGAGCATTTAGCAGATAAATGTAGATACAGATACTGGGTGGACTGTCACACACGATAAATGAATGCTAATGTTGCCCGGTGTCTCCGCCATGTGTCAATATCTGTTGTTTGCTACCAACTTCAGTAGCAAGTTTCAGAGGTTTCAGCTTGTCCCAAAAGTACCAATTAACGCAGCTGCAGTTGGATGTTTTAAAGTTCTTCAGTTCTTCAGTGTATGCATTCATTTATCTCTGTTTTCAGTTTCAAAACATGCCATAACCTTACGATGAATCTATGATAACATTGTACTGTTATGTTGAGGTGCCAAGTTTGAGGTAAAGAAGATGTAACCTGAGGCAGTGCACCGTCTCCCGCCCTGTGTCTGGATGCACTCTTGAGCGTTTGTGGCAGGTTGTGGTGCTTAGCTGATTAAACTTGCCGGTGCAGCCGCCCCCACCCACCCGCTCGCATCCCCCCGCTCACCCCTCCAGTGTTGCTACAGATGCGGCGTGGAACTTTTAAAACGTTTCGACATGTACTCTGTTGTGTTTATGATTTCTTCAAGATTTTTTTTTTTTTGAGGTTATCACTAATTGATTACCACCGATTACCAGAAGAGGTCAAAAAATGATAAAATGCCATCAAAACATTTCAGCTTATCTCAGCCATTATGAATGAATAGTTTCAAACACCCTATATGTTATCATAGGGTTTCTCAGTAAAGAAGAAGAGGCAATTTTGCTATCTAAACCTGGTGGAAATGTCAGCTTGAGTCAGCCATGATTAACATAGCGCATGTCCTACAAAGATAACCACAAAGAACCTTAAAGTTTTTATTTTGGAGCAGACACTGGAAATGAGATGCCCTCTTTCAATCTTATCTCAGCCCTCGCAGTGTCCCCGAATGATTACAGTAATGAAAAAATGGGGAGTGGAATTATTTCTTGGTGCTTTATTACTTTTGCTGATGAGTTTATGGAGTTGCTGTCAGTGTCTTTGGAATAAAACGTGAGTGAGTGATCCCCGAATGACTCAGTGGTTTAGCAATGTCGCCTCACTTTGGTCAAGTCCGAAGCCTGGCTGACGCTGAGCGTGAATGTGGTTTTCTTTTTGAGTCTTTTATACGATAGTCCTGGTGCCAGACAAGGCAACCTGGTCAGAGTTTTCCTTTATGGAAACACAATGAAAGATTTATTGAATGACTTTATGGTTAAAAAGCATCAAACTAAAAGGTTTTTGGATTTTTTGACATCCCCAAAACTGACCAAATTCTGTTGGGGGTGTTGATTGATACAAAATATGACAGACATAATACTGCGTCTGTACATACTGTGTTCAGCAAGCAATGCTGTTCATCTGGTTTTGCTAGAACTTGCTATTCATTCCACTCAGCAAGTCTACAGCATTTAAAAGCTGACTTTATTTCCACTTTGCAAGGATTCAGTTGGCTTATGTCGTCCTGTAGCAAAGATTCCCACTGCCTTCACCCACCATCCATCAGGTGCTACCACGGCCAGCGGAGGCTGCCACTGCAAGCCAGGCTCCAAAAGGGACCCCATGTGAGAAACCTTTTAGAGCTTATCTTTCAGTGTGTTTACATAGACGTGAGGTATGTCCTGTTTTTGCTCATCGTATCCCGCTTTCAGAAAACTGGATAAGCCCTTATCCCAGTTTTGAGAAACCCGAATATGCAGCATGGTACTACATCCAGGTTTCTGATCAGCGCCAATTTCCTGCCCAGGCATGGCTTCAGACAAGTGACGTTAACACAAACACAAATAATGAAGGCAGCAAAAGGGTCTTACTTCTGGAGAAATAAAGAATCAGACGCTACGATTTTGATGTTATTCGATGAGCCATGTTATTTTTAAGTGCCTTTCTGACTGCTTGACCACCTGCAATGACTGGTTGAGGAAACTGTTCCATTTTGAGCTGCCTTGGTCCTTTTTCACAAAAGTCTTGCAGCGCACAGCATGTCGCAATCAGGTAAGGGGATAAACAGTAGTTATTTTAGTCTCCTGGTGCAATTTCCCACACATGTACAGGCGGCACTAAGATATACATTCAGGGTCTGAAATTATCTCCTGCCAAATGTGGGTAAATTGTTGGCAGCGGCGGGAAAAATCATCAGGCCGTCCATCACTTTGGCAGACGGGGAAGACACACAGCAGAAATACAAATTTAGTAAGGTTAGTGTATTGTCATGATCGGCACACGCCTGCGTCACACACAACACACGCACGCACACACACACACAGCCAGCAGTCAGCTCAGGGAATATCTATGGCCACGTTTCAAACCAAACTCACCAGAAGAAGAGGCCCAGTCCATCCCGAGTGACAGCCGGTTAGTGTGCCAGCAGCACCGGCTGGACTAAGGAAGGTAACTCCAGTGCTGTTGGAGAATCACTAAGCTTGTCTATTAGATGCAAGAGGCACTTTTTTTTTTTCGTTGTTGTGTAACTCAAAATGAGTATTTTTTGTTCACTTGCTGGGATCCAGAAGAGGAGGTTTTTGTTGAGATAAGGACTGTGTCGAACTGTGGGTTTTGTATTGAGCACTGACTGTACACTACACTGTGGTGACCTTTCATGTGGTCTGTCGGTACCTTTGAAATACCCGGTTGTTAGTGATGTTAAGTAAGATGGAGCGATTGTCGTGCACATAAAAACATGCATGTAATGTTTTTGTGTATATATATTGAATGCTGAATGACAACATCATTTACATTAAAGGATACCTACATGAGCTCAATGTATTATTGTGCTATTATGTAGCGCATTGCTGTATCCCTGTGGGGAATGACAAGGTCAGATCCCAAATATCAACACTGTACATTTTCTGCATTCACGTAATCATCCATACCACATGAACTGGCTAACGGAAATAAGACTACAGATGTAAACAGCCAATCTGACCTGCTAAAAGACGTGAGACGCGCCGGAGGAGCTGGGGAACTCGAACGCACGGTTCAGATGTTCCTAGGCACGTGCTGACAATGCTTCTTCTCGTGAAAGAGCCCTTTTCCCTGGAAACTTCATTCAGAAGCTATTTTTAGGGGCGAGGAGGGGGTTTTCTCACTTAGGACTTAATTATTGCCTATAATGTGAAAGCAAAAGTCAGCCAGGCATGTTTGAAGCACACAAAATACCACAACATCTGGCTGCTGGGTATAAGCTGCTTGAAGATTTGCTACTTGAACATTGAAACTCAGTGGCGGCTGAGCCTGAACCTGATTCAGAGTCAGCAAGTTTAATTCATTATAAATGAAATATTTGAAATTAGCAAAATGCATTAGATTTTTACTTTGAGATTTTCCAATTCATGTGCAAATTAAGTTATATAGTATGAAATGAACAAAAATGATCTATTTTGTAGTGTCATGCAATACACACTAATTCAACACAAGCTTCCTCCTGATCCCTCCCTCCATCCAATGCTAGTAAATTACAAGTAGATAGGGTGCAGAGACAGCAACATAAAACCAATAAAACCTGCTCTTCATTGGTTGAGTTGCCAATCAAGACCTCACACAAGGGAGGTTGTCCCTGTTTGTATTTCTCATGCTATCATTAATTGTAGCTTATCGCTAGAAGAGACTTTTAGACCATCCATTCCACTCTTTGGAGAAATGAAGTATTAAATAAGGTTTAAAATTAGCCATTATCAGCTTCAATGGTTCAGCCTGGGGGATGGTGGCATGGTAAGCAAAACTGTTGGCTGTTGTAAAATTTTATATGCACTACTGCATATTGCTGTAACACTAGCAGGAGCATTAGGTGGCAAAGCCGAGGTTAGTTCAGTTGTCAACATGAGAATTCGGCTCGGTAACAAAGGTGACAGTTGAAGTAGCCAGGCTGAGCTGTTGGATGGGTTGGTTAGCTTTTCTTATTCAATTGTAAAAGTCTTCTATGGTTGGTGCTCAAAGTTGAGTGCATCAAGCTTGACAACAATATTGCTAGTGGCCAAGCAGAAGCCCCCAATCAGTTAGAACAGTCAACACCAGCCACATACTGGTACAAGCTGGTCTAACCGATGTCTGCTTCTCTTTTAGACAGACTTTCTATGCCTTTTGTAATCTAAAAATGATCGTTCTGATAAGAAAAGAGTCTGAAGGACAAGACTCACGTTAAACCGCTAGAAGTCCAGAAGACTCCCATTCGAGAGAGCCAACCATGATGGGGTTGAATAGTTAGAAGAATTACGTCCTACGTCTTTTCCTGCTTTACCTTGAAAGAAAAACATCATAAGGTAAAGGAAAGATGTAAAGGACATCAATCGCAGTGCTAAAAGAATCTGATTGTGCACTTACAGCAGGCTTTTTTCTACCTAACACAGTACAAGTACAGTGACTAAATCAGTGCTGTTGAATTGAAGAAAGCTTTCCAGTCCATAACAGAAGTTAGACATAGAGTAGCCGCCATTCAACCATCATAGGAATTAACAAAACAGATATTGAAAGGAAAAGCAATACACAAGTTAAGTCATTAAAAAGAGTAATTAGTTATTGATTGCCAGTTTCCTGGCATGGCCAACTATTTAAATACATTTGTTAAGTAGAGAAAATACATTTTTCAGTGCACTCCACAATGGGTGGGATTTAGGGAAACAACATTTATATATTATTTCCTTATGATGATGATCTTGTTATTTAGAAATTCAAAATGCTTGTTTTTACTCCTAACTGGATGCATTTGAAAGAGAAGAAATCCATATTTATCGATTTTGAGCTCAGCCAATCATGCAAGGACATAGATGCTCTGTTGTTTCTCCATTTTATGTGGGTCTTCTGTTGTGAACCTACAATGAGGCATTGCAGTAAATGCTGCTGCCTGAAGGAATTATGGGAAAGCATTATATATCCTTTCCTTTGGTAAAGGATGGTCCGGTGTACCCAGTGCTAAAGGAAGTAAGAAAAGAATCACGCAAGCACCTTTTCTTGGCATTTAGAGGATTTGCCCAGCTCTTATCATGGCTGCCACTACATACTTCTGGGCCCTTCACTCACTTAGGAACCTTCCAAACAAAGTGTTTGACTTCAGCCAAGTATTACAATATGTATCTCTACTAAACAAAATGTTCATACAACTTTACATCAAATTAGCTTTGCGTAATTATCTCTTAACCATGTAATCATTGAATAACACAAGCCAGTTTAATCCCCTGTGCGACTGCCAGTAGCTTCGTCCATCTAACGTGAGGAGGCCTTCCCCCTCTGTATCAATGAAACAGGTCAGACTACGCTCACACACACTCATCTGTGAATAAATCTAATGCCGATTCTCAATTTCAATTCCTAGCACTTGTTGTTTATTATTCTGGCATTATAATATTGTTTTCCCGTCCCAGAATAGAGTTGTCATGGAGATGAATGCTCCCTGTGCCAGAGAGAGTACGATAGTGCTGTGTGTGTGTGTGTGTGTGTGTGTGGGGGGGGTTGACACTTGAATGGCAGCCGTCAGTATCAGAGGAAAACGTCTTTCAGGTGTGAGACTCTTTCTCTCACACACACAGCTTCAAGCAGGGAGGTACAAGTTGTTTTTTTTACTTTATGTAATTAAGTCTAGAATAATTGCTCAGAGTTTCCTCCCTTCCTCCCTCTCACTCTTCTCTCCTCTTCTTTACTTGACAGAGAAATGTAATTAAAAAGGAGAGAGAGCTTTCCCGAGGTTTGATCATTGTCTCCGTCCCCTAATGGAGAGCTCAGACCCGCCGTCTATCATCGACAGCTAGAGAGGGACACAGAGAGAGAGAGAGACTCGGAGGAAGGCAAGAGGAGATATCGGAAGAGCGATGAAGATAGAAAGATCTGTCAATGAGAGGGAGAGCGATGGAGAAAGGCAGGAGACAGCTGAGGCAAAGAGACCATCAAGCAGGCAGAGAGAATGTAAAGATGTGGAGGAATAGATGAAAGAGGAGAGGCAGTGAAGGAGAAAGTGATACATTATAGGGGGGATGCGGTGTATCAAAAAAGAAAAGGTTCTGGTGTCACAATGGAAAAGACATATTACCTATTATTGTACCACTTTCAAATAAGGCAGCACTTACAAAGGTTTTAAGTTGTAACCAGTGACTTTGTTTATTGTTACTAAGGCCCCGTCCACACCAGCTTTTTAGCTGCGTATCAGAGTTGATCTCCGTCTATATTAAAATGACTGAAAACGCACATCTAGTGGCCGTTCAGGTACACTGGGCATGCGCGTGCTGGTGTAAACATGAAGCAGATGGTCTCTCTGTTCCTTAGTTACCGAAGATTTGGCGAAAGATTAAAGAAATACAAGACGAAGAACCGCACCGGATTTTTTTTTTTTTTGTCATGGATCAATAGCAAGGTGGGACTGAATGTAACAATGTAACGCGGGAGTTAAAAGCGTAGTAGTACAAGTACAAGTGTAGGCTATAAGTGTTATTTGCACGGTACAGAATATTTTTTATAAAAACACCAACTCAAAAACTGTGTCAGTAGCATCGTGTTTCTGCGTCGCATCACTTTATGAGACCCAATGAGGGGGCCAAACATGAGCGTCTGCGTCATTGTTTCTAAAGTCCTCCGTTTTTGCCGAGTTTTAATATAAAAAACGGGGCCGGCAGCGTTTTCAAACTTCTCTGAAAACTTCTCTGGTCTTCGTTTTTGCAGTTTTAGTCTGGACTGGAGGTGCAAACATTTCAAAAGGTCTTGCAGTGGTGTGCATGGGGTCTAAATCATTTAGCAACCTAGCCTATTCAACATAGAAACACATGTGAAGGAAGCAACATACAGATAAAAACAGTACAGTTCCACAGTCTTATGTTAACTTTCTTTTGCTTTATTCGTACAGATTTCGGAAACGCTCCTGACTTATAACCTTGTAAATGACCCTCATAAATATGAATGCTTTGTGTGATTGAGCGCCTGTTCATGAGAACTGTAAATTGCATATTTAACGCCTCAATAATACCATTTTAGGCTACACATCCTGTGTCACAGGCCTGTTAGTGTTCATTCATGAAGCTTACATCCCAGAGTAAGAAGAAGAACTATTACGAGTTCAGAGATTGAAGCCCCGCAGTCGGAGATCCATAAAGGAAAGTCTTTCCTTTTTAACAGCGTCAGCAGTGGGGTTTGCTGCTCTAACAAGTTTCACATTTGCAGAGGCACAGCCCATGGTGATCTAAACCGCGACAACAGCCATTCGTCTGTCCCTGCTAATATATCTGCACGCTGTCGCTCTCTTCCAAGTTCCTGACATGCTAAGGCATCCAAAAGATAACACTTCAGCTGACTCAATTAAATACAAGACAAATTAACCTTCAATTAGTGCATAGTGGAAGCCGTTTTGCAGTTTGAGAGATGTTCATATTATAGTTGCATGAATATCCAAATTTAATGGACAATATTGTTAGGCCGTATGAGACAATATTTGAAATTATATTATAACGCAACAAGTGTAACATATACATATATATGATTTTCAAACTCAAAAACTTTGAGGCAAAGTAACGCAATATGCAATTCTTTAGTGAAAAACATGGCTGGAATAACAGCAGACTGATTGCATGGCTCCTTAGGTGTGTTAGACAACAGTCAAAATACAAGAAAACTGGTGAATGTAGCAAGCTCTCCTAAATCATTCGCACAAGCAATGTAAGAACCAATTGTCTTTGTCGGGCAGAATACTTAGTTGTTATTTATCTGACGTTCCGGAAACCTGTGTTCGCTCAATTTGCCCAATCTGATTTTAAAAATGAGCTTGGCTCGAGGAGCTGCTGTAGAGCAGTGGATGAAGGCAGAACGACACAGAGAGAGAGCAGAGTCTGTCTTAGCCCTTGTCAGTCACAATCTCGTCGGGAGGCTTCAGATGGAGGGAGTAGCTAACAGATAACAGGGCTGAATCTGGGACAGGCAGTGACGTACCACACACACACACACACACACCCCATTCTTTACTGTGCCTCTGTTTCCTGTCAGTCTCAGCATTACCGCGGACTCCCTGTCTCTGGCCCCATCCACACAGTTTCAAAACGAATTTGATCTCTGTCCACAGCAGCGTTTTAGCTGCGTATCAGAGTTGATCTGCGTCTACATTAAAATGACACATCTAGTGGCCGTTCAGGTACACTGGGCAATGCACGTGCCGGTGTAAACATGAAGCAGATGGTTAATTCCGTACTTACAGACGATTTGGCGAAAGAATAAAGAAATACAGACGAAGCAACACCCAGATTTTATTTTGCATGGACCGATAGACTGGGAGTCATCGTAAAGTACATGCACAGTTAGAAGTGAAGGCTTTAAGTGTTATTTGCATGGTACAAAAATTATATTTTAATAAAAATACTAAATGGAAAACTCCTGTTTCTGCTTTGCATGACTGATAAGACCCAATCTGAGAGCCAAACGTGAGCGTTTGCATCATCGTCTTTAGGTCTTCGTTTCCACCTTTTTAGTCTGGAGGTGCAAATGTAGCAAGAAGTCTCCGTTTTAAAAATAAAAACTCAGTAGTGTGGGTGGGGCCTCTGACCTTTAATTCAATTTGCATAGTTGATCACACATACTTCTTTGACATGAAGTAACACAAACATACCCATCCTATGGCTACAAAAGGTATTTACAATAAAACTCTTCTAAATATGAGAACATCAGTAACCATTGTGTGTGTTTTTTTTCCACGCATGCTTGCACGTGTGTCCACATGTGTGAAATTTTCAATTTTTAATTGCCTTTTGGCTTGGGGTCATGTGTAAAAGCTGACCCCTGTGCAGTATTGATGTGTTTGTGTGTATCAGTGTTTCCCTCTGAACTCGAGCCAAGATGTGAGATTTGTCAGATTTGCTGGAGCCAAGCGTGTTTCACAGTCACCTCCACTGTAGTACAAGTGCAGCAACTAATATGTATAATGCACGAGGACACCTCCGGCTAATGCACTTGCGCTGTAGCCAAGGTGGGGGGGGCGTAAACACCCTCAGACCTCTCATCTCCCTTATATCCAACACCTCGCAGGACAACAGTGTCGTCCATGTTTGCTTCCCTCATTCTCCATTTCAACATGTATTTTTTCTCACCTTGCCTTCAGTGAGCTGAGTGTGAGGTGACGGCGGTGCTGTCCAAGTTCTGCAGGCTTCACTTTAGCCTTAAAATCTGCATCATGACTGGAAAACACTGACAGAGACCGGAGATAATTTCTGTTGTTTCCATTTTGAATCAATTTGTCTGGGGATTAACTTAATCCAGTGACATTTTGTTTGTCTTGTCTCACTTGATTGGACACGTTGACGAAATCAAGACTGCACTTGAAATAAGTGGAATTATCTTCCACAGTCAAAACGATCTCAACCCGAGATCACTTAGTAGTTTGTTCCAGAGCTAGTGCAATTCAAGGTTGAATTCAAAGAGTGTTTCAAGGCAACATTAAAATGTTATTGTTCCAAACCAACAAAAGAAGCCCCGTAACCACAAACCTGCAAAACAGACTTGACATTAATTGGGCTCTCTGAGTTTCTTTCCCCAAAAAGGGAATCTTCTTCTGTTGTAGTTTTCTGTGGCCCTTATGCAAACCATTGCAGCGGATCCTACACTCTGTCCAATGATTGCAACAACTACATTTTACTGATCAGTAAATTCACTTTTGATCTGACAAGAGATGAGACGTCAGCACCTGGGGAGGATCTAGCAAATTGTAAAGAAGATCCAACAAGGGTTTTTCAGAATTTAAAGGTGTGATTCTCAGACCAAAACAACTATCAATCAGTGTTGAGTTGTGAGCTTCTGACTGCAAAAATTGCAAAACAAAAACTGTGAATTAAATTAGGAGCTATCCAAGCAAAGTCTTTCAGATCTTGACACACCAGTCGGTACCAAAAAGAATCAAGGTTCGATCCCTTGCCCTAGACAGGGCATGATGACTAATCCTCCCACCAAAAACTGCTTTTGCTGTGAGGCGGTGTCCCCTGGGCTCCCAAGCTGCTCTGCGAACCCAGGTCTTAATTCCCAACAGACCACGGCTCAATGAGCTGCCCTCACACGGGGGCCCTCTCTCTCAGTGGAAACCCGAACACAAGTAATTTACATATGTAATTGAGTGGAAAGCAGTTGTTTATGTATGTAGACCCAGATGTCAATGAGGAGGCTAATTCTGATTTATTGCATCGTGGGCCTTAATTTTGTAGCTTCATAAATCTTTTCAATCAGTTAGGATGACAAATCTGATAGACCTTTTTCACGGCAGCGAGTGTGATGATTTTTAATGTTAGAAATTAACTCTGTGCTTTTTCTTAGTCTACTGTTACAGACTGGAAAGGGCCTAATAATAGGACACAGTCCAGTGTAGAAATGGTAGAGAACGCTTATTGTGAGCAGGAGGTTAAGATGTGGGCTAGTGGCTAGGACAGAGATCCGGGGGGGGTTAGTTTGCTAAAAATGGTACAGTATTTGTAGCGTACCTGGGACTGCGGTGTAGCTACCACAAAGGCTGAACAGCGACGTGGCTGAGGAGCCACTGCAGGAGGATGAGTTGATGACAGGCAGGTGTGCAGTGAAGGACAGGCAGCGATGAGCTGATTGTAGGTGTGTGAGGCAGCAGAGCCAGGGAGGGAAGCCATGACAACACACCGACAACACACACGGGGACAAAGAAAGAGAGACAGAGACAGGGGAATCCTGAAACACAAGGATGGGGCAAACACATGAGAACACAAGGGGGGACTGCAATCTAACAAGTAACAGGAGTAACAGTCTACTGTGAAAAATGTCAGCTGCCTGGCTCTGGAAACACGCCGACATCCCTACTCTGAGGTCCAGTGGCTCTGGAAACAATGGCAGTCAGATAATCAGAAAGGTTGTAAACAAGGTTCCCATGGCGCAGACCACGTCCCGATACCAGGCCATGGAACATTTGCTAATTGGCCATGAGGACCCAGAATGGGCAAACAAATCTGAATAGTACATTAAAAATATAATGGGCTGTTTGTACGGTAATTACCTTGAACATGGCGTGGCCTGTCTGTGCTGTATCTTTCCTCATTACCCCCCTTTTCACTTGAACTTTAATTAGTCCATCATGGCCCACTTAGCAACTCAATCTGTATTTATTTTCATTACTTTTGCAACTACAATGTGCAAGGTTGTTTATTTGTCCTTATATAACACTAGGTTGTAAAAAACGGGGGAAAAAACTGTAGTCCGTTAATGTTACACACACAGACCTTGATAGATAATTAAATGTGTATAAAAATAACAGTTAAGTAAATAAAATGGAATAAAACTAGAAGCTACATTCAGTTATTTATATGCAAAAGCCCTATACGCTATATTTTTTGAATTTGCGTTTGGGGTGAATGTAAACAGCAGCAACAAGATGACGATGGTTTCATCTTCATATAAAGAGTCTGACATTTGGGAAACAGAGTCCATCTTGACCACCAAGATGAGCACCAAACATCATCGATGTGAAGTCCACCTCCTCTCATATTGCCTGAGTCTTGCGCTGACCAAGTGTTTCATCCGGTATGTTGATGAGCAGGTCTCTGTAAAGATGTGGTCACAACAGTCTATGATTTTCTTTGTTTGGCCAACATGAGCCCCATTTCGTCCAGACCTCAACCTAAGTCAAAGCTGGGCCAGCTTAGGTCCTATCCCGCCGCTGTGGCGCCTAGTCCAGATTATCGGGCCAGGTGGATCACGGTATCTTCTTTTTCCAATGACTGTATTTTTGTCGTGGGTAACACATGTTTTGGCAATTATCCCTGAAAAAAACTGATGAAAAACAAACGTTTAGCGAAGTTTAAAGGAGCTACCGGCTGCTGCTTCTACAAGCTAACCTGAGTAAAAAGACAGTAACATCAGTAAAATACAAAAGTGAGCCAAAAAGTTGGCAAGATGAAACAGGAAGTCACTCTATAAACTGAGATGTATAACTCTGAAATATACAACAGGTAGTTCGAGTATATATAATTTTAATAATAATAATTTTTCACGAACTATACCATCTCTAAGATTGTTCGCTTTCAAGTTATCTAAACAAAGAAACATCAGGTACTGGTACATTTACCCAACATGGAAGTTATTAAATAAGCAGTAGATCAACACAAGAGTAAACTCAAAACCACTTTGCAGCTGGTTTCTTCCTTTAGTTTTCTTAGCTTCTACATTTTTACAGTGTAACTTGTTGAGTAATGTTATTATTACTGCAGGGATGAACCCAGTTATATAATAATAACCACCCTTGAGAACTTCTTAAAACCGGATGTATGATGCTAGGAAACACACCTTATGCACCCATCTTTGCGTGCACACGGATGTTGATATTTTATACTCTAAGGTGTGGTTGACATACTGCTACGTTGTGCGTGTGTGTGTGTCATATACATGTACACGCTTTTTCCATTTTCAGGACTTGGAAGGCTTTCATCAGCCCCGTAGGCTCTGAGCATTAAAACCCTTCACCTGCTCAAAGCTATCCCATGCGATGCAGAGATCTACAGAAGCATTCTTAGTCCTTCATCCTGTTCATCCTGCAGCTGCACGCCAGCACTTCTCCATGAGCTATTCTAAGCTGCAAAGTAGATTGTGTTGTTTTATAAGAGATTATAAGGCTGATACCCTCTGATGTGTGTCAACACAGCACGACTTGCGCATCTTTGGTGACCAGCTCCCTCTGTCAGACTGACTGCGATGAAAAGATTATTGATTCGACATCTGCTCTGCAAAGCCCTTTACAGATTAAAAAGAGCCGAGTTTTGTTTCTGTAAGTCCTCTCATTGTGTCATACCCCTACCGTCTCCAGAGCAGGAAGACACAGGAAGTTTAGAGTCTGCTTTTATCTGCTGCACACAATAGCGGCACTGTGCCTCCCAAGCTTGAGTTATTACTCAGAGGAAATCGTTATGGAGGAAGAATGTATCAAAGTCGTTTGATTGTGGAGGATCACAAGTTGTGCCACAGGAGAGGAATTGTGGTGTAGGTCTGCCCTCCCCCAATCCTCTTTTTTTTGTAGCTTCCCCAAACAGTTCACAGTCCTATCTGGAAGTTGGCAAGTCAAGTTCATCTTTATCTTCAGCATGAAGATTTGAAGGCATGCCTACATGGCTACAGTTTGACAAGAGTGCCACTTGTTGGCAAGTCACGTTACTGCGTCAGGAGACTGAGTCACTGCATTTCTGCTACGTACCTTTCCACTCCTTTTTTGCAGAGTGTTTGAATGATTTCGTTGGCCAGGATCAATAATGGTTTCACATGGTCAAACTGTTCCTCACCTTGGTCTGTCCAGTGGAGGATAAACTAATATCCCTGAGTCCAGGCTGAAAACTAGAGGAGATAGAGCCTTTGTGGTAAGGGCCCCAAGGCTCTGGAATGGCCTGCCTGATGACATCAGGATTTCGCAGTCAGTGTCTTCTTTTAAGTTTCGCCTGAAAACTTATTTATTCCGGAAAGCATTTTCTGTTTTTATGTTATAGGCTAGCACGCTTCTTGTTTTAATTTAATTTTAATTTGTGCATGTTATGTTGTTTTTTTGATTGTTGTTGTTTTTAATTCTTATGATTTTACTGTTTTTATCTTTGCTAAGTACTCTACAAATAAAGTTATTATTATTATTATTATTATTATTATTATTATTATTATTATTATTATTATTATTATTACACATCACATGCATGCAAACAGCTTCCATCGGTGAAGATAGTACACCCTAAAAAGTGGCAATCCCTTCATCTTAGGTTTGCCGTTTCACATAAACTAAACCTTTTAATTCATTAAATGACAACAGACTTGTTTTCAGCGTGGTGACAAAGTATACCTTAGAAAATTCAACTTGATGTTTTGAGGGGTTTTCTAATATAATTTGAAAAACAAAAAAAGGGTCTTCCTTGGACAGCTCACATTTTATTTATTCAGTTAAGTTGAGTTACATTTTCTGTAAGTTACATTTTGCAATATGAACAATGTCAATCAAATAAATGCCATTATGTTGTGTGTTGTATAAATGTGTAAGTCTGCAAAAGACCCTAGGTCCGTTTGGGACTTTCTGTGTGGGGACAGTCCAGATGGTTCCCATAGAACAGCTGTGGGGTTTATGATTTATCTGATGTGTTTTTAAACTTTTTTTTTTTTTCGGTTTAAGAAGACATTTAGGATGAAGCCTAACTGTCTAGTTCGGCAAATGTTTGTCGTGTTAATTTCCCTTCCCCTAATACAGCTGCTTCCCTCAGCGTTTCTATAGAAACCATCTAAGACTGTCTTAAATGGTGATTTAAATGAGTGGAGTGTCCCTTTAAAACTGTCAAGATAGTTTTAAAGACATTGTCTTCAAATGAACATGGTAATGGATATTTGCATCACTGGCTAATTCAGCATAACATTCACAGCTATTTCAGGCTGGGTCAGTAATCTAATTCTACATAAATTGATTTACTTCTCAAAATAACATTTTAATACCCATAAAGTTTAAATGTAAAGCTAAACACATACAGTTTACACACACATTCATGCCGAACAACCAAAACTGTTTTTATTTGTTTGTCTAGGTGTTTCTTGTCTCCCTGTAGAGACAAGATACTGTCAGTGTTTTGTGATGTGTGTGTGGGTGGTCTGTGCGTGTGTGTCCTGAGGATGTCCAGCTGTCAGAGCTCAACTAGGTTAAACTGAGAGATGTCCTTTAAATAGAGACATATTGGCAGAAGCAGGCTGACCTGATTGATGGTCTTGCCCCATGGGGACAGGAAGAGAAACCGCAGTGAGACACATATTAAAGTAAGGCATCTGTCAATGGTTTAACCAGTAGAAGCCCAAAATTGTGTTATTTTGACATGTCAATAAATACTTTAATGCCTACCAGCAGAGATATCCTAATTCTTCAAATTACTCAGTTATGACCAGCTGCAGTTTAGAGGGTAGAAATAGAGGATTGTGACTGAAGAAGTGTTTGTTTAATCCCTAAATCCACTGGAAACTCTGCCCGTCTCCGAGCTAATACTTTCAAGGTGTCCTTGAACAAGGCACTGAACCATGAACTTTCTAGAGGATGTGCTCAGCTGTCAACAGCAAGCACTGTGGGCAGCTTTCCTGGTGCAAATGCAGACATGCTCAGTCAACATTCACAAATAAATGAAAAGAAAGAATTTTATTTAAAAAGAAATAACACACTCCTCTGTGCCCCTTTCTCTCCCGCTATTCTTACTTAACACTCCACTGCTCGTCCTTCTAGGCCTTCCAATGGCAGCCAAACCAGCGCTGGGCCTTTAATTGAGCATGTTGCTCAGGGAAGTGTGTTCAGAACAAGCAAGAGTTCCACACAAACACACACAAAGCTCTCAAGGAGCGGAGCCAGCAAGATGTGGGGCATGCTATGCTCGCTGCCTAACGGCAGTCATGATGAGAATACGGAATGGGATGTGTGTGTGTGTGAGAGTGTGTGCGTGCTTACTTACTAGCTTGTGCGTCTCACTGCATACAAATTTATTTTATTTATCTGATGTAATAACAAAATGACTGTGCAACAACCCCGGACTTCAATGCGTGGCAAGTTTATGTGCGAGAGTTCGAAGCTTTCAGAATTTCAGTTTCCAGAAATGTATCTGGAAATCTCTGAGAAATTAGGACTGGAGTTACATCCTGCATGTGGGGAATGTTAAGCGTGATATAGCCAGATCATGCACAACATATGTTAAATAACGCTATAATACAGGACGCAGTTGATGTATTTTAAATAAAATCCCAAACAAATGAATAATTCAATTATCAAAAAACCTACTGATTGAGTTAATCCTTGCGGCCCCAGTTGCTATGCCAGCCTGGTTTTCAAGGTCAAACATTCATGCTCAGTTGTTCTGTTTCTGTTTCCCATCAGAATGTATAGCATAGTGTAAACTATAAGATTTCTAATAAAATATTTAAAGCCCCTGATATCTTGGTTTCACTGCATTGCACTAGAGCAGGGGTGTCCAAACTTTTTTCAATGAGGGCCACATACAGAAAAATATATGAAGGGCTGGGCCACTCACTAGAGGTAAGGTATTTTGCCTCACCTCTAGAGTATTCAATTAAGTAATATCAATCAAATGTAAATTATGCTTGATAACTGAAGATGCTTATCACAACTTTCCATTAATGGTTTTATTTTTTTTGTTACAAAAATGATAGGCAGTTCTTTCTTAAAACAGCATATATAACTAAGTATAACACTAGGAAGTACAATACAGTCAACTGCAAGTTTCATGTGTGGGCCATATTCCATTATAATTTTAGAATTTACTGCGGGCCAATTCAAAACAGACAACGGGCCGCAGTTGGCCCGCGGGCCGTAGTTTGGACACCTCTGCACTAGAACATTAAATATTCATGACTGAATAAGCAACAATCAACGTTAAAGTTTGGAAAAGAAACCTTAGGGTTTATTAAACTTAGCTGATCAGGTTTGGGTGTGGTTTGAATAACGGCCACGCATGCTCCTACAACTGCCATCGCTTTTTCACTCAAGTGTGTTGAAACCAAAATGAAGGGCTAGAATAATAGGGAAATTTCCATGTTAAATAACCAAAACTGCTTTAACTTAGCAGAACATTTTGTTTCCTGTTGGACACAGTGCAAAGCTGAGAAAATGTGCATTTCAGGCCGCTAAGTCAGACGATGCTTCACCTCTGAGTTCAGCCATAAGCACACAAAGACAATGCATGGCTTCTCTTTCTCGCAACCCTTCTCATTCTCAAATCTGAAACAAAAAGTCAACATTGAATGTTTTTATTTAAGTTACAGGAGTAACGATACTTGATCTACGTAAGTTAAATCATGTAAGTAATATTGATAAGCCAAACCATGATCTTTCCCTAAACCTAACCAAGTAGTTTTGGTGTCTAAAACTAACCAAATTGTGATGTTTCACAACGTGAACTACTAGTTTGTCTTTATATGTTGTCCGGGTTCCCGCTCCTTGTTGTTGCATCGTCATCGTATGTCGAGTGTCTCTGTTTGCTCAGTGTTCCTGTAGGGTATTTGGATGATGTACCCGTTCTGGATTTATGTTAGTATTTCAATTTATGGATTTCTACCGGTGTTTGGACTGCAGTTTCTTTGGATTAAACCTCACCAACTGTTTCATATACATATCTAGATTCTTAAGCATTTGGGCCCACAAAGCAACCCATAGCGTTGTTTTTTTAACACCCTTGGCCTTTAGTGTAGTTTTTCAGCATGAAGGGCTCTGCAGTCAAGTTACTGACAAAAAATATGCAACTTTCAAAAGAAAACAACATGAACACAAGCTGGTAGGACACATTAGGTAACCAAGACAACAGTAAACAAAGCTGGAGACTAACAACAGAGACAGACAATTACCAAACTAAAACAGGAAACAGGACAAACACAACAGAACAGACAGACCCGAAACTGGGTAATAAACGAGATCAAGCATGAGACGTTGCCAACAAAATCCAGACCCAAGCAGGCACACGGGCAAAACAAACAGGTATACGGACCAAATCCTGACAGAGGGGCCATGTCACCATTAAAAAAAAACGGGAAAAGTGATGTCTGTTTGACGTGATGGGGTTTCAGTGGGTCCTTGAGGAGTCAAAGAGGTTTTTCCAGAGAGTCAAAATCAGAATAAATAGCTCTTGATTGAAAAGAATGTTTGAAGTCATCATCACACTCCTTTTCTACACTTTACATCTCTTTAATAATTGTTAATCTAAAACCTTGGCACAGATTTTTAGAAAGAACACAGCTGTCAGCCAATGATTTTCATTACTTGGCTGACTGAAGAACCAGTTGAAAAGGCTACTACACTATAACGAGCACTCTCTGCACAGACCAGACAACACTGTGGTGGCGATTTACACCTAAAAATCCCGTTTCCCACCTCTGCTGAACTCCTACAGAATGTGACCGCTGCACAAGTTCCTATCGATCAATCCTATTGGTAGCCTTACTTCTGGGTGTCCAGGACATAATTGTGATTGGTGGGTTGGCAGGTCCTGGTGTGCCCCCTGTTTAATGCCTTCACTTTATGAGCTATAAAACTCTGAACAGATAATCAATACAGTGTCGCCGCGGTTTAAGCAGCATGTAAGGTTGATGGAAAGTTCTTATGGCCCAGAGAATGGCCTGGAATAACTGTGCGTGGCCATGAATACATTCATATTCATCAGCTGCAAGCAGGAGAATTAATATGCAAAAGTATTGATAAGAGGAGAACAGCGTCTTTGCATGTTCCACGGGCTGCTGACTTAAGCAATGATACGTCACATGACATTACCCTTTGGTCCTTTGACCTCTGACCTCTGTTTTCTTCCTTTCCTACCCCTCGGTCTGTCCCTCTTTCAGGTCGTGCTGGTGGGTTCTTCCATGAATGAAAGGGATAAGATGCTGTTCATCAGCACGGACGAAGGTTCCTCCTTCCAGCGACAGTCCGTCTCCTTCACCCCGGACACGCTCATCTTCCACCCCAAGGAAGAAGACAAGCTCGTGGCCTACTGCAAAGAGGGCAGGGTAGGTATCACAGCGCTGCGGAAACATGAAAATGAATGATTGTGTAGCTCTGAGAGCGAACAAAACGACATCTCTGCTGTCAGCGCAGCAATGCATTAAATTTCAATTTCCGCACGAACCAGCAGAACACGAACCTCAGAGAAAATGTGATGCGTGATTCACCATTCAACAAAAGAGCTGTGGGGCGAATCTTCTTATGCAAGAGAAATAAACAGCACAGTGGCCGATACACACACACACACACACACACACACACTCACACACACACTTTGATATTACTTTCATATTGAAAACATGTCGGAGTCTCTCTCGGCTGTCTGTAGGAAGCTCTTTGAAATCTTTTGGCTGAAAAGAGAAAAATGTCTGCGCTTTGATTCAGCAAATACACATTGTAGGTCCATTTGTATGCACTCTTTCTACCTTGATTCCACCAATATCATTTTGTTTAATAATTCAGATGCTCTTGAAGGATATGAAATTTGAAGCAAATTTTCATAGTTTTGGTACAAGAAACACGAGCAGTCAGACATTCAGACGAACTGTTCGCTTGTTAACAAATTAAAAACCTGGCTGATGTCAAGCTTGAAATTACACCTAGTGGTGGAAGCTGCGCTAAAAAAGTAGCATAGTGCTTTGAAGCTGTTTCACATCATGAAAGATCTCTTATAAAGTAAAATCATAATGAAATACACTCGTGTCAAGTGCATTGTCAACGCTGACTAAGGATACTACTCAGTGCATCAGAGCACTTAGTGTTTTTCGAACAGGCGAGTGGAGGCAGTTGGTAATTATTTTCATTTTGAGATTCTAAGTGAATGCCTCACTGTGGTCTTTTGAAATCCCATCAAAGAAAGTGGTCAGTGTTAATGTAGGTGTTAAAGTAGGCTAATTAACACTAACAATTAGACTGTCGGGGATGATTCTCAGGTGTTGCTTAATGTGTTGAACAGTTGTGCTGCATGGCTCTCAATGTCATACACTCTGATTTCCACCCAGCCTTCACTACTACACAGTGGAGTTAACTTCGTCAGTTACAGCTAACCTGTCAGTGCTGACTAAGACGCTACTGTTGGATGGATTATTTTTGTCTGGTTGCCAGGAGTTTAGGGCTGCACGAAATGGCCAAAAATGTTATCGCAATAAAAAGTTTCATATCTATCAATAACGATAATTATCACGATAAGTATCAAATCGTTATTTCTTTCGACTTTAAAGGAAGATTTTGGCTCCTGAGTGAAAGCTGAAGAAACCTGATGGTTAATTGAGGTTTAAATTCTTCATGGCCAACACTTGAGGGCAAACAGTGGATCACTTCACAAATCTGAGGTAGAACATTCAGAACAATTATGATAAAATCAACAAATGTGCATGAGTAAAAAAAAAGTAAAAGCTTTTTTCTGTCCTTTTTTCTCAACAAAAGAAACAGCATCTTTTACTGCTGTGGTTTTCAATCTGAGGGTGAAGGCCAAGCAAAGGGGTCCAATGTTAAGTCTTAGGGCTGTTAGATTAAAATAGTTTTTCTGTTCTTCTTGTGAAATCCTTGATTCTTTCCCCTTCGCAGGCCTCAAACCTTCCAATGAAACAATCTGAGAAAAATCACACTTTGGTTGAGCTGTTTACAGCTCATGTCAAGACATGCTAAGGCCTTGGATGACAGCCCACAAGTTGACATTGATCCATTATAAGGGAGCACAAGCCAAAAATATTAGCAATCAAATGGTTTAAGGAACACAGGTTTCACTTTTTCTTCCACTGGCAAGAAACTAATGACTTCCAATAGTATTTCTGTTTCAGGAAAGCCAAAAATAGCAGAGAAGCAGGGTCAGCTACACAGATTATAAGAAATGTCATCTTTATTTAAGAGATGCGAACGTCAACAAGACTAGCGGTGTGAAGCAGAAGCAACTAATTATCTCCAGCACAGACTGCTTTATTTAATCACAGAAAGGTGGCCCAGTAAATGTGGCAGTGATATACTGATGTTTGAAAATCATATGCTGTCTTGTTTAACCATGATAGTGTTTTCAATTGGGACAACATACTGCAAACACAGGCTCGTACACACATTTAACAAGTGTAGAATGGATGTTTTTGTCATTATAATGAGAAAAGTATTTTATTACAACAATCATGTTTGTCTTGTTAAGCAACATGCATAGATTGTCATTTACAGGAAGGATATGGTTCATTCTGTTCCAGAGACAGTTCTATACAGCAAATGACAAACTGAAAATGCTGCATTATTCCTAATGGAATAAGGAATAATAACTATTTATATGTTATTATCTATATATTAAATCTTTTCACACAATGCTGAACTAAGCTCCCACCATTCATTTATTTGTTCTAACAAGAAAACATCTTAAATAGGGTGAAAGATTTTAGTTTGATCCTTTTATTTACTTGTTTTTATTCTTTTATGTAATTGTTTATTCTCATTTTCTATTATTTCTATTTTGTAGCTTTTCATTATAATGTATTCACTTATGTAATTACTTATGTATTTCTAGGAGGTTTGTTAATTTACATTACTTTCTTCTAGCTTATGTTGTTGTGATTTATCACAACATAACTTGAAAAAGAACAGAAAACCGACAAAATGAGGGCACTTTTCTTCATAAAGTGTCTCTCACAAAAGAAACTAAGGGTTAAAAACTCAAATAATCACTCACAATCACAAAATCCCAGTGGAGACCCTTTGTTGCCAATCAAATAGAGATGAAACGCCACGAAAATCATAAAAAAGCATTTGGGCCCAGTATTTCATATCAAATCAAATCATAAATAAATCAGCGCATTTTACAACTCACACCGGCATGTCTGCACTCTCAACACAAATACACGCACCTCTTAATTGAAAAGTGTACAGTCGAAATTGCAATGGGGACACAGAGGGGGCTCCAATAGTTCATACATTTGAGCCAGCTCAACTTTAATAATTTACACGTAATTAAACAAGGAATTGAATTAGGTTTTAATCTGTTCCATATGGGCAGGCTGCAGATGGAAACGAGGAATCAATTCAAACAGAACAAAAACATCATTTAGCTAAAGAAGTCGTCGCAGCACGTGCGAATTAAGAAGGTTCGTGAGGGCAGAGACAGATTTCTATCAAGGTCAGCCGTAGCTTTCCTTTTTCACAGCTAGCCACGTGAATGAGTTTGAACACTCATGACTCATCTGAATATCTGGTGACCCTGAGTGTGAGAGGCTTTTATGAGCAGCGTGTTGACAGGACGTGCTGCCTTCGCAACCAGACCTCTGTCAATAACAAGCATTGAGAAAGAGCTTCAGAGTTTCATAAAACGACGTGCTCGTGTTTTTATGTGTGGTTGAGGAAGTTTGTGTGCTGAAATCCTTTTTCTCGACTCCAATGTGCTTTTCAGACATCAAGGATAACTTGTGGGTAGGAATCAATAGGCTTTCATTATGGTCGCGATCAATGCCGCACAAGCTCGGGCAACACACACACACTACTGCAAACACACTGCTCATAAAATATTTGGCACACACCAACTGCTATGAGTAATTATTAATTGAGCTCAGTCTTAACTTGGTGAGCCATGAAATTCAGTAGCTTGATTGGGTGAACTTTTTCTTCAAAATAGACTCTCGATTTATACTCCATTGTAAAGGATACAACTGGTAATAGGGCTAGTGTTCCGTACTATAATCTGCTGCAACACACTCTCAGTGTCTAATTATCATTGTCTCTCTGTTTTCTCTGTCCAGCTCTTTGCTTCCGCAGACCTGGGCCGCAAGTGGACTTTGCTTCAGGAGCGGGTGACCAAGGACAGAGTCTTCTGGTCAGATCAACTTGATTTTCTCATTATTGGATGAATAAGGACTTCACGATGTTAGGAGTCTCAGTTGGTGACTTTTTAATTGATACATGTGCAAAGCAGTAACACATGGATCAGCAGGAAGTGTCTACTGAATTCCAGCAGGCAGATGATTCTTTACTTCTTGTTACGAAGATGATACATAACAAGTAGCCCTTGTTCACACAGACATATGCAAGACCTTGCTGCACAGACAGACATCATGATTTTGCAAGACCAAGGGGATAAGGGTACTGGGGTACACTTCTTGTGAAATGCTTCTATGGCATGGTTCAACTCTCTCATATTTAGTGGGTCTGTAATGCCAAAGGCTTTTTCTAAAGTATTAACATGTTCTCACTTCCAACTTGTCACATATGGACACTAGGGCAAGACCCCTTGGGTCGCTTTTTAATGGGGTACCCCTTTAGTGTCATTTCTCGACAAGCAGGGCTCAGTCGTTAACAACAATGAAAATGCAATTGTCGGACTTTCAAAATAAAATGCTTATTTAGCATTGTAAAATGCTCCCAGTTTGGTTAGGTTTCAGCTCCAAACTACTTGGTTCATCCATCCATCTTCAACTGCTTATCTGGGAACGGTTTGTGGGGGCAGCAGCTCCAGCAGGGGACCCCAAACCTCCCTTTCCGAAGCCACATTAACCAGCTCTGACTGGGGGATCCCGAGGCATTTCCAGGCAAATGTGGAGATATAATCTCTCCCTGAGGCCTCCTCCCAGCTGAATGTGACTGGAACACCTCCCTAGGGAGGCTCCCAGGGGGCATCCTTACCAGATCCCCAGACCACCTCAACTGGCTCCTTTCGATGCAAAGGAGAAGCCGCTCTACGCCGAGTTCCTCACGGATGACTTGGCTCCTCACCCTATCTCTAAGGCAACCCGATCGCATCAACATGCGTCACTTATACACGCTTTGGAAAAGTCGTGTCTATAGTACGCTAAACGGCGATTTTGCGTGTATATGATACGCTGCAGTTTACAATAGCGTTGCAACACAAAGGAGGCTAACCCTACCTGCTAGCACATCGGCCGTGAGGCCGATGTGCACAGCTGTAGGGTTAGCCGGTCGACATGCATATATTTACTTTAGGCACTAACTAATGTCATGGTTGAGGTTAGGGAAAATGCCTCGGGGAGGCTGTCAACTCCTTAAATAAACATATCGCTAGCTAACTAGCTAGTTAGCGACCGGAAGCACTACTCGCGCATCCGGTCACCCGAGGCGTGACATACGTACGCTGCCGAGATGCGTCTCATACACACGTACCTGGAGGCGTCAACTATACACGCAAAATCGCCGTTTGGCGTACTATAGACACGACTTTTCCAAAGCGTGTATATGTGACGCAAAAGCATGAGAACAGGCTGCTCTAAGGAGAAGCCAGCCACCCTCCTGAAAAAAAAACATTTTGGCTGCTTGTACCCACAGTCTACTTCTTTTGGTCATGACCCAGCCTTTATGACCATATGTGAGGGCAGGAACGAAAACTGACCAGTAGATCGACAGTTTTGCCTTCTGGGTCAGCTCCTTTTTTGTCACAAAATTACGGTAGACCGAATGCAATATCGGACCTGCTGCGCCAAGTCTCCTGCCAATCTCGTGTTCCATTGTGCCCTCACTTGTGAACAAGACCCCAAGGTACTTGAACTCTCTCCCTTGGGGTAACGTACTTGGTTAGGAAAATACCAACGTTTGCGTTAAGTACTTTAGCTACATAAATTATGTATGTTACATAAATTGACATAGTTAGAAGTTAAAAAGAAGTCAACCCTACTATCGGTTTCACACAGAAAACACAAGTATGTTTGTCTGGCACACCCATCCTGTCCTACCACATCTGTATGTGCACTTTGTCCCTTTCTACTACATCACCTAACATTGATCTGACATGCCTGTAGTGTTGAAAATTGACGAAAGGGAGGCTTGCCCAGTGATCCGTATGTTACTTGAGTAAGAACAGGAGGGGGCTGAGCACAGAGCCTTGGGAGTCTCCGGTGTTGAGCACTTGAGTGAAGGAGGTGTGACCGCCAATCCGAGCTGTCTGGGGTCTGTTTGTGAGGAAGTCCAATATCCAATTACAGAGTGTGGTGCTCAAGCCCAGAGTGCTAGGTTTACCAATCAGTTTCATGGGGAGATTATGCTGAATACTGAGCTGAAATCCACACACAGCAGTCTGATGTACAGTGTTTTTTCAAGGTATCGGAAAACTGACTGGAGGGCAGTGGAGCTGGCATCCTTCCTCATGCCTGTGCATTAATAAAGAATCTGGGATTAGGACATTTAGCTTGGCTTGACTAGGCTAACCAAGACTGGAAACTGGGGACACAGCCATTATGTCTAATGTGAAAAAAAAATCACTAACAACACATTATATTCCGCAACTATTTCTAGGTTGCCATTGCATCTCGGCCATTGCTGTGTCTACAGCTTAACAGAGTCTTCACGTCACAGAAGTGAAGTTTTCTGGGTTTGATACCATCGTGCCTGTACAGAGAACAAAGCCAAAACCTGTGCTCACTGATCTAATCTGGTATCCAGTGCAGCAGCTGGAGATCCTGCACAGAAGCACTGGGCGGGTGGATAAGCTATTTCTCAAGAAATATTTTTGTCAGCAAACACTCAAGGTTCCTGTAGTGACAGACTGCATATTAATCAACACGTTTGTCCTGCTGCCTTCTGATGGAGCAGGGATTTAATGAACTGACGTGGAAACTTTTCATACAGTCCAAATTGTGGACAGCAGATACTGCAAGCGTACCCTATTATTTATAGATCAATGCAGACTGATTTGAAGATGTTTCTGCTTTGACCACATCAAACATTAATGTTTGATGCTAATTTACATCTATCATGCAGTGTTTAATTAAAGTCTAACTTAACCAAAATACCAACAACTCTCTTTGTGCTACCTTATTTAAATGAACCTCCCACCTGTTTGCATCTTGCCAATTCCTCCTGCTTTCTTTATGCTAAGCTAGGCTAATCAAATTCTCGCCTCAGGTCTATTGCACAGACACGATAGCGGTATCAAACTTTTCACCTCACTTTTAGAAAGAAAGCAAAAAACTGTTTTTAGGTATACATCACATTAGGTATAATTATCATCAAAGAGTGATTTAACAATAGTAATAAAGAGTCAATTTATATTAATATAAACATATTAGTACAGAGATTATTTCCTCTGTAACAGATACATATTTTCATACCATTAACTGGTTTGTAGTCTAAATTGTGAATGTCGGTAGATGATAAATATGGTAATACAAGCATGGTGTGGGAGCTTGTTTTATTTTATTTTTCCATTTAGGCTGCTTGATTTATTGGATTCAAATCCAGAAACTATATTTTGATCAAGCTTTTCCAAACATAAATTTGATCTCCTGGAGTTATAGGTTTCTTTTTGATTATATATCCTGATCCTATTATGTTCATTTACACAATATTGCTCAAACAATGAGATGATATCCATCCCAGATATTAATAAATCTGTTTTATGTTCACCATAATACAGAAACCCGCTGCTCGAGTTTTCCTTAAATTAGCAATTTGAATTGGATTTTATCGAAAGTGCTGGGGTTTATGCAGCAGAACCTTTTTATAGATGAATCTCTTGATAGTTGTGTGGTTCCAGTGGCAGAAAAAGTACTCAAGGCAAACAGAGTTATATGGCTTTTCCGTGCAAAAGTAATATTTCACATCTTCAGAGCTATCTCTACTAATACTTTGCCTCCTCATCATCGCCTTCATCTGATCTTTTATTGTGTATGCCTCCCTCTTTATCTCTTTTCCGCCATCCACTGAGCCCTCCTCAACCTTGTTGCCTCTTCCCCCATCTCAATGTTGTTTCTTCTTACTCTTCAGTCCGATCTGTGGTTTTGTGATGCATTCAAATGTGCTACATCAACTGACTCCACTGTTTCTCATCTTGCAAGCTCTTGTTAGTTTTTTTCCTCTCATCGACGATGGCAAATGAGCTGGCTGGTGTGCCCGGACACCTCTGATTTATACCAGCAACTCTAATGCACAATTCATCCACACTGTGCTGTAAAAAATCAGGAGGCAGAGGAAAGAAAGAGGGAGGACTGGAGAGGCAAAGAAACAGCACTAAGTGGTTACTACTTTAGACTGAAGTTACATACTCAAGATCAGACTTGGGATCTGAATGTGCAACCTATACCTCGAGCCCTGATGACTAAAGTCTGACTTGAAATCAATCACTGCACCATAATTGTTTTTAACAAACTATTGTTTATCAAGAAATAACATTAATCATTTTATTTTTAGAGTGCTTCATTGTGCTCAAAGATATTCATCCCAGCGTGTCCCGTATAGACGCTTTGTCAAGAACCATTGCCGTCGTTTTTGTATGTGTACGGTCAAGTTAGCAAGAATAAATATGCTACATCCAGTCACACTGTCAAAATAACTGCTTTTATTTTGACAGCAGTTGCTTTTTAACATTGTGAAACGGTCTGTTGGAGCCATACTGAGTTGTTTAAACCAAATACGAAAACACGGTCTGTGGTTAATGTTGTAAAAAAACAGTTAATTGGTTGGGTTAAAATCACTATGTTACGTATGTGACATAAATTACGTAAGTTGAGTAATGCTACTTACGTAAGTTACGTAAAATCACTACATGTTGAGTTTTTGTTTCACAAGAGAAACAAACCTGGGCGAAAGTCCAGTTTTTTTCCCACCCGTCCACCCCAACCACCTCCTTACTCAGACTTTTATGTTATTTATAGTAGTACCTGTAGTACTACAGTGCGCTGAACTATGACGCGAAAGGCTGGCTTGTCCATTGGAACCAGACGCTGAAAGACCTTACAAAACATAAATATTTGACAGTGTGGGTATGAGATAAGGCTTCACATAAGTAAACACACCACATTTTTGTATAGCCTCATCACTTCCAGCTACACTCACCGTACACGATCAGCTCAGCAGCACACAGCAGACAGACACAGTTAGAGACTAACTAGAGAACACAGTGGAACATTTAGCATTTAGCAGGGTGAATATTGGTCTTACATTTATCAGCTGACCAGAAACAGGACTCCTAATAAATGCTAATGTTCGTCTGTGTCTGCTGGATGTGTAGATATGCAACTGTTGGCTAACATGTTAGTCACAACTTCTCAACTCAAGCTTGGAAAGAAAGCATATTCCTTTAAGGTTCACCAACACTTTGATTTCACACCTGGAATTCATTTTATTAAGTTGTAATAAAGTACAAATGTTGTTTTTTTTATGATCTGGCTAAAGATGTATCTAGAAAGTAGAAGATCAAATTATTATTTTAAACTTTTCATTTAATCCTTGTCATTCTGAAACTGAACCACATATTAGATTTGCCTCAGCTAAAATTGCCTGTGGGCGACACTCTCATGTGCACATTGGGCCTACACGTACTGTAAGGTTGCGACCTTCTTCTCCTGTGAAAAGAGCATATATGTGGGCATGCCTGTGCATACAGATGCTGTTATTCGGAGTTCACAGAGTTAGCTAGTTGCTTGGTCTGGTCTTAGCCTTGCCTGTGGCCTAGCCGTCATAAAAGCAAGAGGAGAACTGGAGTCTAGCAGCCAGCTCCCATAAATCACATGAAAAACATCTCATTAAAAGCAATCTGCTGTTGGGGTGGTCTGGCCAAATGTGTTCCTGTGGACCTTGTTTTTGTGATCCTGGGCTGTAAAGTTTGCGTTTGTCACCCGGAATGAAACGAAACTGCAGTTTTTAAAATTGAACTGGCATCTCACAGGATGACAACCGACAACAAAAGCAAACATTTGAGAATAGGCTATAAAAATGAAATGCTGTGAAAAGCATGTGGATAAAAGCGTAATGGAATGGCAGTGAAACTAGAGCTGGGATGAAGCCCAGGGAGGATGTCTTCACAGCATGTTGCACTTCGTCCTCCTTTCCTTCTAAGTAAATCTCTTTTCTTTGGGTCAACACCCTCCATCTCTTTATCAGTCCCATCTATTTTTTATTTCATTTGCCCTGCTTCCCCCTTCAGCCCTCTCAGTCTGTCTGCTTCCATTTCCCTGACCAAAGGAGAAGGAAATCCCTCACTTAGATGGTGATGAAGGTCTAACCGGACCAAAACGTTAGTGGAATGAATAAATGTTTATTTGCCAGGGCAGAGTGCGCTTTCACCTTCAATCTTAGAAATTTGCATTTCAAGCATGCAGCTGACACTTTTATCTAATAACCTGCAGTGAGTGAGGAGGCAGAGGTTCACAGTCTTGGTCAAGGAGCCTTTAAAATACATATGGACCTGTTGAAGGGTTCTTCTCCGGTCTTTCTCTTCCTCTTTCCTCCGTCAACCTGATAGCCAGTTTTTCATTGGAATCTTGTGTTTGTACCAACAATTGCATTACCCAAAGATGGCCCTGTTCATCAAATGTGGCTTAACAAATCCAGGCTAACATGCAGTTATCAGGCTAAAACAATCCTGTTCATTCTCATCCCGCTAATTTGGTTCTTTGATAACAGTTTGGCTGATTCGTTGAGCCTGGAGGAAGACATCTTGAATAAGATGATTTTGAAAGAAAGGCAGAATGAGTAGCGTTGAAACTATAATCAGTGTTATGTGATTGGATGAGTGCTGATCATGTGATTACAGTAGCATGCAGGTAGGTGTGCTGGGTACAAACCAGCATGCACTGGAGCAACACATTCATGGACATAAGTCTAGTTTTGTTCCACATTATGCTCTGCAATGTTTCCTCTGGTTCCACATTTTGATCACTGCTAAACGTTACCAGGAAATGTTGTCAGACTACAAACCTACAGGCGTATGAGCCTGCTAGGAAAACTAAGCCTAAAAAATATGTCAACATAAAGCTAAGTGTTTTGTCAGTTCATTAAGTCCATTAAAAAGCATGTGACAGTGATCCCACATTTATCACCCTCTGAATCATTCCTGTACACGATGCTCCCACTTCATCCTGTCTCCAGGTCATTATTCATAACATGCAGTCTCGTAACACTTTTAATGCTTTTAATCAGTTGTTTCTTCTGCTCTTTGGCACAGCAAAACATAAATCTACACATCAGAAGCGTTAGAGTGCTGTCACTCACCACACAGAATTTGATTACCCTTGGATCCTGATGATGCAGAATGACAATCGTAAAAATGATGTGCTTACTTATACAATAACACAATAATACGATAATACAATAACAAAGTCAGACACAGGCTATAGAGTATGCAGTATAGAGAACTCACATATACACACTATGAACAAAAACAAAATAGACAGATTAAGATATACAATATGACAATATGGCCACTATGAAATAGCTCTGAAATAGAGAAGGGTGAGTCAATAATAAGGTGGTAGCCAGTAAACAGGTGGCTGATTAGAGGCAGAGTTGCTGGGTTATTGCACAGGAGTTGTTCGGGACACTGTGAGTCAGAGTCAGCTGTTCATCAGAGTGATGGCTTGTGGGAAGAAACTGTTCCTGAGTCTGTTGGTTTTGGCGTACAGAGCTCTGTAGCCACCTACCAGAGGGGAGAAGCTGGAACAGGTTGTGTCCGGGATGAGATGGATCTGGAAATGTATAAGTCCTGAATGGAGGGCAGGTTGGCACCGATGATCTTTTCTGCAGTCCTGATTGTCCGTTGTAGTCTGCTCCTGTCCTTTTTGGTGGCAGATCCAAACCAGACAGTGATGGTGCAGAGGACAGACTGGATGATGGCTGTGTAGAAGTGGATCTGAAGCTCCTTAGGCAGGTTGAGCTTCCTGAGCTTGCGCAGGAAGTACATCCCCTGCTGGACCTTCTTGATGAAGGTGTCAGTGTTGGGCTCCCACTTCAGGTCCTGGGAAATAGTGGATCCCAGAAACCTGAAGGATTCCACAGCAGACACAGGGCTGTTGAGTATGGTGATGGGGGGCAGAGTGGGGGGTCCTCCTCCTGAAGTCCACAGTCAACTCAACAGTTTTGTACTTTGTACAAAGACAAGTAATTGTACATTTGTGTACATTATGTTTTTTTTTAATTTGAGAGTACAACAAATAGATCAGTTTAATTTGTGATTTATTAAAATGTTTTTTTTCTCCTTGAGACCTGTCAATACTTTTACACTTATGCGATCATCTGGATTGGCCTTCAGCACCTTCAGCTGCTCTTAAATTGAGAGCTGTAAAATGTAGAGCCACTAAATTTCTTCGTCACCTGTGAAACCCCTGAGGTAACTTGACTGTGATTGTTGGTTTAATGGAGAATTGACTGAAGTCATAATGAATTCCTCGATTTGAATAGACCACTATACACACACGGATCACTTGAAGAAGGCTCATCATCCACGGGCAGCAGAGCCGTGATCCATCTTCTCTCTCCCGTTCCTCCCTTTGCTCCCTCGTCCCTCCGTGGCCTGCTAATTGCTCGTAAAGTCTCTTTATAGGCAAAGTAACGAGGTTTTAAATCTCCGCTCTATCTTTACTGAGCTGGGGAAATTTCACAGACTGCGCCACACAGTCCTAATCAGATGAACTGCTTAGTTTACTGCTCACTGAAGGGCACACAGAGCAAGTGCACTGTAGTGAATGTCAGTGTGCTCCTAAGAAGGAAAAGGGGGAGACCATTTTGGAGGTTTTAAGCATGCTAGTAAGGCTGAGTACAGCCGAGTGCACGTTCCAGGATGAGCTGAGCTATGTATATCTCTCGAGATATGCGTTATCAAAGGGGATGAAATAATCTGTGTGCACACTCAGAGTTGTAAGAGTTGAGTATGAGATGAATCTATGCAGTTCTACTTTCTGTCATGATATTCAAACAAAGGCAAACGAAGTGAAATTATCCCCGTCCCCTGGAACAGAACTGCAACTCCTTTTAAGACAAGAACATTGACACTGCACGATTCTGCAAAGCCCCTGGTTAAGTTTATTGGTAGCATCTTATGTGTTTTTAATTTCTTTGTACAACACCTTCCTGTGGCTTAATTAACCAGAAGACGGAACTCGGTTAAAGGCAGGCTGGGAAAGATTAGGGTCACTGTTAAATGCTGGTCAGTGACGGGATGAGAACTGCAGTCTCCCACTCGAAAAGACACTATGTCTATAAACCACCCTGACCTACACACTCTTAATTGATTCGGATCAATTTTAGCCAAGTCTAAAGTTGGTGTTGTGTGGTTTTAAGTGACATTTCTTATTAAATGTTCAGAAATGCAATTAATTCATGGAATTATCTTGTCTTACAGGTCAGTATCTGGTGTGGATGTGGACCCTGATCTGGTGCACATGGAAATGCAAGATACGAGTGGAGGTACAGTGATGTCTCATCTGCTCATTTTATCTATTTATTTATTTTAGATTATTTATTCATGACACTGTTAGGGCCTGGCCACGCCAGCACGGTGAAATTTCAGAACGATATGTATTCATTTTAATGGAATTGCCATGATTGGTGGATTTGCTCACAGAGGCCCGTAAATGTGTGGAACTTGAACTCAGAGAGTTCAAGTCCGTTGAGTTTATGCATCAAGAGGATCTTAAGGGAAATTCAGCATGAACTGATTCTCTAAAATCCAAGAAAAGTGTGCGAGTCTTTTCCTCACATTTGCCCCTAAAAATAGATATGTGCGAACAGGAAAAAATTATTTACAAACAAAGTGTGAAAATAAAAACCACAGCCTACCGTAATCTTCCACCCCAACCCCGCTGGCGCTGCTTGGATGGGCCTGTCTCTCTGTGGGCCGTTTGAGCAGCCCGTTAGATAAAAACAAGCGCCGGACAGATGCGTTGTTAACCCACTTTGATTCTGCACCAGCAACATCCTCCTCCTCAGGACCAGTTCAGTTGCTAGCCCAGGTTCTGCAGATCAAGCTGAAGACAACGGGAATAAAATAAGCCAGGTTCGGGTTTGGCTGGCCATTTAGCTATAACACACGCCTTTTGTTTGAAACATGTTCAACTTTTCATAAAGCCAGTGCATTTGTCAATGTCACTTTTTGTGAACTGGCCAATCACAGCCTGGATGGACACCACCATGATAAAAAAGGCTGACATGCTACAGCAAACTTTTAGATGTTGAATTGATTGTTCTTTCTATAATATTGAAATTATACTGACAATAGTATTAAATTAACATTATACATTTCATTTAATGTTATAATATCATCCTAATACACTCATTTATTACTAGTTTCTCCTGCATGTTGTGGATGCTGTCTCTGCAGTGGACAGTAGATTTAGCTACTGTAGAACCAGGATACCATTGGGCTACTGTGTGTTCCTTCTAGCCTCCTCCTCCTTGTTCTGTTTTGCATCTGTTTCACTGAAGCTATTGTTAAATAGTTTGGAAAGTTAGCGTCAAGCCCTAATCAGTTCAATGGCTGTGGGTCCAGTTGTCACAAAACTGGGCCAGGTATGTAACACATTCAGGCGTACTTATCATTTCTGGAACGAGTCACTTCTCTACAAGACTTGCTGAGTTGAAGGATTCTAATGTGCTCTCTCCCCATCATGCCAGTACTAGTCTAAGCATAGCCTGCGGTGTAAATGCAGGTAATAGAAGAGATGAATGGTTGACCTTGCTGTGGGTGGGGAATGTTTCTGTGTGGGGAGGGGGTCAATGGAGAATTATTGGATAAATTAAAGAGGGGTGTCAGGGGCCCCCGGGGCAACAACAGCAAATCTGGATTATCATATCAGCTGAGTGACAGACAGGTTAGTGCTTAACTCCCTACTAGGGGCCAAAAGGGTAATAGAAGTGGTGTGTATTTGAGATTGTGTGGGTTTGTGAATGTGCGGTTGTTAACGCGAGCGTGTTTTGGACTTCACTTGCGCTGTTCTCTCAACCTATAATCCCCACTCTAAATAAACCTGGGCAGGCAAAGTCAGAGAGTAGATAGTGAAGGGCAAAATGAAGGATACTTTTTCTGTATTTGCAGCGCCACATTCTATTTTTCCATAAACCTCCCCTCTAGAAAAATACAAAGACCTCTTAAATCCCCGGAGGAGACACGCAGTGTTTTAACCCACACACTGAAAGATGCTGCCTGCACTGTGAAAGCTGTCAGCTCGAACAAGGCTGCCTGTGTTTGTAGAGGGTGAACGGGAGAGGCTGTCTGTCTGGGCTAGCTGCCCAGGAACGAGAGCTCTTTCCAGGGCTAGGTAGTACCACATGGTCCCCCGATCCTCCTTCTTACTCTCCACCCTTTTCTCCTTCTTGCTTCCATGCATAGATAGATAGATAGTCGGGGGAGGAAGGGGAGGGGGGCTGGAGCAATCAGGCATACCAAACCAATCTGTTCGGCCTGTGCCCCTCTGTCAGACACGGCACCGCCAAGGTTAAATGGTGGCATGCTACAAAGAAGCAGTCGCGGGACTCTCTGCAGAGGCGAAGAAATGGGCGGGGTGTGTGCGCTGGTTGACGAGAGGGACAGAACTCCAGAGAAATGAGGGTGGTCGATTGATAGATGAGCCATGGGAACAAGGAGGCTGGCAGGGAGTGGGTTTGTGTGTGTCATTAAGGGAGATTGATGTGCAGGAAAGCGTGAGTGTGCCTTGTTCATGCACTGATTCACACAAGCATGCACACAATCATACAACACACTGTTAGGCGTGTAGGGACATGCATGTGGAAACAAACACACACAAACGCACAGCACACACCTCCACTGTGCAGACATTATGAGCGCCATTCAGTCAGTATAATGTAATAAATGATTCACAAATGTCTTCACCTTTGTTTATTTATAAATCACTATTTAGTTCAGGTTGCACAGGTGGAGGAAAAATGTGTGCGTGCTTAGTATGCGAGTGAGCTCGCAGGTGTGTGAGAACAGCAAGTAGCATGAAGAAGTGTATGTGCCACAAGCTGGAATTGAACACTTAGCCCAATCTAATGTTTTTTTAATGAGCTGCTTTGATTAACTGTCCAGGCTTTTCACTAAATTAACCAGTCCATTTGTTAGACCAGACACCTCTTGAGCAAAGACACAGCAGAGTGCAGAACCAACGAAGACAGACTAATGTGAAGCAGAGTTGTTTCATAAGTTTATTTTGTCTGTGTGGGCTCTCTGGTTCTTAGGCCTTCTGGTATAAATAGTGCTGCCACACAGATATATAAAGATGCCAGTGGTGGAGCGTGGGGCCTCCCAGGAGTGATAGTTAGTAATTAGCAGGCAATTTCCCCCCAAGAACTTTATATACTGTAACAAGATTTTACCATAGAGAGCTTTTTACACAGTGCGTTAGTTAGCGTTACAATAATGTTTGTTGGATAACAACCACTTCCCAAAAGCTAGCTAGATTTTGTTTCTTATTGTGTGTTGGGTGCGAAAGAAGTAGTCATCTAAATTTGCTGCAACATACAAAAGTAAATTGAAAGTTACGTAAAGTGCTCGACATGGTATAGCCTGTTAGCTAACAATAACTGTCCAGCTGGTCCAATATGCTAGCATCGGGAATATAATTGTCATTGTCGCTTCAAAACAACAAAAATTTTAAGAACTTAATTACTTTGGCAGACTTTAGTTTATTTTCACACGTAATGAGAAGTTAACTTGACAAACAGGTTGAAAACATTTGCTTGTTGCGCACGCTGACTTACGTTAGCGACAATAAGAGAGCATTTTCTTGTACCCTACTCTTTTCGTCACAACTTGCTGTTAAATACCATCGTTAGTTACAAACCTCTTTAGAAAAGACTGAAGGTAAAGACTGAAGGTAACATTTGTCCAGTTGTGCTTGAACATACACTTTTCATATGACTTTCTCTCAGGTAGGTTTTTTTTATCTCACGCTCCCCTTTGGCTGTCAGATCTGGGTTTCCTAGTAGCAAGGTCTGCAGTTGGTGATGTTCAGTTTGTTAGGGTCCATCATCACACCAAAATTTCCTCATGCACATATTGATCCTTACTAAAAGACAGGACCAACCCTGTCACACTCCATTAGCCTTCCTAGCACGACCTGCCTGTGGGCTAAAATGTCAACTTCACACATGATATCTCATAATCTAATAATCTAAACGTGGTTTGTAGTCCTGTGTTGCATGACAATTTTCAAACCACAGCCACATCTTCCTGTAGTTACAATACCTTCTGAAAGATTCCTCTCAAAGTCAATTTGGTATTTGTATCATAAGTTGTATTTGCTCATGTGTGATGGCATTGTGGAGAGAGAGTTAAAGTCACGGTGAACTAGTTAAGGATTGCATGTACTCAATGAAAAACGGGTTTGTGCAGTATGTCTGCTGCAGCCACACACACTTCTGAACAGCCTCACATCATGGTCGTGTGTTTGTGTGTGGTGTGTGAGCGTTTCTCTATTGCCAGTTTGTCACCTCAGGGAGGAGAATAACAGCTGAATTTCAGCAGGCAATGTTGCTGATGCAGCTGCAGGTTGAAATTCGATACCGGGTGAGCTTTGCAACAGGCGCTAACCTCTCTGTGTGTCTCTGTGAGGATAATCCCTCCTGGCCATTTGGATGCTAGAACGGCTATATGTCTATGGGGAAGCTGTCATATCTTATAGAGTTTGGAAAATGATGTCTCAATTTCTCTGCTGGCCTAGTTCTCTTCCCTATTTTGTCTTCCATGTCCTCTTCCTCTTTTTATCTCTCTCTGTCTGTCGGCTTGTTTTATGGATCTTTAACAACAATATATCCTGGAATGTCTGTAGTTTGAGCATATTCCATGTCAAATGTATTGCGCTATGTGAACCTGTGCTAATGCCTGTGAAGCATATGAAACCTTTTTTAAATTTCACCATAAGCAACCGTTCTTTCCGGTTTGTTCCTGTGTGTCCCTGCAGGTTACCTGTATGTTACCTGTCTCATCCAGAACTGTTCGGATAAGATGGTGACTGCTCAGTTCCTCGGCAAAATCGACCACAACTCCCTGCTGGTGCAAGACGACTACATATTTGTTAAGGTAAACATCCCCACAGCAGGGGAGCTGAAAGGGAGAATTGTGTATTGAATTCTTTTTGTGAAATAATAATTGTTTGTCATCTTGTTTTCATGTCATATGTTTCACAAAGATGTTAAGTTTTAAACTAGCTTCAGGGATTTAGCTTCTTGAATCTAGACACAGTAAATACAGATCCTAGTTGTACTAAGCCGAAATACACGTCAGTGTCTTTGTTCGGTTTTAAAACTCCTTAAATCAATTCCAGGTAGGTACCACAACTTATCTAAAACCCTGAGTTGGAACCTCAATAGGCTACACTGTCATTTCACTTAAAACCAGTGACACAATTCATGCTAGTGTTTCACCTAAATTGGACCACATCTGCTCAGTGTTGGAAGTGTTTTCTGTTTGATAACCACCATTTCCTCATACTTAAATGACAAAAACGTATGAAGTGACTGTTATGTTGTGCTTTTTCATGCCAAAATAAATACACTAGTATAATGTGATCAGTGGCTCTGGGAGAGTCAGTTCTGAGAAAATAACTGACCTGAAGAAAATCACTGCAGTAAACTCAGTCTGAGTTTGGAATAATCCAAACTTAGATACACATTTAACAGGAAGGCTGTGTTACAGACTTCAGATGAGGAGTTTGAAAGACATGGGCATTTACCAGACAGTGAGTTTGACAAAAGATGCCATGAGGCTGCATTTTGGGAAATGTATCCAGTGTTTTGGGAGCTTGGCCCATATTAGGGACTAATCATCACGATTTCTTTGGTTCTGCTGCTTCTGTTTGGCTGTTCTTCATTTTTTTATGAAAAATCCTGAGAAAAATATCTTGCTCTGTACTATGTTTACCCGCTAGTCTCTAACTGTGTCTGTCTCCTGTCTGCTGCTGAGCAGGTAGTGGCTTTATCAGAGCGGTCTCACTTAAAACAGCTGCTTGCTGCTAACAGAAACAAGGTTAATGAGTGCACTAAGACAGAACCAAAGCAGTACATTTGCTGACCATAGAACCAGAATGTGAGCCATGCAATGAGCTGAAAAACCACATAATGCCCTGTAGAGCTGAGGGGACCTGCAGATACAGGCAACAATTCCCTTCGGGTTTGTCATAAGGAACGACCCCTCTCACATACACATGTGACCCACCGGACTCCTATTGTAGTGACCAATACTGTCATTCAGCATTTGTGCATGTGTCGGATCAGTCGGTGTGGTTGTGTTTGCGCACACAACTGAGGCTGCAGTCTTTTTTACCGATAAACTCTGCTGCTCAGATAACACGCAGCACTGTGGGCTCAAAATAGAAAAGAATTGCTATTCGAGACATTGTGCAGAATTAATCTTGCCTTGTCTATAATTGACTTGCCATGCAGGACAGTAGTGTATGCTCTGAGGAGGCCTAGAGCTGAATCCCATTTGCATATGATAACAGCGGAATATACATGAGCTGGTATAATAGAGCCGAATCCTATAGTGGGGTAGAATAGTGATATCTTTTGGATGTGGACATATATGTTTGTGCATGTGTATGCATGTGTGTAAATGTGGATCTGCATGCATGAGTGTTTGTGAATGTGTGTGAGAAGAATTAAATCCTCATAGGCAGGGATAGGCTGTTCCACGGGTCCCCTGGATTATCCTCCCAGTATTCCCAATAGTACAAGCCCACTTGATATCAGATGAAGGGACAAATGTGTAGACAGAGCAGGAGATTGTCCTTTCCACTGGGGATGGGGGACATGCTCTCATTTCAGTTCAACTGTTCAAACAGTTTCGGTTTGAATTGCTCACTAAAAGCTCTCTAAACAGAGTCGTCCTTCTGTCCAGGTCACTTTTTACTAGCAACAGAAAGGGATTCTCAGACTTCTTTACCCAGGCTTTCAAAGATAATCCACACATTCTTCTTTCTTGTCAAAATCTGACGCCTACATCTCCCACAATGCAACTCAATCACAGTTGGACGGGAGATGATGGTATGTTATGCCAGTTAGCAGCTAATAGTAGTAGCCCAGAGCCTGGAGCAGAGATGAGCAGCGAGTTACAGGGGTCTGCTGAGCTCACTTCTTTTCTAACACACCAACAGATTTGTTTCATTTTCTGACTTGTAGTATTCAGCCCCAAATGGCGCTGTGACATCCCATTGTATGCCTCAGAGTGATAAGTTCCTCTTTAACAAAACTCTTATTTTACTATATTAATTATTCTGCCATAAATCAGTGCTTCTTTTTTTAATTCGACCTCTATTCATTTAAAAAACCAAACCTAAACAGTACACAGAGAATACATACACACATTTCTTCACACACTTCTCAGTAATGTAGCGAGGTCCTGGGGGTGCTTATCAGATGTTAAGACTGTACAGAAATGATGCAGAGTCAGAGCTAAGAACGCAGCGTTAGCGTTGGCACTCACACATTCACCTCCTCTCACACACACACACACTTCTCCTCCCACTTCACCAGCCATTCTTTAGAAAGCGATTCCTTTTGAAAACACAGTCGATAGCGCTTCCTTCAGGGGCTCTTATTTTAAAAACTGGCTTTCCTTGTTTTGTCACTTTTTCATCACTGTTCGGCATTAAAAAAAAAAAAAAAGCTGTGCTAGTCTTCTCCTTTCAGTCACAAATGATGGTTGCAATCTGCACACGATAGAGGCTCAGATATCCGAGAGCAAGGGAGAAAAAAAACAAAAGCTCTTGCTCAAAACTCAAAATAGAAGCACTGAATACAAAGTTCTCTGTCAGATTTTGAAAGCAGCAGCTAAAAGTTTTAGCACTGCTCACCTCACAAAAAGCTAAATGTGGGGGGGAGTGTGTTTCAGAAAGTGGGATGCTCCTGTCTGGGCCTGTTACCTGGGATATGACACGTTCAAGTCACGTTTAAGTCACTGTCAGTCACCATCGCCGTCTCTTTCACCGGGCTTCCTCTGCTAAAATGTAGCCTCAGCTGCTCGGGGATTCTGGTTCAGCGTGCTGTGAGCTTTCTGATTGGCTCTCTCAGCAGGGAAGCAGCATGACTCATCCTTTCACACGTAGGTCCGAGCTTGTCAGGTGAATAATAACAGTAATAATAAAAGCACTTCTTAATCCAGGTAAGAAAGTTCTTTACAATCAATGTAAAATATGAACAACACAAAATATAATAAAAGATTAAATATAATTAGGCTTCACACAATAAAAGCTTTCTTAAAAATGTGAAATGAGATGAAACCAGGAACAGACTCTGCGGGCCTGATCTCCTCTAGTCGACAGTTACAGAGAGTAACCCAAATACAGTGAAGCTGCACATTTTCGAGTGGCCTTTTGTTGTAGCCAGCCTCAGGCACACCTGTACAATACCACTGCTGTCTCATCAGCATCTTGATACGCCACGAGATGGATTATCTCTTTGATTTCAGCTCATTTTGAATGGGGGCAAAAACAAAAGTGTTGCGTTTATTGTTTTGTTCAGTGTATGTGAAGTAGTTCACCTAGGTTTGATTTGAATTCTATTTTGGGGGGGGCAAGTACAATGACATCAGATTTTGTAATGTTTAGTTGTGTGGATGGATTGAATGGCGGGTCTGATTGGGATATAAAGTGTTTCACTGCCATAACAGTGAAAATGGACAAGTTAAAAGAAGTCCTGCCAGGGTCTGTGAAGCTCGGAGGTGTTTTTTTTTTTTTTTATTTTTTGCATTTACCTTTCAGCACACTGTGAGTCATCATCAGCAGATTGTGATCTCTGTACCATAACTCGGTAGATGCACAATGGTGGATGTTGACTACCTGATTTTTTTAGATTAGGTCTTTTTTCTGTCTTTAGGGTGAAATATTTAAATGTCTTAACTTTAAATAGTGTTTTCCACAAAATAAAAGTTGTCAAATTCAGTTATTGTTATCTTGACTTTCCTGTAGTCTTACTTTAAATCTGCCAACTGGTCTTGTGTTTCTTTGAAACCTACATACATACACGTAAACCTATATAACATCTTAATGAATATGGTTAATAGAGCTTGCACACATGCTGTTTTCGTTGTCTTCAGTCTGACCTCTATTTCATTCTCAGTAATATAAAATAGGAAAATATCAGTTCTTATCTCCTGTCCTCTTTCGTCTTCTGTCTTCTTATGACTCTTGCAATGAACTGACAATTTTTACCCAAAAGTGTAATTGTGTGTTGGGAATTGAATGAAGTAAATAGACAAGCGGCACAGCTTCTACTAGACTAAATAAATGGATTTTAACTTTTGGAAAGATTGCCATGATGGGACTATGTGGTTTATTAGATTTTTTTGTCCATTTCCCAGGTCACCACAGGGAATCGCACCAAGCACTATGTGTCCTATCGGCGGAACGAGTTCGTCCAGATGAGGTTTCCCAAGTACGCTTTGCCAAAGGTAAAGAAGAAAAAACATTTTACTTCCTTCACTGCTAGTTATGCTCCAAACTATTTTCCAAAAGAAGATCAACAACACATATAAATGAACTATTCGCTTCTCCAAATAGTTACTAGACAGCATGGCTTACGCCGCCCCGGCTAAATGCAGTCAGTGTCAACGAGCATGGATTAGTTTAACATCAAAATGATAAAAATATAACTGTAACGTAACAGTGGGAGTTTACTAGTTTCCAGCATGTTGTGTGAACTACTTTGTGTTGTATGCCTCCCTGTCCTCCTCCCGTCTTGTCTCCACGTTCTCCTCTCGTCTTCACGTTCTCCTCCCATCTTGTCTCCACGTTCTCCTCCCGTCTTGTCTCCACGTTCTCCTCTCGTCTTCACGTTCTCCTCCCGTCTTGTCTCCACGTCCTCCTCTTATCTTGTCTCCACGTTCTCCTCCCATCTTGTCTACATGTTCTCCTCTCGTCTTGTCTCTACGTTCTCCTCCCGTCTTGTCTCCATGTTCTCCTCCTGTCTTGTCTTCCCATTCTCCTCTCGTCTTGTCTCCATGTTCTCCTCCTGTCTTGTCTTCCCATTCTCCTCTCGTCTTGTCTCCATGTTCTCCTCCCGTCTTGTCAACTCATTCTCCTCTTGTCTTGTCTCCATGTTCTCCTCCGGACAATTGTTATATTTTCATTTTAGATCAATATTATTGCTAGGGACAGTTCAGCAGTCCCTGGACATTGGTAGAAACATACCCCAACCGCCTACTGCATTGGGCGATTGGAACGATCATTGAATGGATGGACACATCTGTTGCTCTCGCTCTAGCGTATCACATCTGCTGAGAATTTGGGGTGAAGTGTTTTGCCTTCCAATTAGTCTTAAAAATAGACAAAGAAGTTGCCTTGCTTTGATGGTCTAACCTTCAAAGCTGAGTTCTGTGTTTCAGCAACAACCCGCTTCACATTTACAAAACTTCTTAGTTTGTGTCAGATGTTAGCACAATCCTTGTACCCAAATTAGCCCTGGTCTGATACACGATAGCTCCCATAAAATATTCACCACTGAGCATCGATCCAGTCGTATTCTGTGTCACCGATGTAGGCAAAAACAATAAATGAGCTCCTCTCCAATACAAGACAAGGAACCTTTCCTGTCAGCGCGTCGGCAGCGCACAGGGGGCCATTTTAGCGTGACACCAACCTGAGTGCTATTGATCTGCGTTGATTGAAAGCGGCGCCCGAGAAGATGTCTCATGTATTTTTCAGCCTTAAACTAAGAAAAGAAAACCTTTAAGACAATCATTGCCAGTGACGCTCTGCCAGAGAGGACTGTGTGGACTGTGTTTTCCACCAACACACACACACACACTCTCTCTCTCTCTCTCTCTCTCCAGGAAATATTGAATTACTCTTGTTCGTCTCCAGCCCACCACTTGGTTCTTATTCTTCAATTGCTTGACTACTTCTGTTACAGTACTCAGTGATCCTCAAGGAAGGTGAAAAGGATTGAATTACACACCACACAAACACACACACACACACAAACTCTTGCTCTCCTTCCAACAAGCACAGACTGAAAGGATCAGTTTGATTAGGTGTGGCAGGAAGGCGGTGGATACATCAGTTTCCGTAAATGTATATGTGTGTAAGTGTGTGTTTAGTTAAAGTGTGCCCTAGTTGCTCTCTCTCTTTTGTTCCCCCTTTCTCTACATGTGTCCTCTTACTTGGGTGAGCAGATAGGTCACACGTTGTGAAGCTTTTAGGTCGAGCGACACAGAGGGGTGGGAAGAGAGCTGGGGGCACGGGAGAGAGATGGAGAAGGAAAAGAGGGATGAGTGAAAGATGAAAGGGAAGAGAGGAGGGGGAAGCGTGTGTGTGTGTGTGTGTGTGTGCGTGTGCGGGTGAGAGAGGGAGGGAGTGTTTCGAGCGCCATGTTTTTCCACTGTGAATAATTGAAAAGCTGGAGGATGAAAAATGCAGAGGCCATCAGAGAAAGCAGTTTGGCTCTGTCCTGCGAGACCTGACCCGAGTTATGGATTAACCACACACACGCTCACACACACACACACACACACACACACACTTATACACGGACCCATGCATACGACTGTGAAATCACAGGTAATAACTGTCCCTTTTTGCTCTGCTTCCATCCTGTGTCTTGCTGTCTATCACCCGGGATGTAATCAGCTTTCTGTCTTTTAACACTTGATTTAACATTAGTTACACTGTACAGCCACAGTGGACAGTCAGCTCCAGTGAACCAGCAAGAATGTATGGCTCAACGGTGCCATAAATTGTATGTACCTTTGCTGCACCAAAGTACAGCAAAGGTACATACAATGCACATAACCCAGCACACCAGTAAAAAACTCAGGTTGTGCCGTGATGTTATGTTATATGATAAAATGCTTTCAACCAGGCCATTTCAAGTATGTGTAGGCTGACGGCCAAGCACTTGAAATGTTCTTTTCTTACAGGCTGCAAAAAAGCACAGGGTCAACCAAGCCACACCCATAAATCATTATTAAATGACAGAAAGATGATCAATGATTAATAGATGGGACTCATTTAAAGGGGCCATGTGTAGTTTTCAGCGGCCTTTAGTGGTGAGGTTTCAGATTGCAACCTTTACCTTCCCAAGCATGTGTTCAAAACAGCGACCGACAGACTGGAGACAGAAAATTCTGGAAACGCGAGCAAACTCCCACTGCAATCTTACAACAATATTTTTATCAGCTTGCTGCATGATAACGTTACATTGACTGCATTTAGCCGACATGATACGTGGGAGTTAGATAATCTGATAGATTTTCGGTAACTGTATCTTTCGCCGGAGGATTATTATTGTCAGCACAGCTAAATTGATTGTTTAATAATAATGAAAATGTTAGAGAGCTAGACTGAATATTATAAATGCGATTGTTGCCACACTTAACAACAGTTAGACCGTAGTAAGAAATATTACTCTAGTGAGTGTCGTTGTCTGCAACCACTATGTAGCATTATTGTATATTATGTGGTTCATGTAAGTCACAGAGACTAATGAAGAAACTGTGTCCCTGAGTATCAGCAAAACACTGATAAATGTTGTGAATGTTATGGAGCAAATAACACGTTTTTGATATTTTTTTTTACGTGGATCCTTACGTGGAGTTTGTGTTGTCACTTTGTGCACAGGTCAGAATCAGTAGGCAAGAGGCTTGGGCGCGCGCATGAACGTCGCGGCCTACGTAAACTAGTAGATTTCGCAGAAACTCCGACTCAAATTCTTCAAATAGGAAGCCGCATAGTGGCTCATTTCCAAGCGACTGAGAATGCAGGCGATTGGGTTAATTTTTATTTTAGGTTAAAACCCATTCACAAACAGGCAACAAAAAAGGGATTTATTTCATTAAAAAACTACATCACCTGAAATGATTAATGACACAGGGGGAAATGGCTTGAACGTCATTAAAAAAGAGGACAATATAAATCTCTAAAACCAACAAATAAATAAATAAAATGAACTAAAAAAATTACTGATTGACATTTTATGGAATGCTGTGTTGGCTGCACAAATAATAACAATACAATATACTAATGCAAATAAAAATGGACAGGTAGCAGCAGATGGGTTGTATGAGTAATAGAAGACAGCAAGTGTTCCATGATAATTTTGTGTTGAGTGCCTGTATGACAGACTAAGACTTCTTATACATGGATGTTCAGGCTGGCCCTGGGAATCTGCTGCCAGGTGGGAAGCTCTTTGGTGAAACTGGATCACATTTTACAGAGAAAATATTTTCTGCTTTTCCCTCTCATGTTTTCCGGCTGCTCTACCAAAATTTTACAGAGTTTGTTTGTTAGCAGTTACATTAGCAGCTACTAATGTACTACTGCTAATGGTGAGTGCTGCTAGTTAGCTCAGTGTAGCTAGATGCCCTGTTAACTGACTCTGCCCAGACTGGAAGCTTGGTGCTTCGGGGTTGTGTTGGTGTTTACACCTCTGTTAGTACAAGAGCTTTGGACCGCTGGGAGCGCCCAGTGGGCAGAGCCGCCTGATAAGAGCAGCTACAAATATGAGTAGCTAGCAGCTACTTTGACAAGAAGGCAATTTGGAAATATCTCTAGAATTACTAAGAAGATTGAACTTAACTTCAAGAGGGTATGTTAAAGGAAGCTGCCTTGAGGTAGAGCCAGTCTGGAAGAAAATGTGTGGGCCGACAGTATCAAAGACCTCTTTACAGAATTCAGTGTGAATAATGTCCAAGGAGCATGATGAGGATTTTAATGATTAATGGGATCTGTTAGAGTGTGAAAGGAAATGAGCTCAAAGCTGCTGAAAGAGAGTGCGCACACTGAAGAGGCTATTATGTCACAGCTGCCTGTCGGGGAAATCTGGCATCAGATGCTGTCCATTTTTTTAATGAAATGAGCAAGACACTCCTCACACCACTCTGTACCAAGTCTCAGTAATGCTGCAAAAAACAAGGGGGGTAATGATGTAGTTTAATCTTTTGAAAGAAACCTGGAATGACTATATGAGCCTCCAACCGGAGTAGGAGAAATGACATAAGTAATGTACTTTCTTAAATCCTCGTCTTATATTAATAAAGTATTACAGTCTTAGCACGTAGCATGGGAAAAAAATGTTTAACACTGATGCACATGGGAATTTGGATATGACAGATCACTTTGTAAGTACAGGCAAGTACAGTCCTGGAGTCAGGCTCGGAGTCTTGGCCAACTTGATAATGTGATTTTGTAGTTCTTAGTCCTACTGGAGTCTTCTCCAAAAAAAAACAGGAGCTGTCGTGAACACAGTAAAATGTCTCTCAGAAAGAAGACCAATGAAGAGCGGCAGTAACTCAACCATTGTGGAGTCTGCAAATTCAGCCAAACTTTACCGCCCTAAAAGTCAACGAGGCAAGTGGACCAGAAATTATGCACTCCAGCATTGGAGTCTTTTAGAATTAAGGAAATTGATTATCAATCCAGTGTCAATATATAAACTTGAAAAAAAGGATATTCTTTCACATTACAAATTCATACTGTACATTCACGAGAAAAAACTATTTAGACACAAAACACATTCAACACTACACAGCACACCAGCAGCTGCTGGTGAAATTTGTGAGTTTCTTCATGGAATGTGACCCCTCCCTCCGTCAGCTTCATAATTCTTTTTTTCTTTTTTTAATCAACAATAGCTCTACTATGTCATCATAAAGTTTTGGGGAATCACAAATAGATTTAAACAAAGTAGTTTGAGTGAAAATAGGTATAACAATAAGGCAAATGAAGACAAAATAAATGACAATGACAGAAGCTTTACTGGGGCACAGACCTCCTCATTCCCCATGGAAATTTTTGATTTATTTTTGATTGAAGTGTATGAAATGTGTGAGTGTGTGCCTCACCAGCATCCCTTGCTTATCCCATTAATATTGGCACTATGGGGCCTTCATACCTGACTTGAGCCATGTAAACAATTTACCACTGCTGCACAGTCACACCTGACACTGCAGTGCTCTCACTACTACCTCTCCTTTAACAGTGTGTCTCCGTAATAAGCCTGAATGGAAACCTCCTCTAGAAAATATCACTGCTGATTTGAATGGACCTCTGCACACTGACTCAATCCTCCATTTGGGTCTGAGCTATTTGTATCTTATGCTGCCTCTGGCTGTGCTTTTACTGGCTGAGGCTGCCTGTATTTCACCTGGGTCTGTGTGACCTGCTACAAATGTCTGGACTGGGTCTTTGCTAATACTGGATTTAGATCAGCTGGGTACTGACAAACGTCAGCATTGGCCATGTAAATTAGAAATATCAATGCTTGCAAGATATTAATGTTATCAGCTGCTTCAGCCCCGTTCAAACTAGCTCCCCAGGTGTCCTTATATACGTTTTCAATTAAATACTATTTATAAAAAGACTTGGCTGAATATGTTATGCTTATTATTTACTGAGAGACGTGCATCTATATTGCCCAGTCTGCCCTGCTAATCAGCATTTTAATAGTCAGTGTAAATGCGCGTTCATGCGCGACGTGGTTTTCTTTTCAGTGCTGAAGTTTAACCTTGTTGCAAGCAGTGTTGGGAACGTTACTTGAAAAAAGTAATTAGTTATAGTTACTCACTACTTGTTCCAAAAAGTAACTGAGTTAGTAACTGAATTACTCTGTAATAAAAGTAACTCGTTACCAGGGAAAGTAACTATTTGCGTTACTGTTAAAAAAAATCTCTGCTGCTTCATCGAATCTCTGTTTAGCTGTGTGTGTGTGTGTGTGTGTGTGTGTTGTGTGTGGCGTGTGTGCTGGCATGTGTGTAAAAGCACAGGCTCTGATTGGCTACCAAGAAACATGACTCTGCCTTAGCCAACGTAATCGCTGGTTGAAAGGCACCCGAGCTTCTCTTGTCTCTCGTCTCTCCCCGCCAACAGAGTTTAGCAGGCAGGCGAGAACGGGAACAGGTGAGCGCCACGTTGTGCCCAGAGAACCTGATATGGAGAGCGCAGCGTACCGGTCCACTTCAAGCACTAATTACCTCGTTATTAACCCACCTCCTGACTAGCTGTGTGAGCCAGCTGGTGCGTTCGGATTACACAGTTTAGCCTATTACATAGTAACGCACCGCATTTAACGACCAGTAACGTTAACGGCGTTGTAGCGGCGGGAAAAGTAATTAGTTAGATTACCCCGTTACTGAAAAAATAACGCCGTTACGTAACGCCGTTCTTTTAAACGCCGTTATTCCAAACACTGGTTGCAAGTCGGCATTTATCAAACACATTAAATAGTTGTATTTCACTCTAATATTGGACAGTCTGGCAAAAAGACCAAAACAGACTGAGAAGTGCTGCCCAGCTGGGTTAGCAGGACAGACAGAGATTCACTGCAGCCACGCATGCTGCGCACATCAGACTTTGAGAGGAGAGAACACAAGTTTAACCTGATTTAACCTGATGCTGTTCTCGACAGTCACTCTCGTTGAGTTATTTTCTCTTCTTGTGCCCAGAAGGATAGTCCCTTTTGGTCCTCTCATCAACAGTGTAAACACTCGCTTTCAACTTTGACTTTTTTTTTTGCGATGTTTCATATCCTAACAACTAGCCTTTTCACATCAGCCAGAAGTTTTATTTTTAAAATTGTTACCAGACGTTGCATATATATTGTTGCTAACTTCACCGGATTTTGCAGCTGTTGCCAGTTGTTGCTAACTTGACAGCGAAGCCCCACGTCCAAAACGGGTCTAGCAACGCCTATGGAAAATGATGATCAAATAAAGATATGTAAGATGATGTTTGGATATACAAAAGTAAGCCAGTCTCCCAAAAACAGTACTTATGTCTCGAGATGACAGAACATCTAACATCTAATTTCACATTTCAGCACATTTGATAAAGTCATTTTTAAGACAGAATAGATTAAAAAGTAACATAAGATGAATGAAAACATACGGTAGAACGCTACAACATCTGTTTCACCTTTTCACTTCACACTCTCTTTGAGTCACCCTCTGTTCTGCTAGCAGCTCCAATGTCTTGTTGGATTCGCTCTGGCTTTCATACCACAGTGTGGGTTTTTGCTACTGTGTATACTTCACAGCTGACTAATCACACTGCTTATTTTCACTCGTTCTTGTGGTTTGTTTTTGCACCACGTAGGGTACTTACATTTTTGAGGATGTGCATGGAGAGTCTCTGCACCCAGACAGATTCCATTCAAGTGTAAATTGAGCTTTAGCCTTTACCATCTCATTATTTCTTTCTCTTATCTCTGTAGTGTTATTTACACCATTCTAGGTTGGGGGCAAAGGAAATTTGAAATAGCTGTATGTAGGTTGTTATTGCTTCCAGTGATTCGCGCAGCTTTTAGGACCTAGGATCTCTGATAATTCACTACCAAGGGTGGTCCTTGTCTCTGGGGTGACTGCGGCCATGCCGGCCCTGACAGAGATGGATGGAGGGTATTTGTTGCAGAGGGTACTCAGTGATGCAACACCAATAAGAGGGACACTGGTGGAGAAATCCTGCAATTTCAAGTCAGGATGTAAGCGAGAGGGTGAAGGATAATACCCTTGAAGCCAAACTGTTGGCATTTTCAAAACACACAACTTGTCATGCCAGATGCCGAGATTTCCCATGAGCAATTGTCTATTCCTTGCCCTTATCATGTTACACTTAGCTCCTTTAGCTATGGTGAAACGCAAGAGCTCAGCTCAAATGTCACTGACTCCAGTAAGGTACCAGAGCATACAGGTATCCTGAAGTTTAGACTATATTTTGCAGCAGGGATCCAGTTCAGGACAAAGACTGTCCGCCCATTTTCAACTACTGGACTGTGGACTATTCCAATCCTTGTGCTTTTTTGCATTTTTTAACAATTCTTACCATCATACCATGTACACTTACAATCTTTACAAGTGGTGGTGAAATCCAGCTTCTGCTTTTACGGAGGAGTGCATTTGTTGAAAGTGTCAGAATTTTTCAAAATTCAATGCTCCTTTTGAAGTTTCTTTACACCATAGTCGTATTCACACACTCAGTGTTACATGAGTGTTGTACAGCTTACAAAAACAACCTCTTGGAATCACTTCTGTCTTATCGCACAACTTAACCAAAGCTCTGTTTGAACTCTAAATTTAAGGTGAAAAATTACAGGTTTAGAGCAGGCACTTCAAAGGCAGAGACAGATTAAGCAGATGGGATTTACAGTAAATTTTAGAGTTGGACATTGCATCTTATCCATGTCGTTGTCCTACTTTGCTTTGACTTACCTATCACGTCACACATCCAAAAACCTTTCTCACAGCACATACCTATCAGCTTCTGTCATTCCGTGTTCAGCTTGTTCACCATCACTATGCATAAGGAAAGCTTGTGGCCATGGTGAGAAACAAACATGGTTAGAAAAGGAAAATATATAGGACAGTTTTTTACCCATCCACCAGCCCAGCCTCCCTAAAAGGTTTGTGACACTACATGACAATGCTGCACTACTTTTGCCGCCTGTGTTCCTAACAGGCAACAGTCATAGGGTTGGCAGTTGAACACACAACAAATGCTGTTGTTTTTTTGGACTGTCTTGTATGTGTCAGTCTTAACTGTAATTTATACTTCTGCGTTGAAACGGCGGCGTAGCCTCTGCATAGCACCGTAGCCTACGCCGTCGCCTGATGTGCACCTCCTCAAAAATGTAATTACACATTGAGGCGACGCGGACCGTAACAACTGTGATCGGTCGACTGAGTTGCCTCACAATGCCTCCGAGCCGACAGGAAGTGCCCGTGCTGAGAAGTACCTTTTACCAGCAGCCAAAATGGCGGCTTCACTATCAGAATGTGATCCATCCGGTCGATAACATTTGAAAAGGCTATATCAGCCGCACATATATAATTTTACCCCCCATTAACGTTAGCGGAGGGCTAAACCGGAAGTTAGCCCGCTCGACCCGCAAAAGTCAACACAGTGGACACTGTAGCGCTACTGCCGACTAGCGTTTGGGGGTGTAATTGCAGAATGAGGGAGACACCGACGCGCAAAACACATGGCTACGTGCATAGCCTATGGCGTAGCTACGCATGTAGACCCTACGCAGGAAGCTTTAGACTTGCTGGAGTGAGGCTATTGTATATCTCCTCAGTGAGTGACAGGGTAGTCAGTGAGTGATTGCAAATTGTAATTTTGCACCAAGCATAATCACAATTTAGAACTGGTAGGCCATAAGCCACAGTCTGTGCTATCCCAGTCTAGACCTATATTTTAGACTCACTGGCCTGCTGGACCACTGACAACAAAACATAAGGCTTCTTCATAGAATCTTGGTGGTGTCTCAAAACATTAATTGAACGTTTTTCTTGTTCTCTTGAGATTAATCAAAATCTTTTTGCAAATCTTCATGCAAAGAGGAACGGTATACTGCTATTTGGCTAATTAAGGACTCATTGGTCTTGACTCATGTAAAAAGGTGATCAAATCCGAGTCAGTATATGCAGTACAAATACAGTAAATATACAGAAATTCTGCATGTACAAGCATATATATTTATGTGTTTACACATGTTCAGTCAGTGTTGTCTGCGTGTATTTATGTGCTACCTCGACACATCTTCTGTAGCGTAGGATTACTCTGGTGGGTGGAGGACTGACTCTGAATGTTAAAAGGCAGCAGGAGTTGAAGTTTGCACACTTCCTAGTGCCAACTCCCCCTCAAGATCCAAACTGCTGCCTGAGCTGAGCTGTCAGCCTCATACTCAGGCTCCAGCACGGTGCTTTACAGGAGGAGAGGGATAGAAGAAAGGAGAAAGGAAAGGTAGATGGAGGGGGAGGTGGAAGGAAAAGTAAATGAGGTAGAATTTTTGTGTTTCAACTCAAACAAGATGGTGTCATTGTGTTATACTATGTTATTATAGTGATTGGTCGGCTGTTGGCAGGTTGGTTGATTTGTTCATTGCTTTGCAGGTTGTATTTATGAATTTGAAGATGGGGGGAATAGAGAATGGAAAAAGATATAAGACAATGGTTCTCAAAGTGAGGTCCAAGGGGTCCTTGAGGTGGTTCCAGGGGATCCCTAGCAAAAAAGGACAATCATTTATTTTCACTATAATTCCATCCAAAAGTAACATAGTGACTGAACGCATGACTATTTTGGTCATGGATTTCATACACTTTCCCGACCAAAATATCTAAAAGCCAGAATCCTATCAAATGGGCGATCCTCTCTTCTCAAATGGGAATTAGCAAATTTGTGTCAGTTTAGGCGTCCTTGAGGTGAGAAAGAGAACCACTGGTATAGGACATATCTTTTATCAGGAATATCATTTCCACTTTTTTCACAGTTTTTTCCGCACTCATTTTGCTGCTCTCAATAAAAAAACAGGGTACCATATTTTGTCATCGTACATGGATGGATACATGGAGGCATAAACATTTCCCACAATTAGTTATAGCAAATATTTGTAGAGATTGTTGGGTTAGGAGATGGCTGAGTCTGTTGGCAGGTACTGTTGGTTGGTCTGTTTAGTTGATTGATCGGGTCAGTGAATTACCAACACATTCCCAACTTGTCACATATGGAAGCTTGGTCAAGAACCCTTGGCGTTCCAAGAAACGGACACTGGCCTCCTGTGGGAAAGTCCAGTTTCAATGATGAGGCTATGAGGCTTCTGACTGCGTTACAAACTGACGCCAACAGCTCTTGACCAAACATCCATATGTGACAACTCCGGAGAGGGAACGGATTTGAATGACAGACTAAGTGACTGATCACTTGGCATTGTCAGACATAGAAATTGCATCTCTATCACCAGTTGCAATTATAACAACTTGTTTAAGTATCTGCACATGGTAATGACAGTACGCTATATCCACGAGTTATGTGTTGTGGTGTTGTTTTGACCTCGGTAGACGTTTTGTGACGAGCCTGAGTTCTACATAAAGCATGAGGCGCAGGGTTGTCCAATACTGGAGGAACCCTCGCCCTAATCTTAACCATTCAAAGGCATGTTGGGCCAAGAAATCAACCAGTTACTCCAGTTCGTGTCCTAGTTGTGTTAGAGTGAACCAAACACCCATGGGTACAACTTTGTACAACAGTTGTCTTCCGGGCAATATGTGCCCAGCTTGCCGGATGACTCAGATACAGTACATTTATGAATATTAAGATCTCAGTGCACAGCTTTCAGTACTGTTATTACTCTGAGACACAACCATAAATTCAAGGGTAATTGAACGCTAGTGTTTTTTCTGAGCGAAATGGCAGAGTGTCAATGTTCTAGACACACCTTCTCAGGCACTTTCCCCCGTGCTCTGATGGCTTTATCTTCGAATGTTATGTTAATGTAATCACTATAACAGAGAAAGTGCTGAGTCGCTCTTTGCACCGTCGTTACAGTCTTTCATGAGTGATGAAGTAATTTGCATCGAGGGCTCACAAGCTTTGACAAGAACACCTAACAAGTTTTCTAAGCTGCCAACACCAGTTTTTCGATGGGTAAAGCGTTCTCTTATCTCCCCCCGTTTGTTTCTCTGACTCTGTAGCTCTGTTTATCGGATCGGATTATGTTCTCTGGCTCACAGTGAGTTACTGTCAAACTTTTCTGTGAATCAGACATTGCTGGTTTTACTGCTTTATCTTTCTTATCCCCATCTGTCATCACTTGCTGCTTTTATTTAATTTTCTTCTTTACCCTTCAGTTGTTTTCTACTTGTTCTATTTTTCCCTGTCTAATATCTTCGTCCTGCTTTTGCCTTTAGTCTTTTGAAACTCTGAGATTCTTTCTCTGTGGTCTCTTTCTTCATTAGTTTCCTCTTCTCCTCCCTCTACTCTGTCATTCCCAATACCACTGTTTCAGAAAATACATTCCCTTGTTGACCCCCACTTCTCCTTCTCTGTCCTCCCTCCACCCCTCCACCTCTGCCCCCAGGATGTTCAGATAGTGAGTACGGACGAGAACCAGGTCTTCCTCGCCCTCCAGGAGTGGTACCAGTCAGACACATATAACCTGTACCAGTCGGACCCCCAGGGTGTCTACTATTCCATCGTCCTGGAAAATGTTCGCAGCACCAAGCAGCCTGAGGAGAATGTCCTCATCGATGTTCTTGAGGTGAGATGGGGTGGAGGAGTGCATCATTATGCATAGAATACTAGTACGTAGAGTACTTTGCAAGCAAACCTCAGTTTTAAAGTGCATGAACATTCTATGGTATTAGTTAGCCCCGTGAACACCACTGCGTCCAAATCCAAGCAGGGTCTAAATGCAGTGTAAGCTCCATCTCCAATCAGTCCCCAGAGGATCACAGCCAATCAGTGTAAAGCCTGAAAAAGAACCATTTCGTCATGCTCACCGGATAAAGCTGTCACTAGGGTTTATTTTTTTATTGTCAACAAATCCCATTAAAAGACCAAAACTAACAATGTTTTAGTCTCTTTCTGACTTTCCTACCCTGTGTGTGGCACCCCAAACCCACCGGTGCGCACTGTGAATCTTTAAAAGTTAGTACGGATGGCCGGAGTCTCGACTTTGGAAGTAAAGCTAAGTTACTGTTGCAGATGGTAGGCTAGTTAGATGGACACGATAACCGTTTACATTAGAGCAGAGAATCACACTGTTTAATCCATTTCTTACAAGTTTGCGCTCCAAAGACATCTCCCTCCAAACAAGTGCAGAGTATCGCTCGAACTACAGACCCATGCACACCACTTCAGGATGCAGACAAATCCAAAGCTTGACAGGCCTGTCATGCCTACTTATGTTTTCTAAGCTACTGGTCAATCACTGTTTGGGGCAAGGGTTTAGCTAACAGTTAGTTGTACAGTAGGCACAATGATTATGTTTCCTCCACCTAAATAGAGATTAAGTGTATGCTTTACTAAAGGCAATCTTGCATTAAAAATGAAGACATCTGTTTAAGGTCTCATACGCGTTTCGACGGCCTCGCCTTCCTTTCATTCTGTATGTTCTAGCAGTGTAGCAACTACTGTCACCTGAGTGCTTCATCGAGGCCTCTAGATAAATGAGTGCAGAGGACATGGACACAGTAGAGGAGGAGGAAGAAGCAGAAAGGAAGTGTTGGAGGAAAAAGAAGAGGTGGTGGACCATGTAGTGCAAAGGACCTCACTACAGAACTCATTTCCTCCTTCGCTCTCATCCCTCGCTCCAGGCTGCACTCTCATCATCACATGCTGTAGCTACAGATAGAGAGGCAAACAACATACAGGGGACGGATAAAGACGTGGGGCAGGAGGAGAGCAAAAAAAAAAAAATGAAGAGATGAAGACGTGTAGACAGAAGCAAGAGAAGTCAGACGTCCAGAGGGAATACAAGCAGGCTTATGTACTTTGATTTAAACAATTACCTTGTTTCACTCTATAAACATCAGTGCTACATAATAGATAGCAAAGGGAGCTGGGGGAGTGTGCGGATGGAGACATGTCTGACATGCTGCCAGGCTCTGTGTAAGTGTTCGTCTGCGCTGTCTTCATCGTCGTCTCGCTGTTTAATGTTTCAACTTCAGAGCCTGTAGCTAACAACCTCAAAGCTGCAAAAAAAACATGCAGTATGTATTGATTTCAGTGAATTAAACTTTTACAATCCTGCAGTCTGTCAGTGGATTCCTTTCAGCCTCCAAGTAACATGCGTTGCTCTGTAATAAACCGCGCTGTGGGTAATCAGCTTCCAACCACTGCTGGCAGTTAAGAGGCACGTTCTCTTATGTTCTGGTTAATATTCTATATGTAGCTGGATAGTTCAAGGTAAAGCTACAACCCAGTTCTCCCCTCAACCCATATTCTCTGACTGTGTTAGGAAATTTATAATTTAAAGATCCGGTTACTGGATTACAGTGAGACTTTTTGAAAGAATTCATAACACATTGTTCTGCTAACAAATGTTAAATTCATTAGCGATGAACAAAGCACCCTTATTAGTATGACCAGTAACTTATGGTGTCTATTGTAAACTAATGTTAGCAATTTTTAGGATTAATATTGTATAACTGACTGAGTCTGTTCACTGACTTTAAGATTCTTCCTTGCTTGTGCTACTGTTAACGCTACATTTTAGCATTTACTATGGGACTGTAATTTCCACTTGTGGCCACAGTGGCCACTGTTCACTGTTGTTGCTATATGCATGGTTGAGGGAAAAAAAGGAAAAATGATGAGTGACAGTGATGAGTGTCAATGCTAAATTATGTCATTGCTGTGTTACTTTATTAACTTACTGTATGACGTTAACCCTAGCTGTTGTAAATCTATCCTTGCTTCCCAGGTACGTGGAATCAAAGGAGTCTTCCTGGCCAATCAGAAGATCGATGGCAAGGTGACAACTCTCATCACCTATAACAAAGGCCGAGACTGGGAACCCTTGGCCCCACCCACTACTGACATGAATGGAAAGCCAATCAGCTGCAAGGCGGTAAGCACTGACTACAATGTGATTATAACTACTGTTTGCAGCTTTAAAGTACATGTGTTTGCAGTTAATATGTCCACATAGCAGTGAAGTCAGCTTCCAATAGGGTGGTTGACAAAATTAGGGCTGACCTCAAGTAGTCGAAGAGCTGATGCTTCAATGTTTGGAGCGTGATTCGACTGTCAGTGACTACATGCAGCGCCACGCTGACTTAACGTGATGCAAGCTGAACTTAAAATAAGGCACGCTGGTTAGAAATCGTGTCCGACTTTCGCCGGCGCCGCTCAACGTCACCATGTCACATGACATTAAAACCTCACGGGAGAAAGGCGGCTGCAGGACTCGGCGCCTGCAGTTGCTGTCCAATATAGGGGTGCTCAACATCTTATTTTACATAGAACTACCACTTTTCTCCCAATTAGTTAATATACAGCCTGTTATAAATATAATTCTGTAAATAAATGTAAAAAGAAAAAGCTTTTAATAAATGTTTTTAAGTGTGATTAAATCCTAAATTGCCCTTAAAGAAGGGGGGTCAGTGTGCATGTGTAGGTATAACATGGTGTTTGTGTAGCCTAGTGTCAGACAGAGGGAGCCCCAGCCTCACCGTAATGCCCTCTAAGGTGTGACAGCCTGTGTTCCATTTAAGGATAGGGAGTGCACCTATAACATGCGCTAACTCTCACAGAAACAGGTTCAGAGAAAGGAATAATTCATGCAAGGTATCAAAGGGTGAGGAATAAGGTGGACAGTTCGATTTTTTCAGCCCTTTCATTTCAGTGTCTCCAAGGTCGGATCCATGACAGGTAGCAGTGCTTTGCTGTCTGCCACACTTTCTGTCTGAAATGTTCAAATTCTACACATAGTGGCTTGAAAATACACATTGGCTGTGCTATCTTTTTACTGACATACTTTTACAGTGATGTGAAGTGCACTCCTAAAGCTGCACATACCTGATACTGCTACTGCTAGCCTATGTATTCAAACTTTGTATCTGTCAACCAGGTTGTTCAAAATGTGAGCACACAGTTACAGAAGTGTTGTTACTTTGAGGAATGTGTGTGATAGGCCTGCCTACAGCAGCTTGTCCATTCAGCTTGTCAACGTTGCTCCGGCAGTGCTAGGCCAAGAGCAACGACTCACAGCTGTCTGATATTCATATCCATGCTGTGGAGGGAGAGCGAGTCTGATCCTGTATTTGAACCACTAGCTGGCAGATTTGAAGGGAGACTTTTCAAGACACACACACAACACACACACACACACACACTTCTTCTTCTTCTTGGCCTCCTGTATTCATGTTTATTGACAAGAGAGACTCACATACATCATCTCGCTGGCATTACAAGTCACCAGGCTGGACAAAGCCAGTTGCTAGATTCACTGTACCAGGCTCACAATGTCAGCTTTACCCATTACCTTACCACCTGACAGAGGCTGCTGACAGTACTGACCTCTTGTATGTACAGAAGCACTTTGTCATAATGTCTGAATGAAGTGTAGTGGAGATGTATGCCCACAATATGGTGTTGGAAAGTATTAAAAGTAGTATTAAAACTCCTTGTTCTACTACGGATCTACTGTGAAACGAGCTATTAGACGGTGCATCTGTGTATATGGTGTGGGAGAATGACCGCCTTGAGTTTCTGTTCTGCAGCCCGACTGTCACCTCCACCTCCACCTGCGCTGGGCGGACAACCCCTACGTGTCTGGGACTGTCCACACCAAAGACTCTGCTCCAGGTCTCATCATGGGTGCCGGTGAGTCTCCAGAGCAAATGCTGTCTCTTTCTTAACCGTGCGTGACTTTCTGTCCTCCGGACATTTATAAATCTTTTTTCCACTTGTTACTCACCTATAATAGCAGCTGTTTGCGCTTGTTAACATCAGGTCACGATTAGAGCTGTTGAACGGGGTGTGGCTACATTCAGTGATAAAACATCAATAATATCAAGGGCAGAAAGTTTGAACATCTTACATAACCAATAGCTACTGTTACAATAGTTACTGTATAACTAAGTCTTCACTGAGGGCCGGGTATGTGGTCTTTGGCCAGTGGACCCTCAGTGGTGGTCTTCCAATCCTCTGTCCTATCAACTCCATTTGACTGCATATAAACAAATGCAGTGATATTTTACTGAAGAGGTTGAGTGCTGTTGTGTGTCAATGTCTTTCAATAGCAGGAATATAATGCGCCATTGACGTTAGAACAGGTTTTTGTTGGTCAGTGATGCTATCGCTTTCTTATACCTCAAGTTGCACCAACAATGCACCTGACCACACCTCATTTTAAGACCAACATGGCCGTGGGTACACAGATGGGTGCAAGGACATGGACGCTGGGCGTGAAAATGATAATTGTGTCAGTCAGACACAGTTGCGCTGCGCTGTAAGCTAAGGAAATGAAATTATAGTCAAATATAGAAGCATACTGTGGCACATTCCAAGAATGGCTTCCCCGGATTGAAGAGCTGGTCCCAGTGCCGATCCATCTTCCACTCGGCAGGTAGTAAGTGGGAAGCGGGATGGGCAACACCTTAACACCCGGAACCAATTGGGAATTGTACTTAGCATTCAAAGGCATAGGCTAGGTTCAGACTGCAGGCCAAAGTGACCCAAATCCGATATGTTTGCTCATATTTGACTGAGAACAGGCAAAGTCACATGGAAGCTGATCTTTTCCAGTTCGGAATTGGGCCACTTCCATATGTGGTCCAAATCCGATACAGATCGGATCTTTCTAAATGCAAACTCAGTCTGGAGACTCAGGTTGGAATTGAAGTGACTTTGACGTCAGTGTAGAGCAGCTGTTGCCAAAGTTCTGCTGTAGACGGAGCCGTGGTGAATGGAAAAGCTAAAAAAAATCAGATCTGGGGAAAAAATTGGAATTAAGCATTGAGGCCTGCAGTCTGAAGGTAGCCTTAGACAAACGGGGCAACCGTACCAATACATGTCAGCATGTGGGAAAGTCAAACAGAACCATTCATGTAAGAAAACTTGTGGATGGATTGTGGATTTAGTCGTTGACTGTATGAAAGAAGAAGGTGCAGCCGCTGTCATGTCACCCATTGGTTTCTGCCTCGAAGCCTCAAAATATTTGGAATATCGGCTGTCACCATCTTCATTTTTTGGAATCAGATGTGACCATATTTGGACGAGAGGTTGGAGCTGGTGAGGAATACGCATTGCTCTGGCTGACAGGTCACTCTGGTACCCACCAATTACAGGGGATCCAAGCCCTAAACCATACCCTGCTTTATTGTCTATTTCTTTTTGTGATGTTCATTTACTAAATGAACAATAAGGCAATAAATCAAGTAAGAAGTACTTTTTGCCATTAAGTCCAATGCAATCATACTTCCTTTTGCAAGTTTAGTCGCCCCCTCCTGTTCGTAAGAAAGAATGCAGGTTTAAGGCAATTCCACTGTGGCTTCACTTTTTACACCTGGAGGTTCCCGCTTGCTCTTAGTATTATTATAAAAAGTGACAGACATGAGTATCAGCATTTTAGCAGTTGAAGAGAGATCAAATTGAACTCATATCTAGACACAATGTACAAGACTGATAGTACCGCATGTGGCAGTGTTTGCGGATTGTAACTGCCAGTGTGTGTCTTTGTGTGTGTGTGGTTTGTTTTTTGTCTGCAGCCTCTACAATAGCACTCCATTATATGCAAACAGTCGACATGGCTGAGCTTAAAAAAGTGCCACTCCTCCAGAAACAAACTTCCATTTACCCCGAGAAGAGCTTAGACTCAAGTATTCCTTTTTTGTCTGTGCAATGGTGGGGTATAAATCCACACTGCCTCATGCCTGAGCGCTCTAACACACAGAGGAGTCCACCGAACTGCCAGCCATTTTACTTATTGAATACCTCACCATGTTTGTTTGTACACAGGCGCTTCTGACGGAAAGCAAAACACTGAATAAGGATAAGTGAGCCGCCTGTGTCTATTTATGAGATAGGGAAAAGAAGCTATCTAGGTCATGCCTTGCATCTCTCTGTCCGCTATCGGGAGCCCATTTCAGCCAGAAAAGAAACCAAACAAAAGACACAAATAACAACAGCAAAAAAAAAAAAAAAATTTCTCATGGTAAGTTGAATTTCGAAATCATGACTTTTTAAAGAGGCATTCCACCCAATTTACAAATCAAATCCAGTTTACATATGAGGACCACTACTCAGCCTGTGAAAACAGTAGAATGCCTTTTGTGACTTCAGGGGTCTAAAAAAAAAATAAGGGTTAGGGACTTCCTTCTTGTTTGGAGTATCACTGTCTCCACTCCTGTATGCGTGTAAAACTGTAACATTTTCCTTTATATACATTTGGCCTCTTCTTCTAAACCTTTGTAAAATCCAGTAAGTAAAAACAACATAGTAATTCTCTTTCCTCTTGCCACAAACTGTGCACATTTGACTCGGTTGCAAAATATGAAAATTGCCATTAAGCATTGTTATTATACCAAATTAGGAAATATGTCTCTTATGTCTTACAGAGGCAGTGCATTAACAGCACATATATAACTGGCATAACAAAAAGGCTGACACAAAAAATGAACGGCGTGTTATCTAAACAAACTGCGGTAAAACTCCAGTAATAGAAACCAGTAGGCTGGTCTGGGATTTGGATGGGCAAGTGGTCTGTGAAAAGTACTGTCAACACCAATCACAGATGTAAATCTACACTGTAAGAAACAACCTATAGAATTTACTCGTTAAACTTGAGGTAACAATTTGCACTCTAGCTGTCTGAGTATGTAACACCACATGTTTTGAGTTTAGGGCCCTAAATGTAATAACTATGATAGTCAAACACTTTTTAATACATTATACAACTCATTACTTATAAGAATTTAGTAATATTAACACTTGATTGTAATTGTAATATATATAATAATATAAAATAACAATAATATAAAAATTGTACAATATAACTAATCAACTATTTCTTATTCAGGGAATGTCAGCTTTACTTAAAAAAAGTCACAAAGGGGACTACAAAAGGCAAAATGATGCAGTGCAAGTCGCTTCTTATCCAAACAGTCTATTAGGGAGGCTACTAACAACGTGTTGACATGGGTTTATGTTAAGTTATGGTGACTCACCATTGCAAAATGACCAGGTGCCAATGTAACCAGCTGACCCTGAGAACGTATTGCACGGTCCAGACTCAAACCAGTGACCTCAGGTACGGGAGGCGGACACGCTGACGAGGAGGCTAAAACCCATGGGCACTAGTGGCGGTCGCCAGCACGTCTGTAAAGGTGTCGGGGAGTGAGGTTTACTCACTGCACAGTCTCACTGGCTTCCGTCACACCAGCAGAGCAAAATCAATATAAAGTACAACATTGACAGATACTACTTCATTTACTTATCAAACAGTGTTGAAGTGTAGACCCAGGTCAAAAGCACAGTCACAGTTTCCCAGCAGGGCCGGGGTGACATTAACACTTCAAGTGTAAAAGCCAGGATCAGAGTTATGAGTAAGATGTTCGGAGTTAATATTTATAGTTACACTTAGAGCTTTGTTTTGACACAAATACCTTCTTCAACAAAGAATCAAATGTAATGGATCTGACTGTATCAGAGTATAATTAATTACATTTAATCAAATTTCATTAACACCAAAATTGTTGTCCTTCTCAATTTGCTTTTCACTTTGTTCTTTTTAAACACAAAAAAGTCTAACAGTCTAACAGTCTAACAGTTTCAAACTTGACAACTGCCCGCATTCCTGATCAACAGTCCTAATTCTGTCCCTAGGGTCAGGACTTATCTCTTTGAGTAGATTTTATTATGAATCTTTTTATGTTGCAATTGTAACTGTTAAAAATAGGTAGTGTAGCTACAATTCAGCCATATTATATATTTCCCTTGCTGACTAATTTACTTTCAGTAAAGTTTTAATCACTTGTATGGGTTGTATTTACCACCCTCCAAAATTATTTTTTACAGTGCATGCCTCTGAGACCCTGAATAAAAATAATGTGCCATTTTCTGTAGTGCACTTATGAAACTCATCAGCTACAAATCAGGTTTAGAATCAATCCTCATAAGATTAGGAAAAGTGTCCAGCCGATTTAACATTGCTGAGTATGTTTTTGAGCAGTTAAACAGGACGGGATCAAAACGATGACAATGTGAAAATTAAAAATGTGATTTGTTAATAAGTCCATTTTGTTGACTGAACATTTTGACTTTACTGTTTGAAATTTTTTCCTAACTTTATCATTTCTGGTCATTGACCTCAATTAACGTTATTTCTAACAGGCAGACGTGACATAGACATGTTTCTGATCAAACAAAGCAAACCCATCTTTTCTGCCATATTCAAGCATATTTAACACATTTCTAGGATTATTAGGTACAATTTTCAAAGGCCTGTCTTCCCATTTGATAAGTTTTTAAAGGGAAAGTAAAGCAATAAGGAGTTCTAAGGAGGAATCCTCGACATCTGCAACGTCCTGTCTGTTTGCTCATTCACTCTCTAGTCTCCTCAGATCTGTTCTCTCTGTGTTCTCCCCTCTCTTTGACTCTGTTGTTGTTGCATGTCTCTTATGAGCCTCCCTGTCTGATGAAATTTTCGATTCCTCGTCTTTCCTCCAGGTAACCTTGGTTCCAAGCTAGTAGAGTATAAGGAAGAGATGTACATCACTTCAGACTGCGGGAAGACGTGGAGACAGGTACATCACGTTCTCCTGTGGCTCTCTTTGACCCTCTCTCCACCCCCCCCCACCCCCCTCCCCTCTCTGCTGTTCCCTTTCTTACCTTCTCAGGAAAGTTACACAATCTGAAAAGATATAAAATCCAATCTCTCCAGATTTCTTTTACTCCAAACTGTTTTTTTTTTACTATGGCTTGTACAACTTGGATGTCACATTTTGAAGAAAGACCCCTCCCCTCCCAGCTTTGAATCCCTTTTTCATGTTACATCCTTCTAGGTTTTCGAGGAGGAGCATCACATCCTTTACCTGGACCATGGTGGGGTCATTGTTGCCATCAAGGACACCTCTATTCCCCTCAAGATCCTCAAGTAAGATTGCTGTTATATCCCTGTATCATTGGCGATCCTTAACGCTGTAACACATCCTTCAGCAGGCTGAGATCATTATGTTCTTGACTTTCTTTTAAAAACATTTAGTGTCACGCATCTCTGACAGGACAGATGTGATGTAAGTTAATTAATATGACGTATTCTGGAATTGATCAGTGCTAGTGGATCATCCATTAGAAGGCTTTGTCAGTCAACTAATCAATAAACCTTTATTTGTATTGCATGTTTCATACATGAAATATATAAAGGGTAGTCATAGTCATAAAACAAGCAAAACCAATCGTGTTGACATCATCATGCATTCATTGTCACCCTGGCTTTGCCTTGGCACCCTATTTTAATTGACAGTGTAAGTGTTTCCAAGCGCATCTGCAGTTTTGGTTCATGAATGTGCAAAAGAGCTGAACGAAGTGGAATATAGATCAGAGGGTGATTCATGAAAACACCGCCAGCCAATCACATGACTGGTCTCCTCGCTCTGAAACAGCTGAGCCAATCACAGAGATGCAGGCGACAATAGTTCAATAAATGGAAAGAGAACTTTTCCATGATCACATCAGTCAGTCAGAATTCAGTATAACACGTGATGCATTTCAGCAATAAAACATGGAGCGCCACTTTTGCTAAAAAGACAGTTGGGAGGAGGCTACTTATCAACCCGTGAGTCCTGCTGCCTTCAGACACTACAGGGATTTAATGAACTGAAGGACATGCTGTGGACAGCAGATACTGTAAGTGTCCGCTTTAACCATATGAAACATTAAAAGCTTGGGTAGGCAATATTGGCCAACCAGTAAGAAATCCTTCCATTCGGTGCTTATTACAGTCCTACAGCTACAGATGCTGGATTGTTTTCATTTCTGTGTCAGAGCATTTGATTTATTGATTGGATATAAAATGTGGGTCCAGATGCAGCCAGAGAGACTGAAGTTTAAAGGTTTATTTGACAGAAAAATGCGCAGTGACGATCTTCCGGTGGTGAATTTCTATAAGTGGGGTAGCAGGGTAAAAAACCCAACATAGCAGACTACGGCGCCGTCCTTCTCCAGATCCAATAACCTGAAGCACACAAGCAAATGAAAAGTCATGGAAAACAGCTAAAAAAAAAGTTTTAGCCACAGCATGAAAACCACTGAGGTGAACAGACAATTTGTCAAGGAATGAGCCAACGTTTAAATACTGCAGGATTATAGATGGTCGTCAGCTGCGCAGAGGAGCAACAGGTGATTAGATTATTGGAGCCTAGGGAGGAGAGCCAGGAAAGGCCACACCCAAATTCACACAGGGAGAACAATCACATCTACCGGTTGCTGAGTGTTTACATTTCAAGCATTATACCACTATTGCTGCATTTTTTATTATTATGATTCATTGGGTTGAACTGACCCGTCAAAGCCCAAAATATCAGCGTGTGGAGTGTTGGTACAGGCTTCAGAGCTTCTATATATTATTACAGCACAGGGAAAGATCAGTTAGGTCGCGGTCTAGCACTGTACCCTTCAAAATCATTTAAGATCATCCCCCTCTCTCACAGCTACACGCAGACTATTTCAAGCTCAGCAAGATGTTATCGCATCAACCTTAATAAATAAGGATGAAATAATGAGAAACCACAGATAAGGGAGTACTCAGAAAAACATTTATCACACACCTAAATCTAATGACCTTTCAGACGTACCTCATCTGTCCCTCTGTGAACTTGTCCTTCACATTTTTTTCTCCCTCTTCCATGCCTCAGCTAAATCAATAACCCTAAAGGCTCTGGCAGTGTGGTGGAAAACATGTCGTAAAGAGCCACTGCTGTGAAAGGGCTGTGAAAGCGTGAGAAAAGGCAACTTCTTCAAAGTGAGATGAGCACAGTTTTTACCACTTCATTACACAAGATGACCGTATTGTTATCACCTCATCAGGTGCTGAGATTTCTGGCCTCCAAAACTCCCCCTGGCCTGCGTTCAATTCTTTGCAGCCAGAAACTCTCGTCTTAGTTTCATGACCCCCAATAACTCTTTCTTTCTCAACTGCTCCATAATAGAGCACAGAGACTTAAAAGCATTGTTCTGAAGCCAAAAAAAGCAATGAAGGAACAGCAATGTTATTCTAGTGTTTTGCACATTGATTTCTTACACGCCTGCACTAATTAGTCTCTATTGAACAACTGGGACTTCACTGTTATAATGGCATTCTGTTATGTGTTGCAATTCCAGCTGGTCTCCCAACGGATCAGTAAATCTTGTCAAGCACCGTTTTTGATCCTATTCAAAGCAAGAAAAGTGGGAACTGCCTGGGGCACAAAAACCCCGGGTTACTGTGTGGCCATTTGATTATTTGTAGCTTTGTGTTACAGGAATATGCACCACTACAGCACATAAACTGACATGATAAGGTCCTTAAGGTGGGTCCTGCTCTTTCACCTGATGTTGAGAGTCTGTTTTGATGAAGGGCCTTGCGTTGAATGTAGTTCAAATTTCAGAGTCTTGGTTGTCAAGGTGCATATTCCTGAATGAATTTGTGTTTAATCAAATGACCACATATCAAACCTAAGGCCACGTAGTATCCCAGAGGGTAGAACAGAGAGAAAAGGGGGTTGACAGGGGCCCAACAGCAATTCTTTTAGCCTGGGGCCCACAGCCATGGTGCTCTACACTTCTTAAGCAAGGATTATACATTCCGCATCTGCAGAGGTCCTGCAAGGTTCAGCGCGACGAATAAGAAGAAGATATACTTTTAATCCCAGAAGGGGAAACTCGATGTTTTCACTCTGTTGTTAATTGTTATTATTACTACACAGGTCTGAAATACACACACATGCATAAACAGGACCTATAGGGATAACACAAGGAGAGTTATCGGAGCGAGGGGGCTGCCACTTGGTATGGTGCCCCGAGCAGTTGGGGGTTCAGGGGCTTGCTCAAGGCCACCTTCGGCAGTGCCCCCAGGAGGTGACCTGGCACCTCTCCAGCTACCAATCCTCACTCCATATCTGTGGTCCGAGCAGGACTCAAACCGGCGACCCTCCAGTTTCCAGCCACGTCCTTACAGACTGAGCTACTGCAACCTTGGGACCTGTGTTATTAAAATTCAGTTGCCGTTGCTGTGCAGTTACCCTTACCAGTACCCTAGGAACATAGTCATTTATTATCCGTCATTTACATTTTGCCTGCTCAGCTCAGTCAGTAGTGCACGTGACTCCTGTACAACAGGTTGTGTGTTCAATCTCCACTTGTTGCTAGTACCAATTTTCTTCCAGCGATTGGTCCACATCAACCAATGGACGCTTATTTTCATTTCCCCAGTACCTCCAGGCAGAAGAAATTCCTGCGTTTGTCATTCAGTTGAATCCGATCTCACGTTTTCTGACGGCTTTTTCAGAAGCGTGTCAAGCAAGCCAGAGGTTTTTTTGAATTTCCTTGAGAGCTTTTCAGAGTTAAAGCGCTCGTTTAAACACGACATATAGTACTGCTGCAAAAATGTTCTCTCACGAGAATAAATTGCATTTACTGCAAGTATTAATCAATATGATTCCTGATTAAGGCCCCGTGTCCACCAAAGCATTTTTTTCTGACGCCAGCGTCTTCTTTTCAATTCATTCCGTTTTTCCACGCTGGTAGAAACGCTAGCAGCGTGACGAGGCGCTGAGCGTCTTTTCTGTGCCGGACGCTGAGCGCTGAGCGTTTTTTTCCGGTCGCATTGAGAGTTGAAAAATGTTCAGCTTTGGGGAAAACACTGCGCCCGTCAATGTCACTTTTTACCCAGCTGTCCAATCACAGTAGAGGACGGGCGGGACAAATACCACACCGTTGCAACGGTTACTATCCTGGAACCGGGCTTCGTCCAACCTCAGCTCTTAGACCTGTAAGAGACCTTCATACAGAGCAAGGGCCAGAGCAAGTACTCTACTCTGTGTTGGCATTTTTACATCCAGTAAAGTTAGGTAGAACTACATGCAAACATCACTTTCTTTTTGTCAAGTTTGTTTTTATAGATCACAACCTTTTCTTGGGAAGTGGCGCACAGTTCCAGCCCTGTCTTGTCCATATGCACCGTTGAGGCCCTTGAAGACTTAGAAGTCAAGGCAGCAAGGCTTTTGTTCTTCTAGATCAAGTATGGAGTTCTACTCTTTAAGAATAAGCGCTTTTAATGAGACAGTGTGGACAGAGATGACAGAAAAAAAGAAACTACAGCAACAGACAGAAAAAGATTGAGGACAAGGCAAGCTGTAGCATTTAGAGGAGAGCCAGGAGAGCCCTTGTCTCTGTGAAGAACCGCTCTTGACCTGAATCGCTCATTCACCGAGTCAAGTCTCCAGCATTTAGACACTCATAATGCTGAAAACAAGACTTGTTCCCCGACTCCGCAGTGCCTTTGAGTCTCCGAAATAATTACACCATGCCCCCATGCGGGGGTAGGCTATCTACAACTGTGTACATCAAAGGAATGCCATTTGCACGGCCGCTTGAAGAGCAGCGCATCTAGACTTTTAAAAGTCACACACTCAAATCATTTCATGTAATTCCCCAGCTCCTCTCATCGGCTCACTCACACTCGCTGGAGTTTTATTTAACACCGGGTAACTCACACAATGCATTCATATCAGTTAATTATGGAAAGCCAGCAGGCTGAGAAATGAGATGTCACCATAACACGGCGGCTGGACAGGATTGTGTTATGTACACTTATGATTTATGATTGGCTCCACGTTGAATAAGTCTTGTTTCAAGGTTTCTTCATAGCACTGGAGGAATGGAGTAAAGGCTGGTGTGTGGCATGGAGCATAATTATAAGTTTGGCTCGCTAATCTATTTGATTACAGGGCTATCACTCCATCCATTTCTAATAATTCCGCGGGTATTAGCTGGAGGAAATGAGATATAATTGGATGTGTGACTGAGGGCCGTCGGTATGTAGAAGGCTATAGTTGTCCTTGGCTGTAGGATGAAAATGGGTGGTTTGGTGCCTTGCTCAAGGGTAACTAATCAGTGATGGGATGTTAGGTGTTTCTAATTAGTTCTGGAATTTGAATCATCAGTATGAAAGCCAATCCTATTTAAGGGCAAAAGTGTTTATTGCTGTTCCAAATGACCACACTTAAAAGCAGGGCATAAAGCCTTCCATCATAGCCTCCCCCTGACTGCATCTCCCTGCCTTTCCGATCTCTTTCCAAGAATTCTGTTAGTTAGAAGTCTGTTAAGTATCTTTGTAGTCTGAACAGGAACACGAATGGGAACACTATTGGGCAGTCTCTTAAATGTTTTTTTGGTGTTGCACTTGGCTACACATGTGAAAAGTGACAGAAGAATCTGTGAAGAATGAAAAGAGAGGGATATTAACACTCTGTCTACTTTCACACCTCCAAACAGTTAGTAACAAAGTTACAAAATAGTCAGAACCAACAACCCCCTTATACTGCCTTTGCTATGGCAACCGGCAGCGCTTGTAGAAGCAGCAGCTGGAAGCTCCTTCAAACTTTATTACGCTTTTTGTTTTTTATCTGTTTTTTTCCGGCTTTGTTGCCAAAACATGTCTTACCACTGACACTGATTCCCAAATGTCAGACTGTTTATTGTGAAGATGAAACTTTCACATTATCATCTAGTTACTGCTGTTTACATTCACACCAAATGCAAATTCAATAAATGGACTGTTAATGTGTCTGTGTATATATAAATATAAATATAAATATAAATATAAATAAATAACTGTATTGTTTTATTTTATTTAATATGTTATCACATTTTAATATAGGCCTACGCTTAATTATATGTTGTGTGTGTAGCATGAAGGAACTACAAATTTTGTCTGTACAATGACTAATAAACAATCCTGTACCTTGAAAGCCGGTTTCAGACTCTGTCAGACAATCTGATAAGCACTTTGTCTGAATCATACTAAGGCCTTTACCATGGCAACAGAGTCTTTAGCAGCTTTGTATATCATTCTGTTTCCTTGTTACTGTGCATGTTTACCTGCTGATTATCACATTGTAGTCCTTGTTAGCACACCATTACCACACACAGCCTGCAGTGCGAGCCACACACTGCTCGATTCCACATTGATCTCTCTCCATCACGCAGTCACATTTACTCAGCACTGCTGCCACTGTTGACTGCAGGAGTCGTCGGCACAGTGAATAAAGCCGAGCAGATGGCTCGCTGTCTTTCTGTCTTCATTTTGAGTTTGAATCAAATAGCAAATGATGTTACACAGAAAAGATGATCTCATTATCCCAGAGCAAGTTCAAGTTCTGTTATTTAGATCATTTGTATCTTTCTGCTGGCTAGCTCACTGTCCCATCCTCTCTCATCTTTCATTCGGTTCTCTTGTGGATTTTGTCCTTCAACCGATATAAAACGCACCTATAAAAGAAGCTTCCTTCAGTTGACCCTTTGCTAAGCCCCACCCTCCTTACTTACTGTTGCTTCACGTTTTTTTTCTCACATGGCATATGTGCATTTTACAATAATAAGAGGGGCAGATGGATGACTCATTTGAGATGATAAATGTGTCCTTGATTTCACAATGATCAATGTTTCTGTGAGTTCATGGCCACAGACACACCTTGACATCTGTTCTAGCTGCTGGCTTTCAATTGAAAATGTCTCCAGCTGACTTTTAATAAATGCTTCCAGCTGAGTCTTTTTCAAACAAGAACCCCGTAATAATGGGTCTTACATGCACACCATGGCTATGCATGGTGCTAAAAGACTGAGGCTAAAAGGATAGCATTGCTGTATTGTAATGAGTTAGTAACACTTTTGTTTTTGCCCCCATTCATCATGAGCTGAACTCAAAGATCTAAGACTTTCTCTATGTACACAAAAGGCCTATTTCTCTCAAATATTGTTCACAAATCTGTCAAAATCTGTGTTAGTGAGCACGTCTCCTTTGCCGAGATAATCCATCCACCTCACAGGTGTGGCATATCAAGATGCTGATCAGACAACATGGGTATTGTACTGGTGTCCCTTAGGCTGGCCGCAGTAAAAGGCCACTCGGACATCAGGCTGTTATTTCATTCTAACAAAACATTGATTGGCTGCTTAGCTTAGATGCTTTACACTGTATGATTTTACTTTTAACATTACAAGAGAAAAGGATAAGGAGTAACCAATGTGTTTGGCAAATGCTATCCAGGCAAGGTTGGCCTGGTTAAACTTCCCTAAAACCAGTAAAGTCCAGGGGTCTCATTTATAAACGGTGCACACAGGGCTGGAAATGTGCGTACGCCAATTCCCAAGCAAAGTTTGTGATGTATGAAAAACAAACTTGACGGGAAAATCCCGTAAGTAAACTTTCGACCATGCATACACACATAAAGAGGAGAAATGACAAACAGCGACTCACATAGCAGAAGGATGAAACTGTGAAAATAAATAGGCCTACTATTGTATAAAATATATTGAAATATTACCTCTGATTATAATAAATAATCATACACTCGTTTGATTGATTGAAGTGCTCAAGAAAAAAACATAATTCAAGATAGTTTGCAGCGCACAAAAAGAACCATGACATGTCATAAACACAAATGGAGATATCTATTTCTGCAAAAGAACACCTCAAATATGTTGGACAGTTTAATATGGAATCATATTAATTAGTAGGCCTACATGCATGCACTGAAATTTATTCTCATAAATAAGGTGAATAAGAGGACAAATTATATTCGAGCAAATACGAGAGCATAGTTTCATATTGTTGTCACATGTTCGCTATGCGCAGCGTGCGGAGGTGATGCACTGCTTATAAAAAAAAAAACACTGTTATTATTGTCATTTACAGCAAGTGACAGGCTATTTCTTTCAAATCATTGCCAGCCTCGTTTACTGAGTGGAGTGTTTGTGTAGCCTAAATACATGTTTAAACACAGGTGGAATGGTTTGGTTTACTCTCTTTTCGTTGCATGAAAGTGCGTTTTTTACCCACCAAACAACATGCTTCAGCTTCACCAACAGGAACATCAGTGTCACACTTAAACGAGTTAAATCTCGTTTTGTAGGTTCTCTGTCAGAATTTGCCTCCTTTACTTCATGGCGTTTCACTGACCATTTATAGGCAACTATGGGCGTTTGAAGGGTCGGACATGGAGCTTAGTCAACTTTAAATTTATGATTCATAAAGTGAAGTTGCTTACAACTGTGTGTACGCACGGTTTTATAAGTCTGAATGTTTTTGGCGCCATTTTTGACTTTTGGGCGCACGTACACTTTTAGTGAGGTTTCTACGCACAGTTTTATAAATGAGACCCCTGGGGCCTAATGTGTACGTAAGGTACCCTACGCACAAAAGGTTACTGGTTTACGCTGGTTTTCACACACATGTGGGATGTACAAAAATGAACGTGAAGTGAGAATGTGAGGGCCGTGGCGCAAACTCCTAAGCTGCTGTGAGAATGTGCGGACCCAAAGTGCCAAAACTCAACAAATGTTTCAAAATACCGTTTCCACTCCAGTTACTGTTCATATGTCAATGAAGTAGTCAATCAAAAAACCTTATTATGTCCATTAATACACAATAAAAGTTCAATCATGTATGTAGTGTAGTGGTTTAATATCAAAATAAAATTGAATGTGAAAGGAATAGATCATGATGGCTCTCACAGATTTAATTTCACTTCATATCACACATTATCACTTTATCATTTAAACATTCAAACCAGCAGTGCTATTTGTGCACGCGCTAGTGAGCCACAACCATTCCATACAGCACCTTTCATCAAATTATATTACCAAATAGCAGGCCTATTCATTTCAAACCAATTCATCCCTCTGCCATGTGAGTCTCCATTTCTCATTTCCCTTCTTTATGTGTGTATGCATGGTTCAGAGTTCACTTACAGAACCTCACATTCTCCAAAGTCAAGTTTGTATTTTATAGATCGCGACGTGCATGCGTTTCCAGCCCTGTTTCGTCGTATGCACCGTTTATAGATGAGACCCCAGGACACAGCTGGTAATGCTGACCTGCAAGAGCAGATCATCACAATGTTTAACCCATTCTTTTCGCTGGTTTTAGTTTTGGAAAGGGGATCAAAAAAACACTATCCTCCAAACCTTTATATGCCAATGGGTACGGGTACGGGTTATGGATATGGGTTAGTAAATGGTGGATTACCTGGGATTGTGTTATTTGTCATCAATGCCTTAGTTGTAGTTGGCCTACCAGGGATTTTGAACACTGCCCATTTCTCCACAGGTTTAGTATCGATGAAGGAAGGACGTGGACCGTTCACAACTTCACCAGCACCTCTGTGTTTGTCGATGGACTCCTGAGCGAGCCAGGAGATGAGACCCTGGTTATGACGTGAGTAAAATCACAGTTTCAGCAGGAAAAATGTTCAGTTTCGGGACTGCAGTCGAAATTATAAATGAAAACAAAAGTCCAGATAGGTTTAGTTGAATTCATCATAAATGGTCTGAAGACTTTAAATCATCAGTTAGGTCCTTACATATATGAGTGTAAATGACAATATATTAAATTGAGAAAGCATAAATTAAACACGCGGTATCTCCCACACCTCCTATAGCTTTACCCTTTTGTCCTCCCTTCACACTTTTTGCTCTCTGCTTGGTTCTAATGAGTTGTCCAAGAGGGTCAGACAGGGCAGCCCTGCCTGCCTCTACACTGCATTCAAGCAAGCTCAAGTTTCTCTCCCATCACAACAATTCCCTCTCAATCTGCTGGAGCGGGGCGCGCCCAATTTCGTGGCGCTAACGGCAGCTGGTCTCACTCCTGATTTCCTGCAAAGCCGTCCTCTCTCTTCACCTCCAGAGAGTTTGATTGCCGTTACAGCAGAGGTTGATGGGAGAAGAGGCCTGTACGTGCCCTCTGCCCTCCCTCAGCGTCTTGCTTTTCTCCACCCCTAGATTTTATTTCTATAGTCCTGCTCTGTATTTGTGCACTCTTGAGTTTCTGTCTCTTCCTTTGTGGGTCTGTCAGCTCTTTGGCTCAGGCTGGAACAGGCTTAGACTGCTTCTTTTATTAATACTCAGATGTCATCTGGTCAGTGTAATGCGCTTTAGATTGTTATAATACCCAGAGGATGAATCTAAATGAAAAGTGATCCACTGACTTTTCACCTAGCGCACCAAATGGGTCAAATGTTCCACTTATAGGTCTTCAGTGTAAGACAGTCTACAAACAAATGCTAAAACAGTCTCAACTTTACTTTAGGATTAATGCTACATTGCTCATGTGATAAAATGTTAAATGTGTGTTTGTGAATCTGCTAATGTTAGAATTTTAGTATGCTAACATGACAAAATGCTTAATGTCACGTAATAAGGTTTTGTGGGCTTCTTTATCATGCTAACATGCCAAAATACCAAATGTTTACTTGAAACATCAGTATGTTAACATACATGATCATATACCAGATTCAGTTTTTTCTGAACAATTTTACATCCAATGAAAGGGTTTCGGGTCACTTCAAACTGACCCTGAAGCTACTAGCATGCTAGCAAGCTGCTAGCATGGCTTTATACTCATGTTGTTGTTATCTTTGAGTCTATATAGAGAGATTCATCTGTCCGCTGTTCTTCATCTGGTGAAGCACAAACCTCAACCCTGCCAATTCTTTAGCGTGAAAACTGAGAATATTAAATATTGACACAAAGGGTAATAATGTTTAGTTAGGCTTCAAGAGTTCATATGTTTTAAGAAGTATAGTCCCCCCTGCTGTCCTTTTCCCCAATCTCTCCATCAGTAAGTTAGCTGGAGTAAGACTTGTCACATCATCTCAGACTCCAGGCCTTGGCCCAGAGATAAGGCCGGCTTCCAGCTGTAATCCGCTGAGAAGGGCAAAGAGATGGTCACACACACACACACACACACACACACACACACACAGATAGACAGGCAGTTACACACAAGGAGGAGAGAGGTGAACACTCAGCCTCACTCACCATTATCTGCCATGTGTCAGACACGCACCCTCTGGGTTGACTCACACACACATATGGACGTCGCCCGTCTGGCTCTTGCGAGATAGGGTCGGCGGCCAAGGAGGGATGTTGAGGGCAGCTCATGTCTGACAGATTAGCCAGGGTCTATTTCCTTGCTGCTGGATTTCGATTTTTGACGGCGCAGCCTGCCATCCCATAATGAAGTCTTTGAGGAGTGACTTAGTACCAAGGACAGGTGGGGGAGCAGAGATCGTATACCACTCATACTAATGACGGCTGGTCAAACACTAGAGACCGAACAGACTCCTAATGCTGCTGTATGAGAGCATCACGCCAGGCTGTTGTGCTCAAAACATCTTCCCTCTCAAACGCTACTTTCCCACTGCAGGCCTTAGGGCTCAATTTGGATTTATTGCTCAGATCCGATGTTCTTGTTTGGCCCATATCAAACTGGACTGAACTGGCCACGGTCCTGAACTGACCCGCATGTGCACAATAACAATAAAAAAGACTGCACATGCAGCTCGCTGTTGTATGGAAGTAAACATTGAGGGCAGTGAAGTGAGCGTTTCCTTTTCAATTTATGTGTCAAAGTGTCTTTCTTTTGCCATTTCCAGCCACAGCCGTTAAGTAAAGTTTGATGCTATTCTGATGCTTTTGATTGGTTCGCATGTTTGAATTTGCAGCCCCACCCGACTGTCAGTTAAACTGCCTCTCAAATTGTCCTTTGAAAATGGTTAACACTTAAAAACATTTGCTAGAAATTAGAAAAGTAATTAAATGTAACAAGTTACATTACTGAATTACTGAAAAAAGAAATTTAAATAGTTCACTACTATTAAATTTCAAATAGGGTAACCTATAATTGGTAACCTATTACATTTCCAAAGTAACCTTCCTAACACTGACGATGACCTCTCAAGTGTTGCTGGTATAGAAGTGTCACCCCAAATACTTACAGTATGAGGTTTAACACCTCCCTGCCCCTGCACTGACTACTGCCATTGCTGCTGTCTTCCATTTTGTATTAAACGAGTGGTTTCCACCAGAATTGTGACAAGTCCATCTAGAATGATGGACCACAAATTTAAATCCAAATTGAAAAGATCGTATTCCATTTGATGTGTGCTGTTCACGCTGTTACAGATCTGAGTCAAATATGGACTAAGAAATTTGGAAAGATTGGGGCCACTTTTTCCTGCAGTCTGAAAGTAGCCTTAGGTCCCTGTACCATACCTTGTAACAAACATACTTACAAAGACACATTTTTACTCATCAGAGTCCCTGCATCCAATCCCATTCCGTACCAAACCACTCCTGGAAATGACTTCCAAACACATTCCTGGTCATGTTTTCTCCTTCTAAGCTCTTTGTTTTAATGAGAGGAGCGAAGGAAACACATTTCCCTCTGTTAATGAATGTTGATATCTTTTCACTGAGCTGATTGGAGTGTTGTTTGTCCACTAATAGAGCTCTTGTGGCTCTGGAGTGGCTATTGAAAACTAGAAAAAAAGCGCTAAATTATCTCTGAGGCTGGATGAAATTAACACACAAACAAAGCTAACAGCAACACTTCAACTAAAGCTAACAGTAATTTTGCTGTGTGACACCAGTATATCCAATGGAAGCCCCTGGACAGGGATGTGGAGGGTTTAAAAGGTCACTTCACCCAAATTACAATAAATATATTTCCTCACTTACCCATGTTGATATCTACCCTTGGATATTGTCTTGGTTTTATGTGCTGTCAGAAAATCCACAGACAATTTCAAACAGTCAGCACTCATTTAGGGGACTGGAAAATATTAATAGAGCTGCCACTGGCGATCAATGGTGTGATGTGAAGTTAAATGCCAAAAGCGTCATGCCAAAGCAAAGCATGATTTAGATGGGAAGCGGTCAAGAGGAGGTGATGATTTTATATAGTGGGTGATTTTATACTGTAAACATGCAACAGACGCTGTTTCCTCGAGCTTTATAAAGACCCTAAGTGAGAATGAGAGAATTTTCCTAGTAGTTACCAAACTTTATGCTATGCCATGTGAAAATATGACAATAAAGTCATAAACATTGCCCGAACTCTCAGTAAATTGGCAAACCATGGCTCTGTTTATGACACGTAACAACTCTAGACTACTTTCATACCTAAAGGCAAATTCTAAGTACAACAAAATTTGTGAAGACACACATTCAGCTTTAGAGCAAATCTGTGCACGTGTTTCTTCCTTCCTCCTTTCAGCAGTTTGAATAGGGAATGTTTCATTAGTAGAAAGTAGGTTCATAGAAAACTGTTCTTTGGACTTGCACGTTGTTTCCTAAAGGAAAAGTGCAGTGCTTTAAGCTCTACAAACCTTCATTTTACTGGGGTGACAGCAGAAATCTCGGCTATCTCAAAACCTCAGCAGACAAAACCAAAACTATCTGCAATGGTAGATACTGCTAGGTGTCAGCGGCACAGCTGCACTATGTGGTAGTCAGTTTAAGGTGGTTTGATGAATTGTAAATTAGTTTGCTAATATTCTAAAGCACAATAAAACTAAAATCATAAATATAGGGTCCTTTGTTTTTGCATTTTTCACTAACCTTGACACACAATCTTATAAAGAAGATCTGGCTTTAATGTCTTTAATATTTTAGCTTGTATTATACTTAGAAAGTAAACACTTAATGAAGCCGTCATGGATAGCCTGACATGTTAGCTCTACCTGATGCGCACTTGAAAAGGCAACAGGATACAAACACATTACACAGAAAGTGAGAGCAAAAGGGTCGATAGGGCCTAAAGTTAATTTTAACCCCCAGAAAGCTAAGCAAAAGGTGGAGGAGGGAGACAAAATGACTTGCAAACAGCAGACAGACCCCCCAGATGATGAACAAGACAAAAACAACACCGATTAAAGGGTGAGAATGGGAAGCAGCAGCATATGCGAGTCCACAGCCGAGACATCCATCACTTACCTTCGACGACGGCGGTGCTGACAACGTTAGTCATGCTCGCCTTGCACTCCAGTGAGGTGAACGCCATCACACAACATATGTCAGAGTCGCTGACGTCACATAAGTCTTTTTCCAAAAAAATGCTCTGACTGACACACAAGGACAAGAAAGACAGCCGAGTTCAGGAATGGTGAAGGTAGACATTACCTGCATTGCACTGTAAAACATTACCATCTAGTGGAGAAGAGGGGGAACATTGGCTCTGTGAGGCTTCAAGGCTTTACTACTGTAAGATGGTATTGTAAGAAGAGTTTATTAATGTTCCTAGTGAAGTTATTTGACATAAAGATTATCTGTGCGTTGACAACACCACTGAAGGGACATCATGACTTGAAACCTGCTGTTATGTGCAAATAAATGGGTGATGACTCAGAATCAGAATACTTTATTGATCCCCAATGGGAAATCCTTTATGACTTGCAGAGTCTTCAAACAAGTGAGTGTTTGGGACCCAGATGAGGTTATCCAGGTCTATCTTTAAACAATCTTTAGATCAGGATACCACAGATTACATTCAATGGTTGGGTTCAGGATTGGCTGAAGACTTGATGATGGTGATGTGAATATGAGCAAAACACATTGAATGTAGATCAGAAAGTTGTATGTAATTGTATCTTATAAGGCTGGGCATTAAAACAATAGTGATAGTTATCACAATATAATTTTCCTCAAGAACAATAAAACAAACATTCAATAAATGTTCAACTGAACTCATTTGAATCATAAATTAGCACTTACTTTTTCTATTAAGATATTTATTTTGTTGAGTAAAAGGGACTGAAAAAATATTTTTTTAAATTTTACACGTGTATTTGTTTAAAAAAAATATTTGTTTTCAATGTTCTACCTCATATTTATAAAGTGATCCACTGGTTGGCATCAAGTGTTTGTTCTGACCATAAAGAGAAGTTTAAAACCACAATATACCACCTGGTTTCTTTAACTTTCACTCACTAGCAAAAATCAGCCTGATTTGACATTCATCATGATAATTATCATTACTGAACAATGAAATTTATCATCATAACATTTTTGGCAATATCGCCCAGCCCAAGTATCTTATTATCCTTTATTGTATTATATGAACAAATCTTCCAGAAAAACAACACTAAGCAAAGTGTATAGAGGGGGAAAGTTATCAAAGATGCGATTAGATGTGAATTAACTGGAAGACACAAACCGACGCGTGGCTGTATGAATCTGTTTCCCAACGGTACAGAGGTTAGAGGAGGAGGGACACAACAGGAACATTTGCAGTTTCTGTTGAGTTCAGAGTTCAGTCAAAGGCTGAGCTTAACACAAACACACAAACATACACGTCTGTGTGGAAGTGCTTCTGTTGCTAGCTAACATACGTGCTTGCCAGCTAACAGCGAACAGACAGTTGGGACGTGCAAATGTCACTTCACTTTCTGTCTAACGCTCAGTTGAAAAAAGTGCAGAATCCTGTTACCTTTGAAGCACTCATTAAGAAAATAATGTGTTCGGTGATTATTTATATTCATTCTGTCTGTAAGCGTCCGCCGACCAAAAGATTCAAAACAGCTTTTTATAGAAATTAATCCAAGTTATGAATCCAGTCATGTGAAGTCCATCGCTCTCTGTCTGTAGCCTAATCTTCTGTTTGACATAAATAAACTATTTCATAGTAGCCTATTTCAGTTTTGTGCGAGAGGAATTAAAGGCCTGTCCCATATGGACGCCTGTCCCAAAGATAGGCAGCGTCAATGCCGTGATTTTAGCAAATAAAAGCCCGAGCTATTAATCAAAGGTTTACGGCGTGCAAGCAGCTGCTTAGCCTAGCTTATCTCAGTTTTAAACTGAACTTGTCATCCCTAACCCTACACTTTGTTTTTAGTACAGCTTAAGCTAATTTCAGAGGTGCTGGTGGCCGGCGCACACAGCGATGTGAATCAGTTCTGTAACAGGAAGATAGGATTATGCCTGTCTTTGAAACTTAAGTTAAGCGAGAATGAGCAGTTGATGGATGTGACAGATGTTAGTGGAATACATCTACATGTTGAGGGATTTGATATTAAATAATGTGTTAATTTTGTATCTGGTGTGCGTTTGCAGTGTGTTTGGCCACATCAGCTACAGGTCAGACTGGGAGCTGGTCAAAGTGGACTTCAGGCAGTCTTTCCCCCGTCAGTGTACTGAGTCTGACTACGATTCCTGGCAGCTCACAGACCTGCAGGTAATGAACTCACACAAATACAGTACAGACAAACGTGTGCTTCCATTTCAAATTGAATATTTACTTCACTGTGGTCACCCTCAGGGACAGAAGTGCATTATGGGCCAGGAGCGAAGTTTCAGGAAAAGGAAGGACACAGCATTCTGCATCAAAGGAAAAAGCTACACCTCAGCCCTCACCACCAAACCCTGTCAATGCACAGAGAAAGACTTCAACTGGTGCGCACTGACTTCACTGATTGATAGACTTACAGATGACAAACTTATTATTTCAATACACACACATTTATTATATAAATGTATACGGACACCAGGGAAAATAGTCCTTTTTGATTGGTATATTGGAATCTTATAATAGTCTAAATCAGTACATCGAACTGGAGGTAATGATATTGCAATCTTCTTGCTGCTTTGGTGCTTCCATCTTCCATTATTTTCTCATGTTTTTAGTTGCACTGTGTGGCAACGAAATTCATCTTACATATGTATTATATCTTCTATATAATAATCACACACACATGAAGTGCAACGGTGCTGAATAGGCAGATCAACACTTCTGTCATATCTCTGCGTGTGTTGTGTGCAGTGACTATGGTTTTGAACGGTCCCACATGGAGGGCAATCGCTGCTTTGCTGACTTCTGGCACGATCCCGATTCACCACCTGAAGACTGCCACCGAGGGCAAACCTACGAGTCCAGCACTGGGTCTGTGCATGCACACAAACTCACAGGACATCTGAGCGAAAATGTTGCAAGCACAATGTTGAACTAGTCCTTTAAAGGCATACTGTACGGCTCCGTACTCTTACACTTGCACTGTCCTCTGCTGTGTTTCAGCTACAGGAAGGTGATATCTAACCTGTGTGAAGGGGGGCTAAACAAGCAGCAGAGCGGCAAACAGCACAATTGCCCCCTGCTGCCCCCTAAAGGACTACAGTGTCGGCATCAAAGGGCAGATGTTGGCTGTGGCGCCTGGTGATGACATCACATTTATCATCCACCAGGAACAGGTTGGATGAAAGTGCATTTCTTGTCTGTTTTCCTTTCCTTCCTTCTGTTCAGTTTGAATCTGCTGAAAGTCCTCGTTCTTTCCTAACAGGGCGACACTAGCAGCACCAAGTACCAGGTGGACCTCGGCGATGGGGTTCGAGCCATCTACCAGAACCTGACGGTGACAGATGAACCCATCCAGCATCGCTACGAAAATCCGGGCGTATACAAGGTCACGGTGAAGGCCGAGAACATGGCAGGGCACGACGAGGCCACCATGTACATCCAGGTCACAGGTCGGTCTCACAGAAGCTCACTCACTGTTTTTTTTATCGTTATTACACAAATGTGAATATTTCTTTCACTTCCTGGGTAGTTCTCAGCAGAGCCGTATTTAAATCTTTTGAACCACATCAAGTCTTTGAGACATGACATCAGTCCATACCCCTGTTGTTAAGAATGCAGGTTTGAATCTCACCTTCTGCAACTTTTCATTTTCTTTCCTGGGTAGAAATGCTTCCCTGCCACTGACACTGTCAGTCACACTTGAACTCACACTTGAATTTTATCATATAAAGCTATCTATGGTGGGGATTGGAGGTTCTTGTCTATTTTATTTAGTCTTACTTTGATAAGATGGCTCTGTCTTTGGGCAGCTTTACAACCCAACGAGGTGGTTTCTTAAAGGCGGGTTTAAGCATATTATGAATACTCACTGAGCAGTCAGTCCCTTTATTTTGTGAAGAAGAAATTAGGTTTGGCCTCAGATATTGTCTTATTTGGCAAGCTTGTATGAAACCTTGACCTGCAATTACAGGACTTTTGGAACAAAACCATACACCTCCCACTTATCGTTATCTAGTGTTTGAGTTAAATTGTTCGCTTTGTAATTTTAAAATATCATGTTTTCTATTTTCTTTTACAGCCCCTCTACAGGAAGTGCACCTGGAAGTGGTTCCCATCGCTGGGAGAAACCATGAGGTTAATCTGACAGCTATAGTTCTTCCCATTGAGGCCAACCTGACCGTCTTCTACTGGTGGATAGGAAACAACCTGCAGGTAAAGGACACACTACAAAGTTCATCTATATTTTTACCTTTGCTCACATCATAATATATTCAGTTATTACTTTAAAATTTATTATGTGTTCCCTTAAAGCTGCATTCGTTTATTTTTGACCTCTATGGGGCATCAAAACAAGCTGAAAACAAAGATGTTCATGTTCATGAGCATGTTATAATCTGAACTGACAGGTTTCATTAATAAATCTGGATATATTATCTGATTTTTGTTAAAAAAAAAATTTAAAAAAAACCATAATTAAGGGGGGCACATACTGTATAAAGCAGGTCCTGCCCCAGAACATTTTGAGCATTAAACACTTAATTATGATTCATTTTACATCAACATCAATTTATGGTGGAATTCAAAATCTAAAAATATAACAGAATAAAATGCAGTGATGCTCTCAGGCCTCCTATATTGCTTTCAGATATGTATTCCCCTGTACTTTCCTCACGTAAAATCACCTATGTTGAGTCAGCACTCCTCTTTTGTGTCTATTGTCTGGAAGTAACTTCTTTAAAGGCGGTTGTGACCCCTTTTCTCTGTCTCTGTTCTCTGACATTTCCCAAATAAAGTTGTAATATTCTGAGGAGAAAAAAAGAGAGAATGAAGTTGCAATTTAATGAGAATAAAGTCATAAAGAGGACAAGGAGGTGGAAAACTAAAAGTAACAGAAAACCCTTCGGATCTGGCAGAAACCTCACGACAAATCCACACAAAGATTAACTTCGCCACTTCTGATAGATGCAGCTCAGAGCCGCTTCAGTGGGAAGCGTTCTGGAGCAGAGAGACATTCCCAAACAGAGCAAATGTGTCTCTAAGCAAATTATCAGTTATAGTGGCTTAAAGTAAAGATGACATAATGTTGCAACCCCTGACTTTTCAGACACTGTGTAAACCCGTCCAACATAACTAACAGTTAACCTGCTGTCACTTTCTCCTGCAGCCTGCGCTGACTCTGCAGAACAGCCTTCTGACTCGTTTCCCAGAGACGGGAGATGTTTCAGTCACCGTCCAGGCTTCTAACGGACGATCAATGGTGCAGGATACCAGGACAGTCCAAGTCTACGGTAACGCAAAAAAGATTTGAAAGAAAATTGTAAACTTACCATATGATAATAATCAGAATGCATAAATATTGTTTTTTAATATGTTTGTTGGTCAATCTTCTTAATTAAATTTTTTCCTCTCTTCAGATAAGATGTTAAATTATACAGTAAATGATGCACTTATAAATCTAAAAAATATGCGTCTCATCAAGTTTCAAGTTGCCGCACTGGGGCACTAGATTTACAGTTAAAGTTACCACGGTTCTGTACACTAAAACTGTTTTTTATCATAATGACCAATAGACCCCATATTTAATATGTAGCATTACAAACATATTCGTGCAAGCTACCATTAAACCAACTAAAAAGATCCAGCTCTGTAAGCTTGAATTCATTCTGGAACCAGAACAGCTTTCAACTACATCTCACAGTCTTCCCTTCCTCATCAGATGGAGTTTGCTCACTTCAGTTCCTTTATTTACCAAAGTCAGTTAAGACAGCAAAAGCCGAGCATACACAAGAGAGCTCTACCAGCTATGCTTGGTCCATGACTCATTCAGACACAACAGAAGCAAACCTGCTGCCGTCTCATATTATATGATCTCATCTGTTGTTGCTGAGTTTGTCACAGAAGGAATTATGCCAGATTTCTTTTCTTATATTCTTGTATTACTCATAAGCTGCAAGCTTAAGAGAGTGATAGTGTAGTTAATGTTTGAAACATGGAAATAGAATGCTGAGGTCTGATTCATGGCTGGGACCCAGTTCAATTAAAGTAAGCTATTTTGATTGTTGGTGACGAATCCATGCTCACATTAATCTTGTTTCCTGTACACACTCCTCTTTATATGCTGCATGTCAGGGCATGGGGAAGCTACTTCCATCTGCTAATGATATCACTGCACATCTACATGTTTGGATTGAATACTGTATGTTCTCTTCAAGTTCAAAGTAAATATCTGTGTACACACAGTAGATATTTTATGCATCTGTACAGTAGATTCTGTTGTTTTTGCTGCTCTATTTGTGGCTATGTTTCAGCTTGAGTTTTGGATCACTACCGTGATGATTGCTAACTACTTCCCTGTTCTGTCCGATCCCAGATAACTTCCAGGTCATCCCTCTGAGCTTCAGCGCACACCTGGACCGCTTCAACCCAAACATCCCGGAGTGGAGAGAGGACATTGGCCAGGTGGTCAACAAAATACTTGCTAAGGTAGGACCCAAAATCAAATGACCACTAACACATTGCATCATTTACACAAACTAACAGATTTCCTTACGTTAGTATTCATGAGACGCTCTGAAAATAAAGGACTTAGTAGAGGAAATACATCCAAAGTGTCTACAATGGGGTTTACATGAAGACAAAAAAACAAGCTACTCTCTGAGGCTGTACATGGCGATGCTTTGAGCCAAATGCTAATGTTAGCATGCTAACATACTCACAATGCTTACAGTTTAACATACTGCTTTTAGCATAATGTCTGCATCATGTGTTTACCAGCTTATTTTAGAGTGTCAGCAGTCTATCATCAAGTGCTTAACAAACAGGTTTATGGGATGTCATTCATTTAGCATGTATTTGGTCATAAACCAAGCATAGTGGACAAATTTAATCGTGACCTGGTAATTGAGGAAAAACTAAGGGATCACCAACATCATTACAATTGATCCTGAGGGGGGACATAAAAATCTGTACCAAATTTCATGGCAATCCAACCAATAGATGTTGAGACGTTTCACTCTGGACCGCAAAGGTTAGCAGAACTGACCATCCTTAGAGCCATGCTGCTGGCAAGGCTAAAAATAGCTTGGACAAATAATTAACATACAGGTTAAAAAAAAAAAAATGTAGTTCAAATGTATACAAAATATGAAGTTATATTTTTCTTTATTCAACTGTTTTGGCAAAGGTATTAGCAAACAGTATAATATAATATTCACTCTCCTTTTAGCTCTGTTTTGGTCGCCACAAACTTTGCTGCTAAATGCTCTTTTATGTTCACCAGCTAGTCTCTAACTGTCTATCTGCTGTCTGTCTGCTGAGCAGGGTTAGGGGGAAGTTTAAGAGCCACAAAACCAAAACTAAAAACTAATAGAGGCTAAAAAGCTGAACGGAGGAGTTGGGTGATTATTCCCGAGGGGTTGGTGACCCCTGTCACATTACACGCAGTCATAGGTCCACTGTAAGCGTAAAAATGTCGATTATTGCAGTTTTAAGATTTAACTGACTTAACCATGTGGCTTCAGATCACAGGTGTCCCCCAGGAGTCCCTGGTCACAGTGGTGAAGCCGGGCCTCCCGACCACTGCTGACCTGTACGTCCTCCCGCTGGACAGCAAACCAGCCAAGAGGAGCATGTTTGTTGATAAGGTACATACAGGTGCCCTACAAAGGTAGACTTTTGGGGACAAAATTACATTTCTCATTCATCAGATCACTATTTTATTGACTGGCCTTCCAATTTTTATTCCAGCCTGCAAACTCCCGCTATATGAAAAAGGTTTTTTTTCCTATCCTATCCTTAGCGTATTCCAGCCATCATCCAGGCCTTCAACGACAATAATGTCAGCTTCGTGGTGCGAGGAGGTCTACAAGTGCTGGTGATGCTGGCCGACCCTAACGCAGGTATATTTAAATGCTACTTGCGTTACGTCCCATAGAGTCTGCTTTTTAAAACTACAATTTATGATGTTTTTTTTAATGATAATTGCATGTTATTGATTTATTTCCAAGGGCAAGGTCTAATTTCTAACGACTCAACAGCTGCAGAAGCAGAGACTGGTGCGTTCATGAACCATACACCTGCAGCTCTCTGTATTTAACCTCAGTACTCGTTGGTTCGTTTGCCTTTTTCCTTTCCTGGTTTCCTAACAAATCCAAATCTTGTGCAGTTTAAATCTGGCTGTGCTGTGCTTTTTCGTCAATTGATTATCCTTCAAAATGGCCTTGTGTCTGTGGAGGGTGGCTTCTTCAAGAAAACCTTTGTGTCAGTTGATGTTCTGAACTTCTTTCTGTCCCTTTGCTCCTGCAGTTTTTTCTCGCTGTACTTTTTGAATTTGCCGGTAGCGACATTGTTTGTATGGAAATTCTAATTGTGTAAAACATGAAGCAATTTTTATTTGTTTATGTGTTTGTGTCATCACCCCAGGCTACCATGGAGCTGCTGGTGGTCCAGGTGTTTGGGCTCTAGCGGTCATTTTCCTAATCAGCATCATCGCCACTGGCTCCTTCATCCTCTACAAGTTCAAAAGGTGAGCTATTTCTTTATGTTTTTTCTGGCCTACGATTACATTTTAAGCCTTAAAATTGTAATGATCACAGCAATTAGGCAGTTGCTATGCTGTCCTGTAAATCAGAGTATTTTGCATTCAAGAGTGTTTCATACTCAATTAACGTTTAAATGTTGCCCTCCCTGAGTGTGTCACTGCACCCCCTGAAGTCACAAAATGTACTCCGAGTTCATTCTTGATGTTTTGAAAATCAGCAAAGTTCACAGCATCATCAGTGAGCTGGGAGGAAACTACACCTTACCGATCCAGTGCATGAAGAAGATAAATACATAGCTTGCAGGAGTGGGCCATATGGGAACCATTTTCATGGAATATGAAATGTTATATTGCAATACTTGCATAGAAATTGATATGAATGGGTTTTCTGGAAATTCAGTTGAGGAACTGTGATATATTTCTAAGGGCCGCTTTTTCGTGGCAGTGCACCGACCAACAGATGCAGCGCTCTGATGGTTTGCTATTTTGGTGCTCAGTGCAGAGCACAGAGTGCACAGGTGGGAAGAGAGGTGCAAACAGGTGGGAGGTTCATTCAAATGAGGCAGCGCAAAGAGAGTTGCTGGTATTTTGGTGGAAACTGGGTCTTAGACTTTGAGCTGAGAACAGATGTCTCAGGACCACATCTGTTTCCGAAACAGAGATCAAACAAAGAGCAAACTTAGTACAAATGTGCAGCAGTAATAGAATAACGGTGTTAACAAACCAGTTTAATTAAACACACTGCACACAGTAGATGCGTTTAAATCAGCATCAGTCATTTATGTTAATGTCGGTAAAGCAGGAACATCTGCAAATCAGTCTGCGTTAATCTATAAATGATTCACGCACAGTATCTGCTGTCCACAGCTGATATAGACTGTGTGAAACGCTTCCCTCTATCCATACAACATAATGAAGAGTCTTTCCATTTATTGAACTACTGTCGTCATACCTCATTGTGATTGGCTCAGCTGTTTCAGAGCGATGAGACCGTGGATGTGCCAGATTTCAGTGTGGATCAAAATAAATGGAAACCCAAAGACTTATTATATTAAATGATCAATATTAAATAAATGAATACAATATGAAATAATAATATGAACAAAATGCGTGTAATAATATGTAGGAATAGACCAACATTATAAGATTTTGTACACACGTTGTTTATTTCCTAATTATTTAATATAAAGACACTTCATACAACAGATGGTCAGACCAACCAACAAACGTTTTTTTGTTTTTTTTACCAAATTCAGAAAATGAGCTTCCTCACATGTATTGTGTGAAATCCTGTGAATCTTGTAGATAGCCACAGTGGCCTTATATACATATTAAAGGGATAGCTACTGCTGTATGAGCACTATAGCAAAAGCTCTGATGGCTGACAACTTTCTGTAGTCTTACACAAACAGCGTCATCGCCCACCCCTAATGCATGAAAATATACATACTGTATGTGGTATCTTGTGTAACTGCATGTTTTCATACCACACCAGCAGCACCTCCTCGCATCGCCAACACAAACGTTCACCAAAAAGTAACTTGAATATTAAAACCGTGCAAAACTATGGCCCCATCTTACAAAAACACCAAATCCCACAGTCCTTGGCTTAGGACTGAGGATGCCTATCCCCCGCTGTTTTTCAGAAAGCTTCCGGGCAGTCGCAACGTCTACGCCCAGATGCACAACGAGAAGGAGCAGGAGATGACCAGCCCCGTCAACCACAGCGAGGACACCCAGCACATCATCCAGGGCGAGGAGTTCATCGACGACGACCTGGACTCGCAGACTCTAGGTAACGCAGGAGGTAGCCCCGCCTTCCGTTCCCTTATAAGGACTACCACTAACCACTGCTACTAAAACCCAAGCCACTAACACCAGCAGCTAACACACACCAAGGTACTGGAGGACTTCCCCATTTTCATCCTTATGACTGTATCAGTAAAAGCCTTTTGGCTTTGATATTAAAATTCAAATCTTAACTTTTGCTTGATCATCACCTGCATTTGCATGAATCATATCTAGATGCCATATTATGTTGTGTCATACTGCTGTGGACTTAAAACACGAAAATGCATCATGGCACTTTATAGGGTTAAACTAAGTAATTATTTCCTTACAGAAATCTTTATTGATTATTGATTTGTACTTACAACATATGTCTTCTGTTGCTCATAATTGCTGCCAAATTAAAGGTATTGCAGTTAGTTAGTATATTTCAAATGCAACAAGGCTATAAATTACATGATATATTATGATGGCGATGAAAGGTCTTGTGATCGGGGATGTAGTGGACGGTAAACAGAGGTTAACCATGAATTGATTTTATCAATCCGTAGTATCCCCGTACGTGGTTGGAAGTACTGTCACACCGGTGGCTCATTTAGAAAGTCGAAGGTTATGGGTGCTTGCTTACCATTATGACAATAACTGAAAGTTACTCTTTTATCTGCCACTACATCGCTGAGCATGACCAACATTTTAAGTGCTTGCATATGAGAACTGGTGTTAATTTTGCTGATATAAACGTCAAAGGTACCCTGCGGAGTTTTTGATCACAAGCGGGGCTTGGATGAGCCGATCCCTGTTTTGATTCGACACCTCGTTAGGCAGAAAAGCAGCAAAAAAAAAAAAGGCAACTGCATGGATGGTTTTTGTAAAAAATTCCAAACATTTGCTGGTTCCGACTTCTGAAATGAGAGGATGGTTTCCTGTTTAATAGAACTGTAAACCTGAATATTTTTGAGTTTTGGACTGTTGGTTGGACAAAACAAGACATTTGAAAAAGACCACTGAGACCCTGTGATGTGCCTGGATCACTATTTGCTGACTTGACATAAACTAAATTTAGTTATTTCATTGCACTTTTCATAGAGCAGAAACAGGTAAACCAGTGGAGAAAGAAATATTCAGATGACTTAAGTCAAATAAACGAATTACAAATTACAAGTAAAATTTCCCTTCATGAGTAAAATGAAATAAAATGATAAAATTTTGCAGAAAAGTTGCCCCTCTAAGTGAAATGTTATTGTATTTATCATTATTAGATTGTTAATACTGATGCATCAATGTGAAAACAACTTTTACTGTTCTACAGTATACATTTAAGTAGTGCAGTGGTTCTAAACCTTTGGGGTGGGGCCCCTCCAAAGGGTCACAAGATCGATCTGAGTGGTTGTGAGACGATTAAAGAGGAAAAAGCAACACACACCTGTACTCATGTTCTAGACTGATTTTTGCCGTTTTGGTGAAGTATTAGGCAAGTGGATCTTTTGGCCCTGTTTGGTGGAATTATGAACAACTGATCTGATACTACTCCCGGGGGGGTCGCATGAAGCCGGATGAGGAAGGAGATGTATATTTATGTAGCACACGCTGACTGTATCAGAAAAGTCCGCAGGGTACCTGTAACCCCAGCGAGCCAGAGTGTCGAGCTCTCCTCCTTTTAGCGTTTCTCATTTGCTTACCCTGTTTTTTTTTTCCCCTCTTGTCAGGCAACCATTCAGGTGTGGTCCTGAGCATCAACTCCAGAGAACTACACAGTTACCTGACCAGCTGATGGCTGCCTTGGCGACGCTAACGAGCTAGCCTAGCCCAGCCGGCTAACGAGCACAGGGACTCCACTCTGCCTTCCTCCTTCTCTTTTTCCTTCTCCTCTTCCTCGAACACTTCACCGCCACTCCATGGCCTCCTCAACTCTTCGGCTCCAGCTGTGGTGTGGGATTTGTTATTGGGTTTTTTTGGGGTTTTTTTGTGGGTGGAGGGGATCTCTTCCTGCTACGGGGACGGGAGGCACTCTGCTTTACCTAATGTATTTGACATCACCGCTAGCCCCCATCCCCCTCTTCACTTCATTCAACCTTGGAGACCTGCACTGACCCTCCCCCCACTCCCGGTGAGGATGGAGGACACTCACCCGTCTGTGTGTTGAAAACAAAATCTGTCTGTATGTTGTCTGTCACTTGTAGACGCTCAAAATCAGCAAAGCGTGACTCGGTGGACTGGTCTCCAGTGGCAGTCCCGGTCAGAGAGGGTTGAACCATCCACGTATCCGCTGAAGGTAGTTAGTGGCCAAAGACCGGTGTGCTAAGATGAGTTCCAAGCACTAAGGAAAGTGTGCATTAAGATAGTGAAGTCCTTTTAAAGACAAATATATTTTTACTCTTCCCCCCGCTTCTTTTATTCACTCTGTTTCCTACAATTACAAGACACTCTCTTCACAGGCAATAATATTATCTCAATGGAATGTCCGGATATAATAAACCCTTGTGAATTTGCATATGACAAGTGTACGCATGCAACCACAAGAGGGCAGTGTTGCACTTTCTTAAATTCCCACTCACAGGTACTTAAGAGCTCAGATTCTTTGGAAAATACTGTATGTTCACACGGCATTGTTCATTCTCTAAAAGCCCACTCCATTCATATCCTTGTACTCTTGTTTATAACTCACACATTTACAGAAGTTTGTCGAACAGTGTTTAGAATCAGCACCGCCTTTGTAGGAGTTCACCGTCTGTCCCATGGTGCCTAAAGCAGCAGATGTGAATCTGCTCGGTGACATTAACTGTCGTGGAGTTTTATTTATTTCGAATAAAAGTACGCCCCTTCGTCCTCGTCCTCCTCCTCACCTGCCCCACACTTTCTGGGTGAGGGGTCAAAGCGGACTCGTTCCCCATGGAGACAAAGGTCGGCGTCATTGGTGGGAAGGTGTAGTTGATATGTTTTGCTGTATAAGCCTATATTAGGCGTAGCCCACGGTGGAATCATGTCTCCTTAAAGGTTTGGTGTGTTTTGTGTAAATGTGTAAATATGAACAATCTCCACTTTGTATATATTCCCTGTGTGACATGTGTGTGTGTGTGTGTGTGTGTGTGTGTGTGTGTGTGTGTGAGTGTTTTACACTACTACCAAAATACACAGCAATTTTTTTTTTTCCGGAGTGACCTTCACTGAGTTTCCTGGATTAGAAAACTCCTCACTGTTTTTCTAGTTTCTGCAACGACATTGCCTGCTTCACATGTACCCATCTTCAATACTCTCAGTGTAATCTCATTTTATGGTCTCCATTATTAACTGGAAAGAATTTCCTCGTCTTCTGAAGATCCTCCCACAGTGATGACTATGTATGTGGATATTTTTGATACACTTTTCTCTCAGTACGCGTGAACACTGGTTATTGTTTCTGTCGCCTCTTTGTTTGATTGCACTAACGATGTAAGCACTTGGTGACGAAACGTACGGGACAGCAGCTGAACAAGTCTACAGACTGGATGAAATTGATGAAAGGCCTTTATTGACAACCGATGCTACCCATTACACTTGGTTAGTCTTGTGTTTGATACCAAGAGCAGACCACATTCATTCATTCTTATTTAGACCTTAATTCATCTTTTGTACATATTCTGCTCATGTTCAGTTTGTTCTTAGTTTTTCTAGTGATGTGTCGTCATTGTATCACTCGCCCCTTTGACAAAGGGGGGAATTGTGATATTCCAATATAATAGTGAAGAAGTTTCACAGCTAATGGCACCGACCATGTGATTTTGAACACACTGTTTTTCTTTGATTCTTTTTCTCTTTCTGCTGATTTGTTTGATCTATTGATTTTGCTATTAAAAACAATTGTGTGTCCTCACCAGGAAGCGTAGTTCACTCAGCCTGCGTCCTGGAATAAACAACTCCCATAACTTGTACGTCTGTTTGTCTTCTCAGATTGGCGTACAAACTGTCAACTTATATGAATACTTTAAGGACCAGCAGTCTCTTGCACCCGCTATATGTACGGTCTACTTTCAGTTAGAGTGCAAAATCAACACTAAACCATATGGTGAAAATAGTAAGTTTCATACTACGCTCTGCCGATGTTTGGTTGCACCACAAATCAAATTTATGTTTTCACTTCCCGTAGCCAAATCCGTGAAAAGCACTTTTCTTAAAGCAGTGTGTCTCTCGTCAGTTTGTCTCTCTTGCTTTTGTTAGTTCCCAAACACCAACAAAAAGGTATGTAAACTAGGACAAAGAATTAGGATTAGGCAGTAACTAAAAACCTTAAACTACAGCCAGTCCGAAGTAACAACCATGAGATTAAGTGGTAAAACCGTTAACTACAAGATAGGTGTAATGTAAACTGTCCACTATCTGTCAAATAAAACACTGGCAAACTGTACATTTTTCGGAGTTAATTAGAAAATTATCTGACCCCAAATATTTACTTAACCACACTAGATTATTGTGTCAAATGGCAAGTTTAGTTCTCAGTTCAGCTTCCAGCTTTTTTAGCCCTGTAACAAACAGTGATGCTGTGGTAACGTACTGTTTTAGGGATCTGGCCATGTCTGACCAAGAAACAAAACATGAAGAAATCAAGTGAAGATGAAGAAATCATCATCCTGCTCTCAAAATATAAAGAAATCAAAGAATCACTTGAATTGAAATTTAACAACTTTGTAATCATTTGGCTGAAACAAGAAAAAAGGACTTCACGGACACCATAAATGCAAATGGAGTGGAGCACAGGGAGGTAAACCACGTGAGGAAGAGGTGGAGCGACTCAAAATGCAAACAGTTGAGGACTTTCCACCAAATATAAATCCCTGTATTTATAAAGCACTTTTCAAAAACATGTTACAAAGTGCTTTCAATGATTATAAAACATATAAAACAGATAAGATACATCGTAAAAGCAGGAAGAAACATAAGAAGTTAAAATACAGTTAAAGGTCCAGTGTGTAATATTGAGGAGGAGGATCTATCGACAGGAATGAAAAATAAGATCCATAACTATTTTTTCAGTGGTGTATAAAGACCTTACATAATGAACAGTTGTGTTTTTATTATTTCAGAATGAGAACTTGTTGCCATGATGATGTTTCTACAGTAGCCTGAATGGACAAACAGCTCCACAGAGCACACTTTGTATGAATTGCACAAAAAAGGAAGAAGAAGTAGCAGTAGTATTGGTAATTGACTGGTTTATTAGAAGTAATAAGAGAGGTGAAATTTGGACATATAGAAGACCACACGTATTATTTAGTAACAAATCATGTCGGCCACCGTAGTTTCTCCTGCACGCGACTTCTTAAATCTTTATTGCAAAAAGAGACAAAGAAGTGTACATGGGACATAAAGAAATATACAATTACTGCTGAATTTCCATTGATGAATGTGGAATTTTGGTCAAGCAAGTAAAAAGGCTGTTGCAGTAATCCAGGCGTGATAATAAAGGCATATAAAATGTGTCCTTAACAGTTAACATTGATCAAATTTTAGATATATTTCTAAGCTGGTAAAAACATGATGGCACAAGCTTTGTGGTGTGCTGTTCAAAACTTTTGCAACAGGCCTGATTCGATTCACCAGGGAACCAGCAGGTGGCAGTATTGGCTTTGCCATTTGCGTGGACCCAACGACTAGGATCTCTTGCTTTGTCTTTGGAAATTATTTGACATGCAATATTTGACATCACAGGGGCAATCGGTAAGTGAACTCAGCATTCCAGGGTGTGTGGATCAGATGGGTGGATACATCTGTGTGTCATCAAGGTTAAACGTGAAAAGAGACACCATACAAAAGTACCAAAAGTAAGTGAAGCACTATATGTTTGATTCTGTTTGTCACGGGTTGTCACAACATGACAAACAGAATTTAAAAATACATCAAGGAAACTTTCCTATTTATTAAAAATGGCATTCCTTTCAATAATATTTCAACTTACTCAGTTATATGTGTGTGTGTGTGCGCGCGCATGTGTGTCAGTGGTGGAAGAAGTATTCAAACCCTTTAGCCTACTCAGTAAAAGTACAAATACTAATACTAAACTGTAAAAATACTCACTAGCACTTTATTTTAAGGTGCTTGTAAGCAGTAAGTAACATTAATAAAACACTTATAAGAGCTCATTACATGATTAATGATGTGAGTCACTGTAAGTAAGTGTTAATCAAAGCACATTTATTATTAATTATAACACACTTACAGGCCCCTCCTAACATTAATGAGCTTTAATAATAGCAAAAACACATTTATTATTTGGCATTTAAGATATTTGTGAGCAACATTACCAATGCTACCATTGTTGATGGTTCATAAGTGCATAATAAAGGGTTTATTCATTCAAAATAAGACATTGTTCAGTAGGTGCAAATGAGCATTGTTTTTTCTTCATAAATATGCCACTTTAATCTTATCTGTGAAGCTAACCTGCTCAGGAGGAGGTTCCCTTCAACCAATTCTTTTTTCGTTTCTGTCTGGTTACTCTCCCCGCAGGTGTGGCAGGTTTCAGACATTTCCTCAGTCTGTATCACAGGATTCATTCATGGATTCATCCTCAGTTCAGTGAAAATCTATAGGCTACAGTGTCCTGCAGCTGTCAGGTTGGCAACACCTGCATTGGGCTAAATTACTGCAGTAATAACAAATAGCAAAAAAAACAACAGTATGTGTGTGGGGGGGGGGGTTCTTACCTGTAATTGTAAATATTACACCGTCTTTCCCATACTCATGTGTTATAACTTAGAATCTTAAAATATGACTGCAGACACCCCTAAAATGGATCATAACATTTCCAAACCTTGAAGTTAGTTGAACGTCTTGTCTGCCTGCATCGCTCCCAACTGCTCCAGTCCAGTGCATCACATGATCACAAGCGAATGGAGAGCGAGTAGAGAGTAGTAGTTAGCTCGAGTTTCTTTAGTACACTTAACTTTCCTAACCTCAGCATTTTGTAGTTAGCATATGTTTAATCCTCTATTTCACTGCTCTTGCCTAAGCACCAGTGTTAGCAAGCACTGAAATAAAGATAAAATATGACATTTTGTAATGGTAATGAAATGACAGGGTGGACTTTGAGCTAGCTAACATCACATAGCTCATTTTAAGTTAGTTATTGTAGAGATAGATTTCGACATCAATAGAGAGTTTGTTGTTATAACTCACACCCTGGTTGTGATTAGTCACACTGATGGAACATTCCTATCATAGTTATCATGTTGGAGGTGACATGAATGTATCTGAGGGAGTTTTTGAATATTAGCTGTGGAGATTTTAAATGTGTTTTGACATAATTTCATTAACTGCAAAATTAACACTTTTTAAAAATGTAAAATAGACTTCCTCAACTTTACAGTCAGTTTGAACCTAGACACACTTTGACTGCAAAATCCAAAGTAAGTTTTACTGGGTCGGCCTGAAGGATTTTAACCCTTGGACGCAGATTGTCGCAAATTCGCATCACACCTCTTCCTTTCAGACTGCAAGCCAAGATAGTGCATGGATTCCCCCAGTGCCTGTTGGTGCATGTATGTTTGATATGTACCTCGGAACCTTTTGCGGGCCCTTGGTTTCTTGTTTATGCCTGTTGTCGCTAATTGGCATCATACCTAGGATCATACGTGAATTTATATCTGTTCTATGTTCTATAGACAAATTAACAATCTTCACTTAATTTTACAACAGCTTGAAAGCAAATGAAAACACAATTTAATTTTTCTTTTTTTTCTTAAATTCAGGCATCAATGGGTTAAATTTTATTCGGGATTTTATAGGGAGCAAGTACAGAGAAGCTTAGACAGGACAAATATGATCTCTTACAGTAATCCAGCATAGACGTAACAAACGCATGGACTAGTTTTCTGCATCATTTTAGGACAGGATGTTCCTGATTTTTGAAACATTACGTCGGTGAAAAAAGGCAATCCTTGAAATTTAGTTAAAGGGAATGTCCTGATCAAAGACAACTCTGAGATTCCTCACAGTGGTGTTGGAGGCCAGGGCGATGCCATCCAGAGAAACCATACCTTTAGATCATGGGTCACGGAGGTGCTTAGGCCCCAGAACAATAACTTCATATACTTGTGAAATGCAATGTAAATATATGGTACAGATATATTATGTGTGTGATTGAGAGTTTCATATGTCGTTATTGTGTGACTGCAGCACTGTGCTGCACTGATGCCCAAAAGAAACGTCCCTCAGGGGATAATAAAGTTTATCTTAGCAGCCCAGCTGGGTTAATCCTGGTGCCTTACAGTCAGCAGTCACTCCGATCAGAAACCAATGTGTTTTTCAGTTATTCCCTGTTTTTATGTATGTGTTTGGCATGATTTTTATTGGTGTGCAGTAAAACACCCCAGGTAACTTACATATTGGCAAAGTGTAGGTTACATATTTTATTTATTTCAGTTAATGATATATGCATATACATATATGTTCTATGAGCACATGACTGATGTCTTAACTCACCTACTACACTCTAAATGTACTGGGACTACATAAAGGCTAATGACCTCCCTTACAGGTGATATTGTTTGTGGAAATGTTGTGACACCTTAGTGATGAACAAAACCGAATTACTGGATAGAAGATTTCGCGTGTGTATCAATCTGTCATTTTCTTGGCACAGTACTAGGGTGTATTCCCTTCTTTTTGTCCCGTGAAGGAAGTTGCTGGTTTATGGGGTGGTGATGGCGCAATGGATAAGACACGTGCTTTGGGTGTAGGAGACCTGGGTGCGATTTTCACTGCGGCACTTCCACCGATGTATCTTTGAGCAAGACACTTAACCCCTAGTTGCTCCAGAGGTGTGTGACTTCTGATTTATGTAGCAATTGTAAGTCGCTTTGGATAAAAGCGTCAGCTAAGTGATAAATTATTAATTATTAATTATTTATTCACTCCACAAATTCTAATGTTGACAGAAGAACCACCAGTTCATGTGAAGTTGTTTTTTAGTTAGATACTTTTGAGATCTAGCTGTCTCCAGCTAAGTTTTTCCAACGTTACCAACCCTTTTAATGATATAATTAATTAAATTAACACTGCCTGGATCTGGATAACATGTATAAAATGAATGATTGAATTAAGCAATGAAAAAAGGCACAAAGTTTTATATCCCGTGTTTTGCTCCTCCTTCACTTTAAGGTCATTGCAAGTCACGCTATTACAGGTTTTCATAATTAGACACAAGGCAATAATTATGTGACTCATAAATAAAACAACAGAAAAGATGCAGCAAATATGAAACACGCACTTCCATACAGTGTATTGTAATTGAAATATAATAGATTTCATTTCAAGTGTGTGTACCTATTTGTGGTCTATGTGGTTAATCATTTTTGTTCTATATTTTTACATTGTCAAGTTATATATTTATGTACACAATATGTCCGCCGCATACTTTTTTCTTTTCTCTGCTAATAGTTGGATTATTTTTCTCTTTTCTTTTATTATTCTCAACACTACTTGGCAATAAAGCTCCTTCTGATTCTGATTCTGAATCTGTACAGACATCTGTTGGTTTCAGAACTCTTGTACAAAACATATCAACATGCATGAAGGAAATGTGCACGGTGTTCTTCAGGCAGTACTCGCTGTGTTTCCATACTGGCTCTCAGACTGTAGAGTCCGAAGCCCTGTTACATATTTTCAATGAGCACATGGCTGATTTCTTAACTCATCTATACTTATGGGTGATGTATTTTTAGAAATGTTGCGACACCTTCGTGAAGAACAATTTCTCCATCTGTCAATCTGTCATTTTCTTGGCTCAGTAGAAGGGCACACTGCCTTCTTTTGGCCAGCGAGGGAAGTCGCTGTTTCATTTCACAAATTTGACTGGTGAAAGAAATTCCACCAGCACGACAAGTTAAAACAAAGACCCAAAAGTAAACTTAATTTGAAATTGTGAGTAGGAAGAAATGAAACAAAAATTAAAAATAGGTAAACAGATGGTAAAATACAATCTGGTGATTATATTACATTTTTCCGTAGTTCCCAGCAGTGGTCTTAAAGCTAGACATTTGCCCCCAGTTATGCTTATTACTGGCGCTTCATGTAGCCAATAAAATTCTGAGAATGACCACAGCTTCAACTACAAAGTTTATGTTCAACTGGCAAAAACTTATGTTACTCGGTGCTTGATTGTTGATTGAGCTGCCTTAAATGCACAGACCAAAGCACTCGCAATCTGATCATATCATATGATATTTTCTATGAGCACTATGTGGCTGATCTCTTATCGCTTCTGCTCCGTATGTAGGCCTGGTGATGTGACTCATAAGGGATGTATTTTTCAGGAATGTTGTGACACCTTAGTAACAAACAAAACCAAATTACATTTAACAATTTCATCTCTATTTCAATCTGTCATTTTCTTGGCTCAGTACTTGGGCATACTCCCTTTGTTTGTCCGTGTGAAGGAAGTGGCAAGTTCATTCCACAAATCTGAAAGTGCGTGTAAGTGAAAGAGCTGTTGCTTTAGTTAGAATTAATTAAATTAAAAAAATCACTGCACTATAACAATGAAGAGAGAAACAACAGCTTATGAGCCAAAGCTTGGAGCTCAGAAAAGTTTTGCTCCTCCTTCAATTACAGGTCCTTGCAAAACACTGTATTGAAGGTTGTCATATAAAAAGACATAAGGCAGTAATCATGTGACTCATAAGTATAACCACAGAAAGATGCAGCAAATATGAAACATGACCCTACAGTAAATAAAAACAATGGTTAGTCGTACTCCTAACAAGATATGTCTAATGCTTTATTTTATATTTTTCTGCTTTGTTCTACTTTTTCTTTTTTCTACAATTTCAATTTTCAATTTCAAAGTGACTTCATTGGCACAGAATAACAAAGCATAACAATACATTAAAAGAAAAGAAACAAACAAATATAACAACCATAACAATAATAACGTTGTTGCCTTAGTCCACTGTGATGCTTTTATATTTGTGTTGTCCTCAGGTTATGGCATTTAAGTGTGTTTTCAGCAGCAATTATTTCACATTTTTGTGTTTGACCTGATACTTATGGAAGTTTTCTTGCATTATTTTTGGTCTCAAATGTGGAATAGGTTTCAGTAATTTGGGGGAAGCAGTTTTCTCTTAGATCTTTGTGGTTTTCACATGTTGTGAGGAAATCTTGTTCATTTTCTACTTCCTGTGATGTACAAAGTGGGCATATCCTTTCCCCTCTAGGAAGCCAGGTTAAGTTCACTGAATCTACGGGGTCAGGTAGTTTTTTTTTGTTGGGTATGTAAATGAGGTAAGTTTCTGGTGTATAGCTTCTGTTTAAGGCCAAATAATGCTAAAAATGCTTTTTCAGAATTTTGAATTAATGTTCACTTTGGTGTTTCTCCATTTTTTTTAAAGTCTAGACCCCATATTTCACTCCCTGTTACTTCCCGGTGGCATCCAGGGGATGTGGGAATAACAATTAATTTGTGTTCCCAGGGTGGAAAGTCAAGCAGTGACACAGGCTCAAGTTTAACAGAAATTTATTGTAAGAAAGGCAAACAGAAAACGATCTCCACTGGAGACGATTAGGGGGACAACTAAAACAGCACCTGGCTAAAATAAGGGACTTTAATAACAACAAAAATTAAGGGGGGCATCTGTAAAACAAAAGAAAAGACAAGATTAGTATGCACCATACTTAATCTACTGCCCACCTGAAGAACACCCCCAAAACAATCTATAACCGGCGGGTCTAGCTCACCTGAGTCCAACCGGGACCAAGACCGTATGACCTGCTCCTTGAAGCCAGAGGCGGACGCCGACGGGCGCAGACACAGCGGGCTCCACTGCAGGAGCCGGTCCTTGCTTCCGCCACACCTCGACGTCTGCTAAATATTAAACTAACTTCACCCCGGAAGTCTGCTTCCCCGACACGGCTTCAACACAGCCCGATAGGTCACAGCACACGTCGGCGAAACGACACCAACCCGAACCCACAGTCCACGCAGCAGTTCTTATGCTGCGTTCCCGGCAACTCGGAACTGGGAAATTTCCGACCTCCAACTAGGAAAAGTACCCTGGAACGCCGCTTGAAGTCGGATTTCCTACTTGTGAACTCGGAGAAAAAAATTGTACCCCGACTTCACGAGTAGCAGCTGAATGACGTCACAAAACAATGTCGGCGCCCATGGAAGCACACTTTGTAAATGGCAAACCATCAACTAAAAGGCAACAAAACGTATATTTGCATGTATTTGAATTAAAATAATACATACAATCATATAGTAAAACCTGTTCTGCATGCACATTGATAGAAATATGTTTTGCACATTAGGTAGCTGGTTACAGTAAAGAATCTCATAAAATCATCTTCTCTGGATAAATGTTATTGTTAAAAATGCCAAAACATTACGAAGTGCAACCTACAACATTGACTTGTTAGGAATTATTGTTGTGAGCCAGGTTCAGGTGTGAAGAAGTTTCGGAGACTGATGAAGACTTAACATAGCACAGTTTATTGAGCCCGGCCGAGGAGATACGGTGCCAGCATACAACATGTGAACAAGTCAAATGCCAACACCAAATCTGAAGGAGAACATCTTCTGGTCCCTTTTATGTTTCTGTCTTCCCCCTAGAGCCTGTAGGTTTCTCTATTAGGTCATCTTCACCTAGAACACCTAATCTATCTGATGTTTAGATTCCAGTGCTTCATCATATTGGAATCTCTCACTATCCAAGAGTTGTACTCTAATCTGTGTAGCCAGTTAGTTCTTGTAAACATTCTTGTATGGCTCAACCTTGTTAGATTCCCAGAGAACACTCATATCTGCTAGCCTGACGCCTGAGCTACTGTCTCTAGCTGATCAGTCAATTGTTGTCTCCTTGACGAGCACAAGTACATATGAGAAATACCTAAAGCTATAATGTCAAATATTTATGGAGTCAGGTATATTACCCCAAGCTAGACCTGTCTTACCTTTCCCTGTTACATCAATTAAGACACCTAAGAAATATTTCCAACAGACTGACTTGAGGGCTACTAAATATAGCAGCACAGAACTATTAACGTATGGGCTATTTTCAGTTGTTGCAATTAAACTGCCATCCTTTTAATTAACACCTAAAGCTCTGCAGAGGGTGCAACTGTGTGCACACTTTGTCACTGTCAGTCATGGTTTTCGTGCACTTTCGGCGTCATGCAGCACCATGCACCTGGAACGCTTTGATGTCGGAAGTCGGAAGTTTCAACTGGGAAATATCCCAGTTCCGACCAGTCTCGAACGCGCCATTAGTACACACGGCACAGACACTCCACTCCTCTCCTGTCACCAACCTCGAGGGCTCCTCAGCTGCAGCTGTGAGAATTGTGTGGCACCTGGAGGGAGCGCGAGAGGGCGCGAGAGAGAACACCCAGAAAAAAAAAAAAAACAATCCCAGCACAGGACCTTATGGGACGTAACACTCCCATAAGTCAATTGGGTATAGGGCCGATGTGAATATCTTTAGCCAGATCTTTATTGCTATATCTATTTGATTTTTTTCTTTGGATGGAATAGAAAGCTCTCTTTGCTTTGTCTCTTTCAAGTTCAATTTGCTTTATTGGCATGACTGTACAACAATATTGCCAAAGCATCATAACATAACAATCACCCCCATACATTTTGTTAAAGAGTTAGAGCGTAAAGTAATCAAAGTATCTGTGTTTGTGTTAAAAAAAAAGAAATATATATTAAAAAATAAAATAAATAAATAAAACAGTGTGTGTGCGTGTGTTTGTTTAAAAAGTATTAAAAATAAAATAAATAAAACTGTGTGTGTGTGAAATAAAAATATACTAAAAATGAAATAAATAAGCAGAACAGTAAGCGTGTGTGTGCGTGTTAAAAAAACAAAACAAAAACTAAAACATAAATAAATAAATAAATAAAACAGTAAGCGTGTGTGTGTGTTAAAAAAAGTATATATATTAAAAAGTTAAAACAAAATAAATTAATAAAACGGTATGTGTGTGTGTGTGTTAAAGATAAAGATATCTAAAAAAGAATTAAATCAAAATAAATAAATGTGTGTGTGTGTGTGTGTATATAGTTATATTAATAAATTTTAAAAAAATCAAGTATAAAATGTAAAACAAAAGAATTACTAAAATACCAAACAATCAAAATAATAATAATTTTTAAATCTGTACAATTATTTATCAGTCTGAGGTTCCACTGGTTGTCCTCACTTCATGGCACGTGAAGATTTTGCACCAATTATTTCACATTTGGGCATTTCTCCCAGTAAATAGGGGAGTTTCTGTGTGTCTGATAGGAATTCGAATTTGGGATATATTTGGGAAATGTTTGCAAAGTGGTTTTGTCTTAGTGTTTCACATTTGGGGCACAAGGTTAGAAAGTGCAGCTCTGTCTCTACCTGTCCTGTGTCACACTGGGAGCAGAGTCTGTCATCTTGTGGTAGCCAGCTCTGTCTGTGGCGACCCTTTTCTATGGCCAGGCTGTGTTCACTCAGTCTGTACATTGTCAACATTTTTCTTAGTTTAGGACGTTTTATTGTGCTCAGGTAATTTGCCGGTGTGAATTCTCTTTTTAGGGTCAGATAACATTTCTCTTTCACAGCCATGTTGAAGTTTCCCAGATCTGTGTGTAATGTTTTGTGTGTTCTAAAGTTGTTGTGTCTCAATAGAATTTGTGTTGTTTTCTTGATGTCTGTATCGTTTCTGTAAGATCATGATCTTTGTCTTTTTGAGGTTTACTGTCAGGGGCCAAGTTTCACAGAATTCATGCATATTTAGCCCCTGCTGGGGACAGGAGGACTAAATCATCTGCAAATAGAAGGCATTTCATTTGTGTGTCATGCCGTGTGAGGCCAGGTGTTGCAGACTTCTCTAGTGTGTTTTTGCAAATTTGTTGATATATATATATTTTGAAGAGAGTCGTTTTCAAACTACCACCCTGGCGTAAACCATGCTCTTGTTAAATATATTCTGTATGTTTATTATCAGTTTTCATTTGTTAGTTGTATACATTGATTTTATGATGTCATATGTTTTCCTTCCATCTCCACTCTGAAGCAGTTTATAAAAGAAGCCATCATATCAGTTTGTATCAAATGCGTTTCTAAAGTCAACAAAGCAAGAGTAGATTTTTCATTTATCTTCTGTTTTCGTCTAATTCACTTAGGGAGGGAGGGTGTAGATGTTGGACGGTTGTGCCATAATTTGGCAGGAATCTAATTTGACTTTTTCTCAGGACGATATGTTCACTGAGGTATAGTGTAGAAGTCTCTTTAATTACAGGGGTGCGCATAACTTTTTTGATCTGGTTCTCAAGAGAGCACCCGGAGATGCTGCTTGGTACTCTCACTTTATGCTGCGGACAAGCTGTCATCATCACTTTCCTCCTGACTGCTCCCCTCCCTCTCTTCCTTTTTCTCAAACATGGTAGATGAGGATGTAGGCCTGCTTCTTTCACCCTTGTTAAGCCCGCGATTTGCTGTTTGCATCCCCAAGTCAACAGCTGGCTTTGGGTCAAAAGTCTCTGTTTTCATCTTAGATGGCCCTACGAATTATACACTGCAGATAAGTCATATATTCAAATTCAAATATAGACACTTGTGGTAATCCCTTTCTGGGATTTGGAGATTGAATGCAGTCAGACATGGTACTTCTTGCTCTGTAATAGGAGAATCCAGGTGGTTTTAATTGTATTTAATAGCTTTTTGAATGGTTATGCATTTATCTTATATGATGTTTTGGTCAGTTTTTGGTGATTTTGCCTTTGTTATTTTGGGGGAACTATCAATATGGAGTTTAATTTGGTCTGCCTCTGACGCTAGTTGTCTGTGCTGCCTGGTTTCCATTTATAAGCTTTAAAAATGCTGTGTAGATTACTGGGGGTGAAGAATTATGCCGTATCACTTCCCTCTTCAGGTACTGTGTAATTCTACTCTTCTCGGATAGAGGTGTAGGAGGGCTGACTGTAAAAGCTTGAAGGGACACTGAATTTAGATTGGACATGATATGTCCACTTTACAACTGCCAAGAGATAAACCATAATACAGAATCTTCTTTTAGCCTCCCAATGATTACAGGCACTAGGCACAGCAGAGCTGGAACAGCTCCATGCCACTTTTATTGATGATCTGATCATCGTTATTTCTGGAGGGGGGGGTACATTGGAAGTGGTATGCCCTTTTAAAGTGTATTTTCAGTAGGCTGTGTGAACTGGAGGCCCTGTTGTTTAACAGGTATAAACAACTGGGATTTCTCTAATTCAAAACGGCCTTTCCTAATCACTTGTCCTTGACCTCGATGGAAAACATCATGAGCATGTTATTTTAATGCCATATAAAGGTGGACAACACGGTAGAATATTACTTCATAACCAAGACAGCAAAAAGGCTGATTGGGTAGCCTACCAGTCACCAAATAATGGACAGGGTTGTCACATTGACAATGCTTGCTCACACTCACCCTCCTGCCCACCCATATTTATCATCATGAATCCGAAATATCCACAGAACGGGGCACAGCTCTGAGTTCACATACGATTTTACACAATTCTTTAAAAAAGTCAGTGTTAATAACCTGGTGGGCCGCCATAAATAAATCAATGTGTGGGAAACACTGAAATAATAACTATATTTACTATAGAGGTCATCCAGCTCTATCATCGCCTTTATCAAGGCAAGGGTGTCAGCATTTGTAACTGAAGTAAAATTAATTAATGCTTTTGCTGAAGGCTGGCAATACATTGGCCAGAAGTAACTAATGCAAACTGAGCATTTAATTGAGCTTCCATGCTGCAACTTTTTGACTGCAGCCCTGAATCGGCCCACAATTTAAATTAATGAAAGATTTTTTTATTCTGATCATTGTAAAGTTTCTGATAGAAATTATACAAACTACAATAGTCTCTCAGAATTTAGTTATACATAATTACATAAATACACTTTACAAATACACATATTTAGTAGTACCATGAGCTTTGATTAAACTTTATGCAGGGGTTCATGGCTGAATGTGTTCCTTCATGTAATTTGTTCACTTGTTCCCTGAACAAGAAACTGAAACATAAATTTTACATGCTTTTGAAAGTTACAGAAAGGTTTAGATAGGTTTAAGGTTAGATAGGTTTAGATTTTTAATCTAGTGTCAAGTTATTGTTTTTGGCTCCACATCATTGCACACTCCCTTCTTTTGTCATGTCAAATAAATAACTGCTGCATTCCACCTGTGGAATGGAACCAGCGTGACAAGTTATGACAATGAAATAAATAGTTAGATAGATTGAGGACTGATGCTGAGGGAACACTTTCCCAGCTAAATAAATAAATTTAAATGTATTAAAGAAGCGAGATAGCTAACAGTGTGTCTCAATTTGTGTGTGATCCGCTGGACTGGAGCAGCTGGGAGTGATGCAGGCAGACAACATGTCCGTTTATGGACGCTGTGCGTCAGTGTGTGGATGTGATGCTTGTAAAAACATATTACGGAAAATACAACACTGTTTTATTAAGTAAGTTTATATTTAGTTATTTCTTTTAACTCATGGCAGCCTCGTTAAGTTAGTGCACTGTAATAAATGTTTAAACACACCTGGAATGCATCTGGTTTACTCTCTTTTCAAAGAGAGGGAATCCAAATTAGTACCTGGGTCAGCCCGTCTTGCGTGTGTGTGTGTCCATCCAGCCAGCGACGTCATTACTCAAGAGTGACACCCCTTCCTGCAGATCGGTTCTATAACCAATTGGATTGGAGCTCCGGTGCCCCCTTTCCTCCAGTGCATAAGCAATGCGTGAAAGTGCCCACAAAACATGCTTCGGCTTCACCACAACGAACATCAATAGCCATGTTTCAATGTAATTGTCATACGAATATAGAGCGTACTTTCGAAATGTCGTAAAAAAGAATCAGCTGGTTTGGAGCGAATAAACCAGGCTACAGCAAACATAGTTAAGTCAGTAGTTGATGTTACACATGGCTGTAATAAACAAACCAGAAACAAAACCAGTCGCATGAACCTGATGGCCACTGATCTTAGAAAAATGGAGAGAGGTCCTCAAAAATGTGTTTCAAGTGGGCAAGTTGCTACCAACCATGTCTCCGCATGTGTTATGTTACGAGTCTTACATGCCTGTCGAGAATTTCACGCACCTCCAAATATTGCTTATATGCCTATGCCTATAATATCCTTTTGCGGGGTTTTATCAATGGTATTAAATGAATCAAAGTATGTATTTTATGAACGTTTAGTGTCATAAATATTTTATTACACTCAGTAGAAGTAGCATTAATTGAGATTCAGCAAAAACATGCGGTGATAACCCTGTTTGTGTGCAGAGCAAAGTATCTGAGAAGGAAATTATTTAAGAGGTAAATGCATATTTCAGCAGAACAGATGATGAAGGCTACCTGCTGAGATTTGCATCCATCTCTTTTCTCAGCACAAATGAGCGTTACCAGCTGTGAGGTGCATGAAACTGAAAGGCAAGCAGAACTCTGCACATCCAGGGCAAGACGCCTACAGCAGAAACTGCTGATCAGAGGTGAGTTAAAAGTTTGCTGCATCATAACTTTCGGGAAAAGTGTTTCCATCTCCCATTTAGTGCATTTACTCTTTTCGACAAAGACAAAGACAAAAACCACCTCAAACGAGCAGAAACGTTTTTGTGAAATTAAGTTTTTTTTTTCAAATTTTGACATTTCCATCAACCTTTTCTAATGTGCTTTAAAAAACGTTGGAAACATGGCTAGTGTCACACTGAGTAAAATTTCGTTTTGTAGCTTTTCTGTCAGAATTTGTCTCCTTTTCTTCATGCAGTCAGGACGTATTAATAATAACGAGGGAACATTGCTTACAAGTGTGCATATGCACATTTCATAAGTTTCTAAGTTTTTTTGGGCGTACGCCATTTCTGGCTTTTGGGCGCATGTACACTTTTTTATAAATAAATTTTGATGGATTCATTGATACAATTTGAAGCATATCCTGGAGAATGTCACTGGCCAGGTCCTGAAACACTGCTGGAGCATTAGTGAGACCAAAAGCCATGTCAAGTACTTGTTTGACCACTGGGGGTGTTAAATGCAGTTTTCCACTCATCTCCCTCCCTAATCCACACCAATTGATAGGCATTTCTGAGGCCTAACTTGGTGAAGATTGGTGATAATCTTCAACTCAATGCAACCCAGTGGACTTGGTCAAGAAAACTTGCTGAAGTTCAAACCGATCATCAGAATGGGAAAGAAAGGGGATTTAAGTGACTTTGAATGTGCCATGGTTGTTGGTGCCACACATGCTAGTCTAAGTATTTCAGAAACTGCTGATCTACTGGGATTTTCACACAAAACCAGGAAAATTGGAACAGCAGGTTACAGCAAACTCTTTACCCTATTTAAAAACCTCACCAGTGGACCTGCCCAGAATGAGATTGTGATTACCTGAGATGAGGAGCTGTCCAGGCTGGATGCAATGAGTGACTTTACACAATAGACCAGGGGTCAGCAAATAAGTCTGGCATTGGGCCAGTTTGTCTTCAGACAATTAGATAGCAGGCCAGAACACAGGCTAGTCAATTTATCATTTATAAGCCATCATTTACAGTGTGCTTGTTGAGCTCAGTCAGTAGGCCTAGTGCACAGGACTCCTGTTCAAAGGGTTGTGTGATCAATTCTCAATTGCTGCTAGTATTATTTTTCTCCCTTTTCAACATGTTGATAATGAAGAAATTGTTTTACATGTTCACAATTAAGCATGTAGCCTACAGGATTGTGTGCCTCCCAGCAAATGGTTCACATCAACCAATATCTCCAGGCAGAGGAAGTTTCTGCGTTACTTATTCAGGGTATTCTGATGTTTTCCGACAGCTTTTTCAGAGGTGTATCATGCAAGCCAGAGCCTCTTTTGAATTTCCTTCAGAACTTTTCAAAGTAGCAGTTCTCAATTAAACACAACATAAAGTACTGCTGCAAAGATGTTCTTGTGCTTTTACTTTGTTGGCACAATCACTCAAGAGGAAGTGATTATTATGTGAGCAACTTTTGTTGTAATGACTGAGATTTGTTTCAGCACCAGTAGCTGTGTTTTTGGTTTTTTTTGGTGATATCAAAGTATTCTGGCCATGGGCCAGATTATTGCTGGCGGGACAGCTGACCACTGCACCGCTAATCACCAGACAAGTCCATCTATACCCCTGCTACTGAGCAGGCCTCGTTTGTGTCTGATTACTCGACCCACCCTCCCTTTCCCTTCCTTTCATCCATTCAACTTCCTCTCATTCCTGATATCTTATTCCCTTCATCCCCTCATCCCTTCCTATTAAACCTGGTGCACACCTCTCTCATGTCTCAACTAGGTACCGTCTGGGGGGCCAGTAAATTACAATGAAACGACTTCCAAAACTAATTTTCCAATGAGTTTTTGGAACATCCACATGTGAAATTCAAGTCTTTTCAGTAAGGGTTTCTAAGAGGTAGAGTGAAATATGTTGCACATTTCCTTACAATAAAATAAATAGTTGTCAGTTCATTATACTTTATCTTTACTTTATTCATTATTTAATTTTAATACTCGATGTATATTGTTAAGAATAGTTCTGTAAAATATAACGCTACATGATATATAGAAGGCTTCCAATAGACCCAGTGATCTGTGATCAGTATCAGACGAAGCTGCTTCCAGCAATTGGTGGATCAGCTACAAAAATTATGATTGGAACCTTTACTACACACTATAATACATTTCATTAAAACAATTCATTCAGTGATATTTATGATCAACATTAGCTCTTTCATACCAAGTGCTAGTTAATTACTCTGATTGGTAGTGAACTGTATGCACATTATATATTGCACACATAGAATGCACATTCACCACGAGATGATAAGCTGAAGATCAGGTAAAGTTACACTTCTTTTTCAGAGCTCAGTCTTCTTTCTGTTTTTCGTCTGAGAACTTCTTCCCTCCTTGTGGAAGGCTTTCCCATCATGCTGCTCTCCCCACTTCAGGGTGACTCCAGTCATTCCTTCCTGCTTTACCTTGGCCTGAAGCTGGGAAACACACATGGTAGCCATTCTGTAACAGCCAGTGACAGTACAATTCCTACAAACAAGCTACACAAAGGCAAATTCTAACATAATGCTTTCCCACAGATTGTTTTTAAAGATACTTTCCTTGACCTGCCTCTTAAAAAGCCTGAGAGGGGTGCGAACATGTTGCTTTGGTGTAATTGGTGTATTTGCCAGAGTAATGGGTCCCTTATGCAGTATGTGGAGGAATTTAACTATTTGGGACTCTGGCTCGACTCCAACCTTACCTTTAAGATACACATTGACAATATCATTAGGAGATTATATGGATGTCTAAACACTCTGTACAGATCAATCAATTGTTTTTCATCATCATTGATCATTGACATAGTTTACACTAATACCTTTGAGTCCAATCTCAGACCTCTCAATGTTGTATTCAATTCCCTTTGCAGATTTATATTGAACCGTCCATTGAAAACTCATCATTGTCTTATGAATGACTCACTAAACTGGTTGCAACCTAAACCACAAAGGGATTAGCACTGGATTCTGTTGATCTTTAAATGTGTTTATTCCAATTGTCCTGCATACCTTAAACAGCACTTAATATCTTATTGCTTGATATTACTTAGACCACCACCAATGTCCTACATTTTTTACGGTACCAAGGTTATTTTCTGTTGCTGGTAGGACAGCAATTAAATATAAGGCACCTCAAAACTGGAATAACCTTCCTCTTTTGTTTTTTCTTAAAACTACATGTTCTTGTTATTAGGGATACTGATGGCATTACATATAAATGGTTTATGTAGAAAATATACAGTAGTATGTCTATAATCATGACTTTCTTTGTCATCATTTTCTTCTTATTATTATCTTGATTTTCTTTGGAAATTTCTATGTGAGATGTGGCATTAATTGTTTAATGCATTTGTCTCATTATTTGTCAATTTACTTTAATATGAGCGCTATATTAATTGTGGCGGTAAGGGCAGGTAAGCGAGTTATTGTTTTGTATATATGTCTGTGTTTGTATTGTGTTTATGTTTTTGTATATGTACAGTAACTTTTGTGTCTCTACATAAATATATGCTGCAGGACCCCCTTGAAAATGAGATGATACATCTTAAGGGGTTATCCTGAAATTAATTCAAATTCATTAAATGTTGTTTCCTTGCCTTTTTAACATGTGGGAGACATGTAGAAACATCCAATTAAAAGTTTCATGTAATTCTTTAATGACGAAAAAACTGTGAATATGTCCAGTTCACAAAAATTTAGTTTGGATGTCTAAAATATCAAGACTATTGAAGCATAATTTGGTCCATGCTTTTTCAGTTGTCCAGGGAAAACACAAAGAATAGTACATAACCAAACAACAAAATGCTGCCGTTTTAAGTATTTCAAGGTAGAGTTTTGAGACTTACCTTATTCAGGATGTGTGTTTTCACAGCAGGGTTATTTAGATTCACAGAGGAGTTTGTCCTCAGCTTTGTCCTCAGCTTAACCACCTGCCTCATTACTGGCTCTTGCACAGAAGGAGGAGAGGAGTATTATTTCTGACGCCTCATTCATGAATGTGATTCAGCACATCTTACATGTTTGAGTGCACTCTAACGAGTTATTCTAAAGGAAATGCAGCATTCTCTTACTGAAGGACAGTAAACTACTCACCAGCTGGGAGAACGCTGTAGCAGACAAATGGGAACGTACTATCACAGGGCATTGTCTTCCATTTTCCTGAACTCTGCAAAACTGCAATAACACAAATCTCATTCATCTGGTGAATCGAGTTTGGAACGTCATCCCAGTATCTGAAGGAGGAGCGATTCCCATCAGACCAGTGAATGTCAGGATCTCTGAACAAACCGATCCATGCTCGAGTTCCACTCGGCATCAAGTTCTGGATCTGCTGGTTCTCAGTGTCATCCCTCACTGTGGCCAGGTCTGTGAAGTTCTCCCTGCAGTACCTCTGAGCACTGGACCAATTCCTACTTTCCTTCACAAAAACAAATACAGGATTCTGCTGTGTTCCTGCAGTTAGAGAAAAGGGAAAAGGGGGGTTATCTTCAAGAGGAACATGTAGTGAATGACAATGTGCTTTGCTGTGTACTCACCACTATAACAGATGAATGAAAGTTCTTCTGCGCAATCGTCATCCCACCATCCTCCATTTACGACGGCCACACAGAGCTCCTTACCTAATTTAAAGTTTGGTTCCTTTTCGCTTCTTTCCCAGCTCCTATACTCAGCCGTACTTCCGTTTGACCACCTCCAGTTGATATAACTGTACAGGCCAATCCAGACCTCAAGGTTGTGACCAAAATGTGAAACTGTGTTGATAAATTGGGTCATTTCCTCAGCGGTGTTGATGGTGGCCAGGTCTGTATACGTCTCTCTGCAGTAGGCCTGAGCTTCAGTCCAAGTCTTTAAGTGAACAACATAGTGGTACTGATGGAGTAGGCCAGTGGCGAAGATGTGCCACCCTGAGGACAACACCATTGTTTTTATTGTAAGGTTTCTCAAAACTATGTTTTTTCTTCAGTATTACAGTTTTCCACAATAATTAACACTGTCTGACATTATCAAAGACTTCACTGACCTGACAGATACAAGACACCCAGTAAGATCCTGTCCATCATCATGCTGCTCTGTGTACTGCGTGTGTCGATGTGGACCAATAAGAGGAAACACAACCTGTATAGTTGCTGCTCTTAGGCAAATATAGGGAAATGTAACACCAGCTTCTTCTCAGTTACTGACAAAGTTCACCTGCCTATATATGCAAAAAGCACTTTAATGGGTGGCTTTATGTAAATGTTTGTTTATTGGGTTTTACAAAGGCATCAGAGATTATTCCCTCAAAACAAAGACATTCGAACATTATATATTATATATGTCAGTGTACATATTGCAAAACACCGAAACAATTTATGAAACTAAAATGGCAAGACCACCGATGACAAAATAAACATAAAAATGCAAGAGGGGAAAAAGAGATGAAGAAAACAACATAAGTGAGACCCAGTTGCAGGGGTAATATCTACAGAGATCATTTCTTCTATAGGCCTGCATACTGTGGAGTTTTCCTCCTTTGAAAGCCTGATATTATGTGTTAACAAGTATCAGCCTATTTTATTTCTCCTAGTCTATTGTCCACCTAACCCTAGTACCATTTTTATCTCTGAATTCTGAGATCTGTTTCTTTGCTTCTTTGCAATTGGGTCTGTATTATTGGTTATTTTAAAATTTCAATTCAGTTTTAGTAAATTTTATTTATAGTGCAGTTATCTTAGAGCGCTTTTAAAGAAAAAACAGGTCTAGACCGTATACTCTGTGATGATAGTTACAAAGACACAACAATTCCCACCAAGAGCAGCACTAGGCTGACAGAGGCAAGGAAAAACTTCCTTTTAAGAGGCAGAAACCGCGAGCAGAACCATGGCTCAGGGTGGGCGGCCATCTGCCTCCACCGGTTGGGGGTGAGGGGGAGAGAGAGACAGAGAGACAATGAGACAGAGAGAGAGGGGAGGGAGGCAGCCTACACAGTATACACACAGAGGTACAGACAGTAAAGGTGATGTTGCTATAGACTGAATGAAAAATGGTACAGATATTTATAGTTGTCATTGTGTTATCATTGTGTAGTTAATGATAATAATCGTAATGTTAATGATTATAATAACAATAATAACAATAGGACTAGTAACAATAATTGTAGCAGAAGGTGTCGAGCAGGAACACAGGGAAAGGGAAGAAGTCGAGTTAGTAACATGCATTAATGGGATGAGGTTGCATACAGAGGGAGAGAAAGAAGAGAAGAGAGGAGCTCAGTGCATCATGGGAAATCCCCCGGCAGTCTAGGCCTATAGCCTATATTCATATATATTGTCCTAGTCATGCTCTTGTGGGAGAATTTCTACAACTCACATACCATACATATGATAAAGGATGATAAAGGATAAAACTTATTATTAATATCTGTGTATTTGGTCATCGTTCGTGTATATGTATTCATCCCCCAATCAGAACCAGAAACACAATTTCTTCAACAGTATCACCGTGGCCGTAACGACCACAACTCACTAAAGTAAGAGGTATACAAAGCAGAGCGCAAATCGAAGGCCTGCAAAATTCATGCTTTCTACAAGTACATGAAGACCTTCATGAAGAAATACAATTACTGTTAATGATGCTCAAGCAATTTGCTTTCCCACCTTGATCACCAAACCCAAAAGTATTATTTAATTTAATATAATTTAATGTAATTTCATTATTTATTTGGAGAACACAACGATCTACAACATCTTATGTGGAGAAACCACTGTTGGAAGAATGTAATTAGATTTTTTCATTTCACCTAAAATCAAGAGCAAATTATTGAATATGGCACAACCATGTTGGCGACAGTGGTGCGATAAATGTAAATCATTCACATGTATTCTGGCTTTGTTCAAACTTTTGAACCATTTGGGTAAATGTTCACAAAACGATGTAGTGTTAAGAAAAGATGGGTACTTGTTTAAAATCATGCTGGCAGCCTGTAAGAAGGCCATTACGAAGAGGTAGCTTAAGGCAGGACCTGCAACACATGATGAATGGCTGTGGATGTGAATGTTATATGTCATATGACAGGGCAATCCAGACCGGTCGTGTTTTTTGTTTGTTTGTTTGTTTTGCCCTATTTTTGTGTTATACATATATTGTTCATGTATAATAGAAAATAAATAAGAGTGTTGTCTTAGGGTAGTGTTTGACCAGGACTTGTGTTTTATTCCCCTATTAGCCAGGACAGAGATGGGTAGGGCACTGTTAACTATTTCAAGCTCTAGGCTAAAAACTAAAGGACTCAGGGCCTTTGTTGTCAAGGGCCCTACACTCTGGAACAGAGTCACCGCATTTCTTAAGATTAATTCAATCAAAATAGCTTTCAATGTGTGATGTGTAATTTAATTTGTATTTTTCTGTTAATTGTGAATTGACTTGTTAATTCATTGGTTGGCCACTACTGTGTGTGACACTTTTATTTAACTTGTCTATGTTTTACATTGATAGCTGTAAAGCATTTTGTCACCTGCATTGAAAAGAGCTATATAAATGAAGCTATTATTATTATTATTATTATTATTATTATTATTATTATTATTATTATTATTATTAAATTGTACTTTGTAATTTACAGACAGCAAAACTCTACAGAGGTGCTTCAAAGGGCACAGTGAAACCTTTTTAGGCTGAGACACATTGTTTATGTTTTTTAATATTCATATTAACCCCCCAATGAAACACAGCGTCAACAGCAGAGGAGGTTTATGACTTTAGCATGACTGGCACTGAATAGGAGACTGTCTGAGATGTACAAAACAGGAAATAATAAATATAATTTGCAAGAACAAACACTAATTACCGTACTCCCCTACAACCCAGACCCAACGCACAAAGACCAGCAGGCTGAAGCCAAGTCAATTATATGACATTAACACCTGGTTTAACAATGTGAGCATGTGAGTAGCACTTTTTATGGAAATATTAACAGGTACAATTACCCTGAAGGGATATGTTGCAGCCACTGTGGCTAGTCCTGGCTACCGGTTGAAACCATCCACTACACGGATCCCAAAATTAGTCACTTATATGAAAGTTTTATTATATATCCAAAATATATTAAGTAGGGCCCAATTTTAAAAATACCAAAATTACCCTTGAAATACTGACTTCATGGCTACATACACATTACAATGCTAAATGATAGTCACCATGCTCACTACAAACAGCATTGTTCTTGTATTAAAGTGTGGAGCTTATCCTAGTATAATAAGGATGAGATCAGAATGTTTGTTTCTAACTAGAGGTGGGCATAGATTAATTTTTTAAATCTAGATTAATCTCACTGTAATCTTGAAATTAATCTAGATTAATATAGATTAAAACGGCTCATTTGAATTCTGCCAAAGGCATTCAGAATATGTGTGCGAACGGGTTTCAAGCCAGGTTTCAAGCCAGGTGGCGCATTAGACCAGGGGCTCATCTCCTGTTTCCAAATGCATCACAAACTGCTTGAGAAAGCTGTTCTACTAAATCATGTTCAATAAGATGTACACATAAGATGTGTGTAGCGTGTGATGTGCTTTGCGTTTAGGTGGTACTTGAGACTGGAAGAACTCCTACAGTAAACTAATTCCGCATTGCACAAGGTGCAAACAACCTTAGTCTTGTCGAATTTTCCATTGGGAAGCTTCTTAAAAGTAAATTTTCCCAGAAGCAAACCCGGCGGCTTCAGAAATGTTGCTGTCCAAGTGCTGTCCAACAGCTGTCTGTGGACGTGTTGCTACAGTTAGTGTGAGTAAATACAGCACAATGCGTTTTTTAATCAACCGGCGTATCAATAACTAACCTGGCTAGTTGTAAACAAACAGCTGGCCGAGCGAGGTTGTAACTGTAACGCCGTCAACTCGGGTGTGACGTCATTCCCAGCTCCAACCTCCGAGGTCAATGGAACGCAGCAACAGCTGCATCCATGTTAGCACGTCACGTTTGATGTGGTAATTTCACAGTTTGCATACACACAGGTTCGAAGACTTGTTCTTGCCCCCTACAGTGCAATTCGGCTAGGTGTACATCTGCGCTAAAATATCAAGATGAAAGTCATCATAGCTTGCGTGGTATCGACCCAGCTCCCAACCCAACTTTGAGAATAGATTAACGGCGATATTTTTTTTATCGCCCGATTAGAGTCTCACGTTAACTCAGCACGTTAACGCTGATAACGGCCCACCACTAGTTCTAACATAAACCTACTTGGCTGCTTGCAAAGTTTTAACATCACAAGAGAAGAGATATAACACAAGACTAAACAATGTGTCTGAAAAATTATACACAATCTCGGGTTAAGCTGACTGGGGTTGTTTTTCAGAACATTTAACATCTAACTCAGCCAGTTAGGAGCTACATAAAGCCTTAGATATATGAATGCGGTCACTGGAGCACAGATTTCATCAGCTGGCAATTTTCACTGCCCATGTAAGTTGCAACTCGTATTAACAATAATGGAAAGATGAGGGTCATCAGTAGCAGAAATAACAATGAACATAAGCCTATGTGTAGTTCTTTCAACAAAACTCATTCATTACAGAATATTACTAACAGTGAGGACACAAAAGGTGGTCCACATCATCTCAAGCACACTTATCTTCCGAAACCATTGTCAAGGTTATGTAGCCTACTGTATCTGCTTAAATGCATGAGCAAGCATCCAGGAACTGCTACTTCTACTGCTGTAACGTTACAAACACACACACACACACACACACACACACACACACACACAGTATCCCGCCTTCATTGATTCCCCACATTGACGTTACCTAGTTCTAGATACATTTTAATATACCAACAATGCTGTTACAGTTCCGTTCATGATTGCATTAATGATAACATATATGCTGCTTTGACTCACCAGGTGACACTACGATAGCATCAGCCTCATCTGGCTCATTTTCTGTAACGTTAGTTTCTGTAATGTTAACGACCTGTTATCTGCTGCAGCCTCTGTGTCACCCGGAGCGGACGATGTGCTTAATAATAAGGAGCAAATTGCAAAGGATAAGTAAATTATCGTAACCAATATTGTTATTATTATATCCTGATGTCTGTTTTCACAGCATGTCTGATCTTAACCAGGACATCCTTGTAAAAGAGATTAAAAATCTCAATGGATTTATTTCCTGGTAAAATAAAGGTAAAATAAAAATAAATAAATAAAAAATATTATTATTATTATGTACATGTCGGAGGCGGATGTGATATACAGGTGCACATACACGCACCTCTGCTGGGCCTTTTTAATGATGGGGTCAGTGTTTGGCTCTCACATTAGGTCCTGGGGAATAGTGGATCCCAGAAACCTGAAGGATTCCACAGCAGACACAGGGCTGTTGAGTATGGTGATGGGGGCAGAGTGGGGGGGCTCCTCCTGAAGTCCACGATCATCTCCACAGTTATGAGCATGTTAAGCTCCAGGTTGTTCTAACCGCCCCAGAGACCCAGCTGATCAACCTCCCGTCTGACCGTTGTGACTTCAGCGAACTTCTGGAGTTTGACAGATGGGTCTCCTGAGGTGCAGTCATTGGTGTAGAGGGAGAAGAGCAGGGGGTAGAGCACACGCCCTTGGGGCACGTTATTGCTATTAGTCCGGGTTCTGGATGTGATGTTCCCCCTCACCTGCTGACTCATGAGACCACATGCTGAAAAACGCTTTTATCCAAAGCGTCGGCTAAATGAATAGATGTAAATGTAGGGGTTAAGTGTCTTGCTCAGGGACACAATGGTGGATGGGTCACAGTGGGGGATTGAACCTGGGTCTCTCACACCAAAGGCATAATCTTATCCATTGCGCCATCAACACTTTGGGCGCCACATGAAATACATAAAAGTCCCTTCCTGTGTCCTCTATGTGGCACAAAAGAGCAACCAGTAACTATACGTTATGTCCCAGTACATCATGTGTGCAACACATTGAGAAAATTTTATTTAAATAGCATGATGTGTGTCACACAGGGCTTACTGCCTGTTGCCAAATGGTGGCGCTATGAGTGTAACAGAATATTGACATGTAGATGTGTTGGGGGCGGAACCATTATCAATCACATAAAGTTTGGTACTGATATGAGCTTGTGCAGTGAAGTTATAACAACTTCCTGTTTCCTGGCGCAGCATAGTACTTTGCTGCCACGCCAAGCATACACCGTTGAAGGAAAACTCAGAAGCTTTACAACATCATCACTGTGTAACTTGGATAGTTTTAAAGTAGATATGGCCAACTTAGAGGTTCACAGCAGAGAAGTAGTCACTCCCTATTGCCAGTAGGTGGCGCTACGACTATGAGTGAATATGACTTTGTAGATGTGTTCAGGGCCGGACTTCCATCAAAGGTGTTAAATTTGGTACAGATTTGAGCATGTACAGTGTAGATACAACAATTTCCTGTGTCTTGGCAAATCATGGAAAGATATGTAAGGGATAGCATCATCACTGTGGTAAGGCTTTTCTGGGTCAAGTTGATATTGACAACATACCACAGCATAACGCATGGCTCTATGACTTTGAGTCATTAATAATCATTGATGGGATAAGACTGGACAGCAAAAATCTGAGGACGACTACTTCTCTAGAATCATCATACTTGTTTTTAAAGTTGAAAGCAATTATCAATGCTACCAGCAGTGGGATTCAAACCCACGACTTGAATTGGAGGTGCTGTTCCAGACAATGACACCTGACCAACCCAGCTATCCAGCTAGCCTGATTGTAATGACACAATTTGCCATACAACAAAGCTTTTCAGCTCTCATTTTGGTATTTTTAGTTAGTGCTTAAGTAGCAGAGCATAAAATATGCATCATGTGTACTGCAGTTAGAACAAGAACTGAATGAGACCACAACTGTGACTTACCTATCTAAAGTTAGGAAAGGAATATTGACTTAGGAACTGTTAATCTGTAATGGCCTTTTTCCTAAATCACTTAATAACCCTTATTACCATGGTTACCAATCAGTTAGGATAGAATCTAACAATTAGGAAGTTTCTGTAATACGACCCCTGATCTAGAAAACTAAACCTCCTCTAAGCAAGGTTTTGCCATTTTGTAAGAGAAAAGGCATGTGGCTACATTTTGATGCTTTTTTTGTGCTTACGAAGATGAATATATGTGACTGGCAGCAGAAAAATCTGGTCTACTAAATCCTTCTCGCCACACTCTAGGTGGTCATGTGACACACTGATAAAATCTCCTAAAAGCTGTAAAGCTGCCTTCATTTTGGAAGAGCACATCTCCTAAACTAAACATTAAAATCCACTACAAATGACAATTACATTACATTTCTTCATTTAGCTGACAGTTTTATCCAAAGCAAATAAGAAGGAGAAGAAATTTTATTTATACAGCACTTATCAAAACAGAGTTACAAAGTGCTTTACATGGTTAAATACACATTAAAAATTGAATCAAGCAGCATAAAATTACATAACGTTAAATGAAATACAATTTCTACAACAGCGATACAGATAAAATGGAAATTAAGTTAGAACTAAATTTCGCTTTGGCTCAGGTATATGTGAGAAACATCATCTTCAGGCTTCAAGGACAGGCAGACCTGCAAACGGCAAACCTTTTTTTATGCGCTGCAAGGGGTTGGCAGGCTGGATTCATCTTGGTAGCGTTGTGTGTAACATAGAGGGTGCATCATTAAAAGCGCTGATAGACAAACGGTGTTTGGCGCTGCCATGTTGAGTTTTTGAAACCAGGAACAGGACATGACCATGATTGGACAATACGGTAGCACTGGTTAGCTTGGTTAACTAGTGGATTCTTAAAGTGACAGGCTCATCTACAGCTTGTTGTCAGACAGAGGCTGAAATGAGGGCGTGGATAAAGGGCCGTTATAAGTTCAAAATTTTTATTTTTTTTTTAATTTTAAATCATGCAAAGCTACAATACAAGAGTCAGAGAACTACACTATATAGCTGGAAATGCAGTATAATTGTCAGGTTAAGACACCTAAAATATCAAACAAGGAAGAAAGACAAGAGAGTTAATAGCTTTTCACTCGCGAGGAGAACGGACAGAGATGTACTCAGTTACAAACTCCAACCGCTCTGAGCATCTCTTCCGTTTCCTCTCTTTTTATTATGTTCAGGGAGGTCCCTAGTTACATGCACATTGCTGCTATATGGGGGAAAGGGGGTACAGCAGCAACAAATAACATATGTTACTATACAGAATGTTCCAGGAACTATGTATGTTAATTACAGTCGCTCCTCAGCTGGGCTTGGTTCCTGTTTCTTCAGAGGTCTGTTGTGTGACCTCTGTCTGACACCCATCCACTGCAGGCTTCCTGTGAACACTTCTCTGTAACAAACTTAAAAACTCATATTAGTACATGCTTTATATTTCCAAATATGTATTTCAATGTACTGAGTAAATATGAGATAACTTATATACATAAAGATTCCAACAATAATAGGTCTCCTTTAATGTTTGATGTATTATCTCTGTCATGTTGACTTGTGGGCGGTAGGCTGATTTTTTGTTTTTGTTTCATGCTCTATTTCTCACAGGCGGCTTTGAAGATGAAGGAGATAAACTGGCTTTTCTTGTCCCAGCAAAGGTAGTAGTAGAAATCCCCATCTGATAGGGACCAATAACTAGACCTTAAAAAGGTTATAGATGTTTATCTATAAACTATCAATAATGCAACATTATTAATTTTTTTTTTTTTAAAGTCTGTACACTGGCTGTCCCAACCAACTGTTGTCAGGTCAGGATAGTTGCAAATGCCTCGTGGTGTGTAAGTGTAACTGTGTGGAGCCAGCACCTCCACTTCCCCTTTTCTCCCCAGCCACGCTAGTAGTTGGTGACTCCATAACCAGGAACATTTAACGCTGACTCACTGCTTCCCCGGTGCCACCACAGCTGTCAATTAAAAAATACTCCAGGACTTAATGCTATCGCTCCCGTCCTCCATGACAAGAGTGATAGTCCATATGGGAACAAATGACACAGCTCGTCACCAGTCTGAGCTGAAAAAATCAGATTTTGACCATCTTTTTTAACCTTTTAAAGCAGTGTGGGAAGTCCGTTTATATGTTGTCTGGCTCCAGTCCGCCTGCAGGGCTCACAAGTGTGTGATGTTAATAATTTTAATATTTTCTGGCAAAGTATGTCTCTTTTTAAGAGAGATGGACTTCACCCTATCAAACGGGGCTCACAAATGTTAGCTGCTCACATTCAGCATGCGGTGCGGTCCTCCTCACATGACTTACGTGAATGACTAAGCATTTAAAATGACACTCCTCAATGTGAAATCACTTTCAAGCGAGACTTTTATTTTAAATGATTTTATTTTGTCTGAAAATCTAGATTTTACATTTTAACTGAATCCTGCTTGCAAACTAATTACCATAGCCAGCTGGCTGAACTATGTCTGCCTCAATATGATTGTTTCAGCAAACCCAGGGTCAGTGGTCATGGTGGTGGGCTAATGAGTGTGCCTAGGAAAAACTTTAAATGTCATCAAGTGCACTGTGATGAATTGACCTCCTTTGAAGCTCTGACTTTTAAACTTGGTGCTCTGCAACCAATCATATGTGTTATAATTTATCGCCCCCAAACCAGCCTTGTTTTAAATTATGACAGAGTGGTTCTTTGTGTCAATTCATATTGATTTTGATGGACCTCTAAAGGTTATGCCTAAGCCCACAGTTAGTAAGCAGCCCTGGATAAAAAAACAAAAAAAATCCAGTCTCCAAGCCCATTACCTCAGTATGAAAGATTTATTATCAAACAACAATAACATGGTGAAGGATGCGAGAACACACTATTTTTTCAACTCATTACTACACATCAACATTATTCTAGATTTCTATTTAAAACTGTGGATCAGCTGGTAAACCCAGCCTCTCCTTGTGCCTCAGCTGAAAGTAATGGTGATTGTGAACTGTTCTTATTTTACAGATAAGATTGTGTCAATCAGAGTCTCTTATTAACCCCTCTGACTCTTACTCAGAGTTCCCTCACTAGCAACAAGATAGTTTTAACCAGTTTTATCCCATTGATTTGTCTGGGCTTTTAAAAACAGTATGACAAATGAGAGTGTCTTACCACCCACTTGATGTACTACTGACAAAGTTTTTACTGAAGTTAATGGATTCTTTCGGGCCCCATTTGATTTCTGTTTTTAACAGCTCCCTATCTACTGGTTGTCCCTTAATATTTTAAAACTGCTTAAAAATTAAATATGGTGTGCCTCAGGGGTCGGTCTTTAAACCCATTTTATTTTTCTTGTATTTGCTTCCCTTGGACACGTTATCCAGAAACATGGCATTTTTTTCATATTTATTCTGATGACATACAGCTGTATTCCAGCTATACAGGAAATAAGCTCCGGCTTTGCTCAGCCTTTTCCTTTTACTTACAACACCTGAACACCACTGATGTGAGATTGTGACACTGGGTTCCATCATCATTATAATAACTCTTACAACACATTATTTCAAGTCATACAAAACTACTTTTACATTTGTAACCTTTTAATATTGATGCTTTCATGAATGCAAGACAACAGTTTAATTTGTTATATTGCTTGGGTATTAGGTATAATTTGTTATAAAATTGATCAGACTAATTATACATAGAGACTTAGACTTAGACAGACATTATTGTCATTCAATAAGGATCAAAAAGGACTAAATGCCGGTGGCAATTACTGAAGATGAAAATATTAATCGAACAGATTAGGCCTATAGGCTAGCCTACTCATAAACCTGTTATTGTAAAGTGTCCGACTCAGTAGGCCTATGGCCTATGCCTATTAATGATTTTTGCAATGTAAAATGTGCCTAGGTTCAAACTGACTGTGAAGTTTTAGACGTCTATGTTACATTAATAAAATCTTGCTCATTTTGTATTTTATGAAATGCTGTCAAAATACATTCAGACTATCAGCAGATAATGAAAAACTTACTTTTAAACTACATTTAGGCTATTTGTTACAGCTGCACCACAGTCATCCTCACTCAGAAATATTCACACCATATCCAACTGATAACTACGATAGGAATGTCCAATCAGTGCAACTACAATATGAAAGGTTACTGTTCATTGATCAGTTTTATACAGATCAGTTTAAACAGCATACTGCAGCACTGTACATACATCGATGACAGATTGATCATAAAAGCTGTCATGTTCAAGATCACGTTAGGGTAAAAAAAACAAATAATAATAGCTTATTTAACCGTAATTTGATGTTTCTAATTTTATTTATTTATTTAACCTAATGATATGATCTCCTTAAATAATGATATTTAAGGAGAGGAGTCAGAGACAAACTCAGCATTAGTTGAAGTAAACCTCCTCCCGAGCAGGTTAGGTCCACAGCGTAAATTGCAGGGTTACAGACCAAGAGTTTATCTAATCTTGCTCTCTGAAACTGAAAACCCAGAGTTTCCCTAATCTCGGGCTCAACTTACTCAGAGTTTTCACTAAACCTGCTTTCTGAAACAGGCCCCAGGTGTTTCACCTCCTCTCTGCAGGCCAGTTCGTTGTTGTCCCTGATGAGGCCCACCACTGTTGTGTCATCCGCATGTGGTTTGTACTGAACTTGGCACGACAGTCATGGGTCAAGGGTGAAGAGTGTTAGAGTGGGAGAGGGAGAAGGAGGAGCGTGAGCACTCCAATCCCTTGTTTGATGTGAGTAAACATATTATTAACATATATTAACATCAAAGGTTGTTCCCTAATCTACTGGGATGTGACAATGTTAAACCGTTTTCAAATTTGCTTGTTGGTTACAGCAGATTTTGAGACTGTATGACTATGTGAGTGGATGGTGTGTAGAGACATCAGTTCATGGTTGTTCTGTCAATCCAGAGGTCCTGATAAACCCTTAGATCATCACAATCAGCATCAAAATCATCTTTATTTATTAGGTATGTGTACACATGCGAGGAATTTGACTCTGGATTGTACATTGCTCACATTGTGCTTACTCATACAAAAATCACAATAATAAAATAAAATCAGATCGGTTCATGTGAGGTAAGGTTGCTGAACAATGTTTAACTGGCACTTTGATTGTCTTACACCTGGAATCCACTGACTCTGGCTATGGCACATTACGGCTGCGCCGCGGTTTTGATCCGTCCATAGCCCGGTGTCGAAGTCCACTGGAAGCGTGTTAGAAGCATTTCAGCGGAGCATGCAGCCTGCCCCACGTTATTTACTTGTTATTAATCTGTCCTTTTTGTGCTTCTACTACCTTCTTCACAGCTCTATGTGACCCTGTTTAGTTCTGTCAACTTCTGAAGCTGCATTTCCCAGGAGGAGCATTTCAGAATAAGAGCATTTTGCCTGCCTGATTTTGTATTTGGTAATCGGTGTTTGCTTTTTGTGCCTCTACTATGATTGTAAATGATTTCATTGTATGTCAGTTTTAACCATGTTTATTGTAGTTTTATGATCGGGAGTCTCCAATGGGTGTTTTATTTTGAAAATTTACAGGATTCTATCTGCTGTTATGTGTCTGACTTCCTGCCTGGTGCTCTGTGTTGCTTGACGTGGCTATTGGCAAAAATAAACCTGCTACATATTCTCTGTGGAGCAGAGCGGTGGCCGCTTCTGGGACGTGCTGCAGCCGCAGCTGGTGAACTTGACTTGAATTGACTAGAATGGCCGCAATTAGCTCCGGCAACCACGGCGCAGCTATAACACGCTGCAGCCGCGTTTCTTTCTTTGTTCTCTCTCCTCCTAAGCCAGCGTCTTACCAGGTGTATTCTGTGTCTTTCTTTTGGTTTATCCTGACAACACACACACACGTGCACACACACACACACACACACACACACACACACATCTATTCTATTTACTCTTCTATTTACTGCTAACACAACTGATAGTCATACTTTGCCACACTGCATAATTTTGGTGATTATTTGACCTTTCTTTTACTTTTACAATAAATCGTATCTTTAACATGCAAACCTGTTGTGTCTTCCTCCTTTTTATCAGGGGCTAAGAGCTAGCTTGTGACGGTTAATAATAATAATAAATTAGATAGAACTTTTCTAAATACTCAGACACTTTATAGTGGGAAGATAAAATTAATTAATTGAAAAGAACATGGAGGGGAGAGAAGGGAAGGAAGTTAGCTGAGGAATATAGTGTTGAAAAGGTGGGTTTTGAGGACCTGTTTGAAAGATGGCATAAAGTTAGCTTGTTGGATGTGGCTGTGGAGGGCGTTCAGAGGAGGGGTGCGAAAACTGAAAACGCCATCTATTCTCCACCGTGATTGCAATCTAGTTATCAACTGCTCGCTCAAAGACTCTCCTGCCACTCATTGCCAGATTGTCTACTCAGTGGTATAGTTACTCTCAGCCAAACGTCTCTATCGTGAATTCTCTAGTGTGTTTTGTGACTTTTTCCATCACGTTTTGGCTTCAAGCTATCAACCATTTTCTGCTTCTGCTCCTACTAAACTAGTGAGTAAGAAGCATTCAACTCTTCTTGCAGAACAGAAAAATAGCTTTAAGGGTGAATGTGCAGCCTTTAATCAAAATTAAGTTTCAGACAAAAAAGTAGGATAGGTGTTTTAATTTTCTCTTTACCCACCAAAATTACAAAACATTCCACAAGAAACAATTTAAATTCACAAAAGAATTTGCATTCTGATCATTGCAAATTTTCTGATAGAAATTATACAAACAACAATAGTCTCACAGAATATAGCTATACGTGATTGCATAAATACCAAATGTGTATACTAAATGAAACCTAAATAAATTAATTTCACAAGGTACAGAAAGCTTTAGATAGTTTCAAAATCTAAGTAAAACAACACCATTTTGAATAATCTTTGCTTGTAAAAAGATGTGTTGATGACAATTAACTTCACAGACATCTCACATTCAAACTTCTTAATCTACATGTTTTAAAATAAAATGCATTCAGACAAGGGTGAAATTGATTATACTTTCCAGCGTGGCTGATTTTACTTCTTTACTGTGATTTAAGAACAGCAGTAGTACTAACTGAGAGTTAAATATTGCTATAGCATAGTGCTCAGAGAAGGAAGACGCATTTATAAACTACATTTTATATTCAAAGTGAAAGAGTGAAACCATTTCTGATATCCCAGGGCTTAATAGACAGTGTTGTTATTTTAGTGATGATTCAATGGGCCAGGTGCTTAAAGTTGGCTGTGTCATTCTACACGCAAGGGCAAAGACGATCATGAATCTTGGATTTTTACCAACAAAGGTCTTGTTCATACCAGCAATGGCAGTCGTAGTCTGCTGGCAATTCAAATGGTAATCAGCAGTGATGCTATTGGTGGCTTGATAGTATCCATGACAACAGTACCAGGCAGGATGCAGTGACGAGACTGATCTTGTGGCTCACTCCACTTGATCCTGTGATTTCTGTAAAAAGTAAACAAAACATTACTTTAATAAACAGCTGTACAACGGTTTGACATTTTTGAAAAAGTAGAACACAATGTAGCTTACGGGTGCCATTCATGTTGACTGGTGCAGCATTTGTAGATGTGGTAGATGTAGATGGAACTGGACCGGCTATAAAACATTTTTTAAAAATAAAAATTTATTAAGAATTAAAACCAAAAATGATTTGTTTATTTTTGTAAAACTGACTTTGGTGCCAGTTTCAGTGATGTATAATGACCATCATAAAGAACATAGACAGAGTTGGCTCTGTAGACTTTTTAGCTTCTTGTCTAGTTTGAAGTTGCTATTGTCAAAAATCTTACAGTTAATAACAACTTATTTACATTACACGTATTCTGGCTGAATACAAGGTATTTTAAAAAAAACTTCATGCCACAGTGTTGAACAGATGGATTAAACTGTCTAACACTAAACATGAATTTTTGATGAATCTTGTCTATACCTTTGTTTCCTGTGCAGCAGCATAATATGTCAATAACTTATTTAAAACCGCTTTGGTATGCGCACACACCTGCTCTGTATGCTACTTCATACTCATATGATACACCATTTGAAAGCTAAAATTCTTGTGATTCGAGCAACGTTAACCATTTCAAGATACAATCACCACAGCGGGTACAATCAGCGCCTCTGTCAGACCAGCCAGTACAATCAAAATTGGCCCGACTCACCAATGTAGCCTCATAGTAATACACCAATCAATTATATTCCACCAAAAAAGGTCTTGTTACGTTGTCAAGGGTCGTTGTCAATCCAGTAAAAATGTTTAGTCCAAAGCACATTATTCCATCAGTAAATCCCCAGGGACTGCTGCCGCATCATTTCATATTTTCCGGCAGACGTGGCTTGTATGTCCTTATAACTGTAATAACTCTAATTTGAATGTAAACAACTACGATAGGTTATATTCAAATTAGCCGCTGAAATCTAACCTTTCAAGTGACACCCAATCCGACCCAATAGCAGCTCATATGCTCTTTTCACAGCCTGCAATAGCCATCACCGCACTATAAAGAATGGACAACCCCACTATTTCATGGGTAGGCCAAGCCATTTGCAAGCAACTGAGCCGATGACTGGCGCTTCGTGTAGCCAATAAAATTCTGAAAATGATATCCAGCTTGAAGTAGGAAGTTCATGATCTACCAGCAAAAAAAACACATCTGCCATAATAATATAATCCATAATAATCAATTCCAGGAGCACTTACAATTATTCTGACTTTTGGGTTAGACACTCCAGAGTATTATCTTTCAGAGAAGGCCAAAACCATGCATATACCCCAAATGGTTCAAGAACTACATTCAGTTTACCACTACAAGGCATATCCACTACATTCAGTGGATATGCCTTGGATAGGCATTTTGCATGAATTTTACAGGAATGTTTAGAGGTAAATGTTTTACATACAACCAAAACATTGTGTTGTGTTTACTTACATATTATTTGGACTCTGTTGGGATTTATGGTCACACTGAAGCTATTGTTGGTATTATTCACAGCTTCTACTAAGGTTTGAGCAATGACACTGTTCTGAGGGAGTTCTGCAGAGCGAGTTTTTTGATTGAACACAACCTGCACCTCTGCTTCAGTTCCATCGGCTCGAATTGAGAGACTCCTGTTTCATAAAACCAAATGTCAATTAAAAATATGCAATGATTCTGTTGCGGTTTGTTATGGGTGAATTAGACATGACAGTATCAACATTTGACAATACCAATTTTAAGACCATACTTCTGCATACAAAACACCAATATACCAAGAAAAAATGTTTTTACCTGAAGAGTACCACAGTACAGTGGTCAAACTGATCAAATCTTGGTCTGTATATGAAGTCACACTGCAAGAAAAAGAAACATTGAAAACCCTTGAGTAGCACTCAAGCATAATTGTTTTAAAATTGAATTTAACTGAAAGGAAAATGTACATGAAATTTATTTCCAGCTTAACAAATGTGTCCTTCAGCTAAACATTTGTGTGTAATTATTCATGCATAACATTCATACGGTCAAATAATTTGTTCAATTTGTGAAATTACTCACCGTAGTTACAACTCGTAGCTGAAGATCGTTGAATGCAGCGCTGTTGACGTTAGTGAGATCAATTGAAAAAGAAACTACCAAAATGATGGAGATATAGTAAATAGGTTGAACGGACAGAGTCGATGTAATTGTCGTTGTCAGGGCAGATGTTGCTTCAGTTATTGTTGTTGTTGATTCAGTTGTTGTCGGGGCAAGTGTTGTTGTTGCCTTAGTTGTTGGAGCAAGTGTCGTTGTTGACTCAGTTGTTGTCTGGGCAGTTGTTGTTGTTGTCTCAGTTGTTGGGGCAGGTGTCGTTGTTGCCTCAGTTGTTGGAGCAAGTGTTGTTGCTTCAGTTGTTGTCAAGGAAGGTGTTGTTGATGCCTTAGTTGTTGGCGCATGTGTCGTTGTTGCCTCAGTTGTTGGAGCAGTTGTCGTTGCTTCAGTTGTTGTCTGGGCAGCTGTTGTTGGTACTTCAGTTGTTGGAGCAGTTGTTGTTGTTGCCTCAGTTGTTGGTGGAGGTGTCGTTGCTTCAGTTGTTGTCTCAGCAGTTGTCGTTGTTGCTTCAGTTGTTGTGAGACCAGTTGTCGTTGTTGCCTCAGTTGTTGGAGCAGGTGTCGTTGCTTCAGTTGTTGTCGGGGCAGGTGTCGTTGTCGCCTCAGTTGTTGGAGCAGGTGTCGTAGTCGGAGCAGTTGTTGGAGTAGTTGTTGAAGCAAGTAGATCAGAATATAGAATGCCATTCACATTGATTGAGCTGTCTTCAATGTCGAAGCCAGTGACGTTTGAACGTTTACCGATCAACACCATCCCAATCTCAATATCATTAGGAACAGATGTGCTTGCAAAGAGAAGGTTCACGTCATTGATGACTGATCCCCTTCTGCAGATGGAGAAACACAAAATATTTTTGAAGGATCAGATTTTGGCCACTACTCTTAAATTGCAACACAGTAAGTCTTAACAAATTACCTGAATGACACCACGTCCAAGGAACTGAAGGAGGAAGGGAATGCCTTTTTGAACGCAGGTTCAAGCTGCAGAAACAGAAAAAAACTTGTACGTAAACATGTTTCACATATATTTTTGCCTAAGTTGTACAGTGAGCTGGAGGTGTAGTTTAGTTATCTTTGCTCTTTATTTCATATTATTATTATTATTATTATTATTTTACTGCAGCAGCAGCACTTATGTACCTGTATTTTCATCAGGAAATGCAAATTTTCTAGTTTGTCATTATATATATATATATATATATATATATATATAACCATCCAAAGTGTACTCTCAATGGCAGGGTAATAACACAAGATCAGATCCACCCAGGGCTGAGACTGAACAGTACTGGAAGAACATATGGGAGAAAGACGCATCCCACAACACCAATGCTCAGTGGCTAGTGGATCTAAGAACAGATCACAGCAATCTCCCAGAACAAGAACCAGTAACCATTACAACGGCAGACATCCAAGAAAGAGTGGCAGGTATGAAGAGCTGGACAGCACCAGGCCCTGACATGATCCACACCTACTGGCTGAAGAAACTAACTGCACTCCATGAACGCCTGGCAGTACAAATGAACCAGCTGCTGATGGATGGGACCCACCCAGAATGGTTAACCCAAGGACGGACAATCCTGATCATGAAGGATCCCCAGAAGGAACAATCCCATCCAACTACCGGCCAATAACCTGCCTCTGCACAACATGGAAGCTCCTGTCAGGCATCATAGCGGCTAAGATGAGTAGGCACATGGCTCAATACATGCACAGGGCCCAGAAGGGAATAGGCAGTAACACCAGAGGAGCCAAGCACCAGCTACTGGTGGATAGAGCAGTCACTCGAGACTGCAAGACCAGACAGACCAATCTGTGCACTGCCTGGATTGACTACAAGAAAGCCTACGACTCAATGCCACACACATGGATACTGGAATGCTTGGAGATGTACAAGATCAACAGGACACTAACAGCCTTCATCAAGAACTCAATGAAGCTGTGGAAAACAAGTCTGGAAGCCGACTCAAAGCCAATTGCACAAGTCACCATCAAGTGCGGTATATACCAAGGCGACGACTATCCCCGCTGCTGTTCTGCATAGGCCTGAACCCCCTCAGCCAGATCATCACAAAGACTGGCTACGGATACCGATTCCGAAGCGGAACAATCATCAGTCACCTCCTCTACATGGATGACATCAAGCTGTATGCCAGAAATGAGCGAGACATCGACTCACTGATCCACACTACCAGGATCTACAGCAGCGACATTGGAATGTCGTTCGGACTGGACAAGTGTGGTCGCATGGTATCAAAAGAGGGAAGATGATCAGAACCGAGGGGGTTGAACTACCAGAAGGCCACATCGCAGATGTTCAGGACAGCTACAAATACCTTGGGGTGCCACAGGCTAATGGTAACCATGAGGAGGCAGCGAGGAAGACCGCCACAGCCAAATACCTACAAAGAGTGAGGCAGGTCCTGAAAAGCCAGCTGAATGGGAAAAACAAGATCCGAGCCATCAACACATACGCCCTGCCAGTCATCAGATACCCCGCTGGTATAATAAACTGGCCAAAGGAGGAGATAGAGGCTACTGACATCAAGACGAGAAAGCTCCTCACAATGCACGGAGGGTTTCACCCCAAATCCAGCACCCTGAGACTGTACACCAAGCGTAGCGAGGGAGGCCGAGGGCTAGTGAGTGTCAAGACCACTGTCCAGGATGAAACGACGAAGATCCAGGAGTACATCAGGAAGATGGCCCCAAAGATGAAGGGCTTAGTGAATACCTCAGGCAGCAGAAACCCGAAGGTGAGGACAAGGAAGATGAAGAACCGTCATGGAGGGACAAGCCGCTACGGCGTGTACCACAGACAAATAGAAGAAGTGGCTGATATCAAGAAATCCTACCAGTGGCTGGAAAAGGCTGGACTGAAGGACAGCACAGAAGCACTAATCATGGCGGCACAAGAACAGGCACTCAGTACAAGATCAATAGAGGCTGGGGTCTACCACACCAGGCAGGACCCCAGGTGCAGACTGTGCAAGGATGCCCCTGAGACAGTGCAGCACATAACAGCAGGGTGTAAGATGCAGGCAGGAAGTGCGTACATGGAACGCCATAACCAGGTAGCTGTCATAGTGTACAGGAACATCTGCCACGAGTACGGGCTGGAAGTCCCAAGGTCAAAATGGAAGACACCTCCTAAGGTAGTTGAGAATGACCGAGCTAAGATCCTGTGGGACTTCAAGATCCAGACTGACAAAATGGTGATGGCTAACCAACCAGACATCGTGTTGATCGACAAACAGCAGAAGAAGGCAGTAGTGATAGATGTGGCAATCCCAAGCGACAGCAACATCAGGAAGAAGGAACACGAGAAGCTTGAGAAATACCAAGGGCTGAAAGAGGAGCTAGAAAAGATGTGGAAAGTAAGAGCAACAGTGGTGCCAGTGGTAATCCGGAGCACTGGGGGCTGTGACCCCCAAACTGGGAGAGTGGCTACAGCAGATTCCAGGTAAAACATCAGAGGTCTCTGTCCAGAAGAGTGCAGTCCTAGGAACAGCTAAGATACTGCGCAGAACCCTCAGACTCCCAGGCCTCTGGTAGAGGACCCGAGCTTGAGGATGACACATACCACCCCGCAAGGGGTGAGAGGGGGATTTTATATATATATATATATATATATATATATATATATATATGTGTATATCTTTATAAGTTTCCTTATTTTGCAGTTTTTTTAGAAAACTAACTGTCCAGGAGACCGACAGTAGTAGTTTGCAGTAACGTGTATTTCTGGGCAGTGTGAACATTTTTTCAATTGGTATTCGATTCTTTTTTAAATGGAGAATTTCTACTTGGGGAATTGACCTTTCACTAGCAATTCTTCGTGTTTTATGGTATACAGTACAAGTATTGAAGTTAAGAATGCCTTAATGGTTATTTTTGAAGGTTATGAAGTTTATACGAAACTTGGTTTTAGTGATGACAGTGGTAACACTTAGTAATAAAGCCCATAATTTTAAATCTAATTCTGTTTTAAGTTTTTATTACAGGGAATGATGAAGTAAGTAAATTATACTATTTTGGTAAATATTGATTACTTACTGGAAAACAAAAAATTGGAAAAATTACTACATAGAAATATACAAACCTAGAAAAATAAAAAAATAAATACTAAAGTTAAAAGAGTATTAAAAGAGTATTAGCTGTATTATGATAACCTTTCATTTCTCTGAATGGGGACTTCAGATCTCTATTGAAAAAGTTCAGTAATTGTACCAGAGGATTTTACTCTAAGGGTATGACTTACCTCTGTCTTTATCGTAGAAACCCGATCTCTAAATGCTGTAGATGATTTATTGTTCAAATCATTTGTAAATGTGCTTTCGACAGATCTGAATGAAATCGTTGTTGTAAGGAGTGCTGCAGTTGTAGATGCATCACTTGTAGATGTGGTAGATGTAGTTGTTGCCTCAGTTAATGGGGAAGGTGTCACTGTTGATTCAGTTGGTGGAGAAGATGTCGTCGTTGCCTCAGTTGTTGAAGCAGGTGTCGTTGCTTCTGTTGTTGTCAAGGAAGGTGTCGTAGAGGCCTCAGTTGTTGTGGAGGTTGGTGTTGTTGTTGCTTTAGTTGTTGTTGGCGCAGGTGTCGTTATCGCTTCAGTTGATGTTGGCGCAGTTGTTGTTGTCTCAGTTGTTGGCACAGTTGTCGTTGTTGCCTCAGTTGTTGGAGCAGTTGTCGTTGCTTCAGTGGTTGTCTGGGCAGCTGTTGTTGTTGCCTCAGTAGTTGGTGAAGGTGTCGTTGTTGCCTCAGTTGTTGGAGCAGTTGTTGTTGTTACCTCAGGTGTTGGTGGAGGTGTCGTTGTTGCCTCAGTTGTTGGGGCAGATGTCGTTGTTGCCTCAGTTGTTGGAGCAGGTGTCGTTGCTTTAGTTGTTGTCTCAGCAGCTGTCGTTTTTGCTTCAGTTGTTGTGAGAGCAGGTGTCGTTGTTGCTGGCGCAGTTGTCGTTGTTGCCTCAGTTGTTGGAGCAGTTGTCGTTGCTTCAGTTGTTGTGTGGGAGGCTGTTGTTGTTGCCTCAGTTGTTGTCTGGGCAGGTGTCGTTGCTTCAGTTGTTGTCTCAGCAACTGTCGTTGTTGCTTCAGTTGTTGTGGGAGCAGGTGTTGTTGCTTCAGTTGTTGTTGGCGCAGTTGTCGTTGTTGCCTCAGTTGTTGGAGCAGTTGTCGTTGCTTCAGTTGTTGTCTGGGCAGCTGTTGTTGTTGCCTCAGTTGTTATGGGAGCAGGTGTCGTTGTTTCTGGCGCAGTGTTCATTGTTGCTTCAGTTGTTGTCTGGGCAGGTGTTGTTGCTTCAATTGTTGTTGGCGCAGTTGTCGTTGTTGCCTCAGTTGTTGGAGCAGTTGTCGTTGCTTCAGTTGTTGTCTGGGCAGCTGTTGTTGTTGCCTCAGTTGTTATGGGAGCAGGTGTCGTTGTTGCTGGCGCAGTTGTCGTTGTTGCCTCAGTTGTTGGAGCAGTTGTCGTTGCCTCAGTTGTTGTGTGGGAGGCTGTTGTTGTTGCCTCCCTTGTTGGAGCAGGTGTCGTTGTTGCCTCAGTTGTTGTCAAGGAAGGTGTTGTTGTTGCCTCAGTTGTTGGAGCAGCTGTCGTTGCTTCAGGTGTTGTCTCGGCAGTTGTCGTTGTTGCTTCAGTTGTTGTCTGGGCAGGTGTCGTTGCTTCAGTTGTTGTCTCAGCAACTGTCGTTGTTGCTTCAGTTGTTGGAGCAGGTGTCGTTTTTTCTGGCGCAGGTGTCGTTGTTGCTTCAGTTGTTGTCTGGACAGGTGTCGTTGCTTCAGTTGTTGTTGGCACAGTTGTCGTTGTTGCCTCAGTTGTTGGAGCAGTTGTCGTTGCTTCAGTTGTTGTCTGGGCAGCTGTTGTTGTTGCCTCAGTTGTTGGAGCAGGTGTCGTTGTTGCCTCAGTTGTTGTCAAGGAAGGTGTTGTTGTTGCCTCAGTTGTTGCCTGGGCAGCTGTTGTTGTTGCCTCAGTTGTTGGAGCAGGTGTTATTGTTGCCTCAGTTGTTGTCAAGGAAGGTGTTGTTGTTGCCTCAGTTGTTGGAGCAGGTGTCGTTGTTGCCTCAGTTGTTGGTGAAGGTGTCGTTGTTGCCTCAGTTGTTGGCACAGGTGTCGTTGTTGCCTCAGTTGTTGTCAAGGAAGGTGTTGTTGTTGCCTCAGTTGTTGGAGCAGGTGTCGTTGTTGCCTCAGTTGTTGAAGCAGTTGTCGTTGCTTCAGTTGTTGTCTGGGCAGCTGTTGTTGTTGCCTCAGTTGTTGGAGCAGGTGTCGTTGTTGCCTCAGTTGTTGTCAAGGAAGGTGTTGTTGTTGCCTCAGTTGTTGGAGAAGGTGTCGTTGTTGCCTCAGTTGTTGGAGCAGCTGTCGTTGCTTCAGGTGTTGTCTCGGCAGTTGTCGTTGTTGCTTCAGTTGTTGTCTGGGCAGGTGTCGTTGCTTCAGTTGTTGTCTCAGCAACTGTCGTTGTTGCTTCAGTTGTTGTGGGAGCAGGTGTCGCGTTGTTTCTGGCGCGAGGTGTGCGTTGCTTCAGTTGTTGTCGGGACAGGTGTCATTGCTTCAGTTGTTGTTGGCACAGTTGTCGTTGTTGCCTCAGTTGTTGGAGCAGTTGTCGTTGCTTCAGTTGTTGTCTGGGCAGCTGTTGTTGTTGCCTCAGTTGTTATGGGAGCAGGTGTCGTTGTTGCTGGCGCAGGTGTTGTTGTTGCCTCAGTTGTTGTCTGGACAGGTGTCGTTGCTTCAGTTGTTGTCTCAGCAACTGTCGTTGTTGCTTCAATTGTTGTGGGAGCAGGTGTCGTTGTTTCTGACGCAGTTGTTGTGTGGGCAGGTGTCGTTGCTTCAGTTGTTGTTGGCGCAGTTGTCGTTGTTGCCTCAGTTTTTGGAGCAGTTGTCGTTGCTTCAGTTGTTGTCTGGGCAGATGTTGTTGTTGCCTCAGTTGTTGGTGAAGGTGTCGTTGTTGCCTCAGTTGTTGGAGCAGTTGTCGTTGTTACCTCAGGTGTTGGTGGAGGTGTCGTTGTTGCCTCAGTTGTTGTCTGGGCAGGTGTCGTTGTTTCAGTTGTTGTTGGCACAGTTGTCGTTGTTGCCTCAGTTGTTGGAGCAGTTGTCGTTGCTTCAGTTGTTGTCTGGGCAGCTGTTGTTGTTGCCTTAGTTGTTGGAGCAGGTGTCGTTGTTTCCTCAGTTGTTGTCAAGGAAGGTGTTGTTGTTGCCTCAGTTGTTGGAGCAGTTGTCGTTGCTTCAGTTGTTGCCTGGGCAGCTGTTGTTGTTACTTCAGTTGTTGGAGCAGGTTTCGTTGTTGCCTCAGTTGTTGGAGCAGTTGTCATTGCTTCAGTTGTTGTTTGGGCAGCTGTTGTTGTTGCCTCAGTTGTTGGTGAAGGTGTCGTTGTTGCCTCAGTTGTTGTCTGGGCAGGTGTCGTTCCTTCAGTTGTTGTCTCAGCAACTGTCGTTGCTTCAGTCTTTGTGGGAGCGGGTGTCGTTGTTTCTGGCGCAGTTCTCGTTGTTGCTTCAGTTGTTGTCTGGGCAGGTGTCGTTGCTTCAGTTGCTGTTGGCGCAGTTGTCATTGTTGCCTCAGTTGTTGTCAAGGAAGGTGTTGTTGTTGCCTCAGTTGTTGGAGCAGGTGTCGTTGTTGCCTCAGTTGTTGGTGAAGGTGTCGTTGTTGCCTCAGTTGTTGGCACAGGTGTCGTTGTTGCCTCAGTTGTTGTCAAGGAAGGTGTTGTTGTTGCCTCAGTTGTTGGAGCAGGTGTCGTTGTTGCCTCAGTTGTTGGAGCAGGTGTCGTTGCTTCAGTTGTTGTCTGGGCAGCTGTTGTTGTTACTTCAGTTGTTGGAGCAGGTATCGTTGTTGCCTCAGTTGTTGGAGCAGTTGTCGTTGCTTCAGTTGTTGTCTGGGCAGCATTTGTTGTTGCCTCAGTTGTTGGAGCAGGTGTCGTTGTTGCTTCAGTTGTTGTCAACGAAGGTGTTGTTGTTGCCTCAGTTGTTGGAGAAGGTGTCGTTGTTGCCTCAGTTGTTGGAGCAGCTGTCGTTGCTTCAGGTGTTGTCTCGGCAGTTGTCGTTGTTGCTTCAGTTGTTGTCTGGGCAGGTGTCGTTGCTTCAGTTGTTGTCTCAGCAACTGTCGTTGTTGCTTCAGTTGTTGTGGGAGCAGGTGTCGTTGTTTCTGGCGCAGGTGTCGTTGCTTCAGTTGTTGTCGGGACAGGTGTCATTGCTTCAGTTGTTGTTGGCACAGTTGTCGTTGTTGCCTCAGTTGTTGGAGCAGTTGTCGTTGCTTCAGTTGTTGTCTGGGCAGCTGTTGTTGTTGCCTCAGTTGTTATGGGAGCAGGTGTCGTTGTTGCTGGCGCAGGTGTTGTTGTTGCCTCAGTTGTTGTCTGGACAGGTGTCGTTGTTGCCTCAGTTGTTGGAGCAGTTGTCGTTGTTACCTCAGGTGTTGGTGGAGGTGTCGTTGTTGCCTGAGTTGTTGTCTGGGCAGGTGTCGTTGCTTCAGTTGTTGTTGGCACAGTTGTCGTTGTTGCCTCAGTTGTTGGAGCAGTTGTCGTTTCTTCAGTTGTTGTCTGGGCAGCTGTTGTTGTAGCCTCAATTGTTGGAGCAGGTGTCGTTGTTGCCTCAGTTGTTGGAGCAGTTGTCAGTGCTTCACGTGTTGTCTCGGCAGTTGTCGTTGTTTCTTCAGTTGTTGTCTGGGCAGGTGTCGTTGCTTCAGTTGTTGTCTCAGCAACTGTCGTTGTTGCTTCAGTTGTTGGAGCAGGTGTCGTTTCTGGCGCAGGTGCCGTTGTTGCTTCAGTTGTTGTCTGGACAGGTGTTGTTGCTTCAGTTGTTGTTGGCACAGTTGTCGTTGTTGCCTCAGTTGTTGGAGCAGTTGTTGGAGCAGTTGTCGTTGCTTCAGTTGTTGTCTGGGCAGCTGTTGTTGTTGCCTCAGTTGTTGTGGGAGCAGGTGTCGTTGCTGGCTCAGTTGTCGTTTTTTCCTCAGTTGTTGTCTGGGCAGGTGTCGTTGCTTCAGTTGTTGTCTCAGCAACTGTCGTTGTTGCTTCAGTTGTTGTCTGGGCAGCTGTTGTTGTTGCCTCAGTTGTTGTGGGAGCAGGTGTCGTTGTTGCTGGCGCAGTTGTCGTTGTTTCCTCAGTTGTTGTCTGGGCAGGTGTTGTTGCTTCAGTTGTTGTCTGGGCAGCTGTTGTTGTTGCCTCAGTTGTTGGTGAACGTGTCGTTGTTGCCTCAGTTGTTGGAGCAGCTGTCGTTGCTTCAGGTGTTGTCTCGGCAGTTGTCGTTGTTGCTTCAGTTGTTGTCTGGGCAGGTGTCGTTGCTTCAGTTGTTGTCTCAGCAACTGTCGTTGTTGCTTCAGTTGTTGGAGCAGGTGTCATTTTTTCTGGCGCAGGTGTCGTTGTTGCTTCAGTTGTTGTCTGGACAGGTGTCGTTGCTTCAGTTGTTGTTGGCACAGTTGTCGTTGTTGCCTCAGTTGTTGGAGCACTTGTCGTTGCTTCAGTTGTTGTCTGGGCAGCTGTTGTTGTTGCCTCAGTTGTTGGAGCAGGTGTCGTTGTTGCCTCAGTTGTTGTCAAGGAAGGTGTTGTTGTTGCCTCAGTTTTTGGAGCAGTTGTCGTTGCTTCAGTTGTTGCCTGGGCAGCTGTTGTTGTTACTTCAGTTGTTGGAGCAGGTGTCGTTGTTACCTCAGGTGTTGGTGGGGTTGTCGTTGTTGCCTCAGTTGTTGGCACAGGTGTCGTTGTTGCCTCAGTTGTTGTCAAGGAAGGTGTTGTTGTTGCCTCAGTTGTTGGAGCAGGTGTCGTTTCTTCAGTTGTTGTCTGGGCAGCTGTTGTTGTTACTTCAGTTGTTGGAGCAGGTGTCGTTGTTGCCTCAGTTGTTGGAGCAGTTGTCGTTGCTTCAGTTGTTGTCTGGGCAGCTGTTGTTGTTGCCTCAGTTGTTGGAGCAGGTGTCGTTGTTGCCTCAGTTGTTGTCAAGGAAGGTGTTGTTGTTGCCTCAGTTGTTGGAGAAGGCGTCGTTGTTGCCTCAGTTGTTGGAGCAGCTGTCGTTGCTTCAGGTGTTGTCTCGGCAGTTGTCGTTGTTGCTTCAGTTGTTGTCTGGGCAGGTGTCGTTGCTTCAGTTGTTATCTCAGCAACTGTCGTTGTTGCTTCAGTTGTTGTGGGAGCAGGTGTCGTTGTTTCTGGCGCAGGTGTCGTTGTTGCTTCAGTTGTTGTCGGGACAGGTGTCATTGCTTCAGTTGTTGTTGGCACAGTTGTCGTTGTTGCCTCAGTTGTTGGAGCAGTTGTCGTTGCTTCAGTTGTTGTCTGGGCAGCTGTTGTTGTTGCCTCAGGTGTTGGTAGAGGTGTCGTTGTTGCTTCAGTTGTTGTCTCAGCAACTGTCGTTGCTTCAGTTGTTGTGGGAGCGGGTGTCGTTTCTGGCGCAGTTGTCGTTGTTGCTTCAAATGTTGTCTGGGCAGGTGTCGTTGCTTCAGTTGTTGTCTCAGCAACTGTCGTTGTTGCTTCAATTGTTGTGGGAGCAGGTGTCGTTGTTTCTGACGCAGTTGTCGTTGTTGCTTCAGTTGTTGTGTGGGCAGGTGTCGTTGTTTCAGTTGTTGTTGGCGCAGTTGTCGTTGTTGCCTCAGTTGTTGGAGCAGTTGTCGTTGCTTCAGTTGTTGTCTGGGCAGCTGTTGTTGTTACTTCAGTTGTTGGAGCAGGTGTCGTTGTTGCCTCAGTTTTTGGAGCAGTTGTTGCTTCAGTTGTTGTCTGGGCAGATGTTGTTGTTGCCTCAGGTGTTGGTGGAGGTGTCGTTGTTGCTTCAGTTGTTGTCTGGGCAGGTGTCGTTGCTTCAGTTGTTGTTGGCGCAGTTGTCGTTGTTGCCTCAGTTGTTGGAGCAGTTGTCGTTGCTTCAGTTGTTGTCTGGGCAGCTGTTGTTGTTGCCTCAGTTGTTGGAGCAGGTGTCGTTGTTGCCTCAGTTGTTGTCAAGGAAGGTGTTGTTGTTGCCTCAGTTGTTGGAGAAGGCGTCGTTGTTGCCTCATTTGTTGGAGCAGCTGTCGTTGCTTCAGGTGTTGTCTCGGCAGTTGTCGTTGTTGCTTCAGTTGTTGTCTGGGCAGGTGTCGTTGCTTCAGTTGTTGTCTCAGCAACTGTCGTTGTTGCTTCAGTTGTTGTGGGAGCAGGTGTCGTTGTTTCTGGCGCAGGTGTCGTTGTTGCTTCAGTTGTTGTCGGGACAGGTGTCATTGCTTCAGTTTTTGTTGGCACAGTTGTCGTTGTTGCCTCAGTTGTTGGAGCAGTTGTCGTTGCTTCAGTTGTTGTCTGGGCAGCTGTTGTTGTTGCCTCAGGTGTTGGTAGAGGTGTCGTTGTTGCTTCAGTTGTTGTCTCAGCAACTGTCGTTGCTTCAGTTGTTGTGGGAGCGGGTGTTGTTTCTGGCGCAGTTGTCGTTGTTGCTTCAAATGTTGTCTGGGCAGGTGTCGTTGCTTCAGTTGTTGTCTCAGCAACTGTCGTTGTTGCTTCAATTGTTGTGGGAGCAGGTGTCGTTGTTTCTGACGCAGTTGTCGTTGTTGCTTCAGTTGTTGTGTGGGCAGGTGTCGTTGCTTCAGTTGTTGTTGGCGCAGTTGTCGTTGTTGCCTCAGTTGTTGGAGCAGTTGTCGTTGCTTCAGTTGTTGTCTGGGCAGCTGTTGTTGTTACTTCAGTTGTTGGAGCAGGTGTCGTTTCTGGCGCAGGTGTCGTTGTTGCTTCAGTTGTTGTCTGGACAGGTGTTGTTGCTTCAGTTGTTGTTGGCACAGTTGTCGTTGTTGCCTCAGTTGTTGGAGAAGTTGTCGTTGCTTCAGTTGTTGTCTGGGCAGCTGTTGTTGTTGCCTCAGTTGTTGTGGGAGCAGGTGTCGTTGTTGCTGGCGCAGTTGTCGTTGTTTCCTCAGTTGTTGTCTGGGCAGGTGTCGTTGCTTCAGTTGTTGTCTCAGCACCTGTCGTTGTTGCTTCAGTTGTTGTCTGAGCAGCTGTTGTTGTTTCCTCAGTTGTTGGAGCAGGTGTCGTTGTTGCCTCAGTTGTTGTCAAGGAAGGTGTTGTTGTTACCTCAGTTGTTGGAGCAGGTGTCGTTGTTGCCTCAGTTGTTGGAGCAGCTGTCGTTGCTTCAGGTGTTGTCTCGGCAGTTGTGGTTGTTGCTTCAGTTGTTGTCTGGGCAGGTGTCGTTGCTTCAGTTGTTGTCTCAGCAACTGTCATTGTGGCTTCAGTTGTTGTCTCAGCAAGTATCGTTGTTTCTGGCGCAGGTGTCGTTGTTGCTTCAGTTGTTGTCTGGACAGGTGTTGTTAGTTCAGTTGTTGTCTGGAGAGCTGTTGTTGTTGCCTCAGTTGTTGGAGCAGTTGTCGTTGCTTCAGTTGTTGTCTGCTCAGCTGTTGTTGTTGCCTCAGTTGTTGTGGGAGCAGGTGTCGTTGTTGCTGGCGCAGTTGTCGTTGTTTCCTCAGTTGTTTTCTGGGCAGGTGTTGTTGCTTCAGTTGTTGTCTGGGCAGCTGTTGTTGTTGCCTCAGTTGTTGGAGCAGTTGTTGTTGCTTCAGTTGTTGTCTGGTCAGCTGTTGTTGTTGCCTCAGTTGTTGTGGGAGCAGGTGTCGTTGTTGCTGGCACAGTTGTCGTTGTTGCCTCATTTGTTGTCTGGGCAGGTGTCGTTGCTTCAGTTGTTGTCTCAGCAACTGTCGTTGTTTCTTCAGGTGTTGTGGGAGCAGGTGTCGTTGTTTCTGGCGCAGTTGTCGTTGTTGCTTCAGTTGTTGTCTGGGCAGGTGTCATTGCTTCTGTTGTTGTCTGGGCAGGTGTCGTTGTTGCCTCAGTTGTTGGAGCAGTTGTCGTTGCTTCACTTTTTTTCTGGGCAGCTGTTGTTGTTGCCTCAGTTGTTGAAGCAGGTGTCGTTGTTGCCTCAGTTGTTGTCAAGGAAGGTGTTGTTGTTGCCTCAGTTGTTGGAGCAGGTGTCGTTGTTGCCTCAGTTGTTGGAGCAGCTGTCGTTGCTTCATGTGTTGTCTCGGCAGTTGTCGTTGTTGATTCAGTTGTTGTGGGAGCAGGTGTCGTTGTTTCTGACGCAGGTGTCGTTGTTGCTTCAGTTGTTGTCTGGACAGGTGTTGTTGCTTCAGTTGTTGTTGGCACAGTTGTCGTTGTTGCCTCAGTTGTTGGAGCAGTTGTCGTTGTTTCAGTTGTTGTCTGGGCAGCTGTCGTTGTTTCCTCAGTTGTGGTCTGGGCAGGTGTCGTTGCTTCAGTTGTTGTCTCAGCAACTGTCGTTGTTGCTTCAGTTGTTGTCTGGGCAGCTGTTGTTGTTGCCTCAGTTGTTGGAGCAGGTGTCGTTGTTGCCTCAGTTGTTGTCAAGGAAAGTGTTGATGTTGCCTCAGTTGTTGGAGCAGGTGTCGTTGTTGCCTCAGTTGTTGGAGCAGGTGTCGTTGTTGCCTCAGTTGTTGTCAAGGAAAGTGTTGATGTTGCCTCAGTTGTTGGAGCAGGTGTCGTTGTTGCCTCAGTTGTTGGAGCAGCTGTCGTTGCTTCAGGTGTTGTCTCAGCAGGTGTCGTTGTTGCTTCAGTTGTTGTCTGGGCAGGTGTCGTTGCTTCAGTTGTTGTTGGCGCAGTTGTCGTTGTTGCCTCAGTTGTTGTCAAGGAAGGTGTTGTTGTTGCCTCAGTTGTTGGAGCAGGTGTCGTTGTTTCCTCAGTTGTTGGAGCAGTTGTCGTTGCTTCAGTTGTTGTCTGGGCAGCTGTTGTTGTTACTTCAGTTGTTGGAGCAGGTGTCGTTGTTGCCTCAGTTGTTGTGGGAGCAGGTGTCATTGTTGCTGGCGCAGTTGTCGTTGTTTCCTCAGTTGTGGTCTGGGCAGGTGTCGTTGCTTCTGTTGTTGTCTCAGCAACTGTCGTTATTGCTTCAGTTGTTGTCTGGGCAGCTGTTGTTGTTGCCTCAGTTGTTGGAGCAGGTGTCGTTGTTGCCTCAGTTGTTGTCAAGGAAAGTGTTGATGTTGCCTCAGTTGTTGGAGCAGGTGTCGTTGTTGCCTCAGTTGTTGGAGCAGCTGTCGTTGCTTCAGGTGTTGTCTCAGCAGTTGTCGTTGTTGCTTCAGTTGTTTTCTGGGCAGTTGTCGTTGCTTTAGTTGTTGTCTCAGCAACTGTCGTTGTTGCTTCAGTTGTTGTGGGAGCAGGTATCGTTGTTTCTGGTGCAGGTGTCGTTGTTGCTTCAGTTGTTGTCTGGACAGGTGTCGTTTCTTCAGTTGTTGTTGGCACAGTTGTCGTTGTTGCCTCACTTGTTAGAGCAGTTGTCGTTGCTTCAGTTGTTGTCTGGGCAGCTGTTGTTGTTGCCTCAGTTGTTGTGGGAGCAGGTAACGTTGTTGCTGGCACAGTTGTCGTTGTTGCCTCAGTTGTTGTCTGGGCAGGTGTCGTTGCTTCAGTTGTTGTCTCAGCAACTGTCGTTGTGGCTTCAGTTGTTGTGGGAGCAGGTGTCGTTGTTTCTGGCGCAGTTGTCGTTGTTGCCTCAGTTTTTGATGCAGTTGTCGTTTCTTCAGTTGTTGTCTGGGCAGCTGTTGTTGTTGCCTCAGTTGTTGGTGAAGGTGTCGTTGTTGCCTCAGTTGTTGTCTGGGCAGGTGTCGTTGCTTCAGTTGTTGTTGGCGCAGTTGTCGTTGTTGCCTCAGTTGTTGGAGCAGTTGTCGTTTCTTCAGTTGTTGTCTGGGCAGCTGTTGTTGTTGCCTCAGTTGTTGGAGCAGGTGTCGTTGTTGCCTCAGTTGTTGTCAAGGAAGGTGTTGTTGTTGCCTCAGTTGTTGGAGCAGTTGTCGTTGTTACCTCAGGTGTTTGTGGAGGTGTCGTTGTTGCCTCAGTTGTTGGCACAGGTGTCGTTGTTGCCTCAGTTGTTGGCACAGGTGTCGTTGTTGCCTCAGTTGTTGTCAAGGAAGTTGTTGTTGTTGCCTCAGTTGTTGGAGCAGGTGTCGTTGTTTCCTCAGTTGTTGGAGCAGTTGTCGTTGCTTCAGTTGTTGTCTGGGCAGCTGTTGTTGTTACTTCAGTTGTTGGAGCAGGTGTCGTTGTTGCCTCAGTTGTTGGAGCAGTTGTCGTTGCTTCAATTGTTGTCTGGGCAGCTGTTATTGTTGCCTCAGTTGTTGGAGCAGGTGTCGTTGTTGCCTCAGTTGTTGGAGCAGCTGTCGTTGCTTCAGTTGTTGTGGGAGCAGGTGTCGTTTCTGGCGCAGGTGTCGTTGTTGCTTCAGTTGTTGTCTGGACAGGTGTTGTTGCTTCAGTTGTTGTTGGCACAGTTGTCGTTGTTGCCTCAGTTGTTGGAGCAGTTGTCGTTGTTTCAGTTGTTGTCTGGGCAGCTGTTATTGTTGCCTCAGTTGTTGGAGCAGGTGTCGTTGTTGCCTCAGTTGTTGGAGCAGCTGTCGTTGCTTCAGTTGTTGTGGGAGCAGGTGTCGTTGTTTCTGACGCAGGTGTCGTTGTTGCTTCAGTTGTTGTCTGGACAGGTGTTGTTGCTTCAGTTGTTGTTGGCACAGTTGTCGTTGTTGCCTCAGTTGTTGGAGCAGTTGTCGTTGTTTCAGTTGTTGTCTGGGCAGCTGTTGTTGTTGCCTCAGTTGTTGTGGGAGCAGGTGTCGTTGTTGCTGGCGCAGTTGTCGTTGTTTCCTCAGTTGTTGTCTGGGCAGGTGTCGTTGCTTCAGTTGTTGTCTCAGCAACTGTCGTTGTTGCTTTAGTTGTTGTCTGGGCAGCTGTTGTTGTTGCCTCAGTTGTTGGAGCAGGTGTCGTTGTTGCCTCAGTTGTTGGAGCAGCTGTCGTTGCTTCAGGTGTTGTCTCAGCAGTTGTCGTTGTTGCTTCAGTTGTTGTCTGGGCAGTTGTCGTTGCTTCAGTTGTTGTCTCGGCAACTGTCGTTGTTGCTTCAGTTGTTGTGGGAGCAGGTATCGTTGTTTCTGGTGCAGGTGTCGTTGTTGCTTCAGTTGTTGTCTGGACAGGTGTCGTTGCTTCAGTTGTTGTCTGGGCAGCTGTTGTTGTTGCCTCAGTTTTTGATGCAGTTGTCGTTGCTTCAGTTGTTGTCTGGGCAGCTGTTGTTGTTGCCTCAGTTGTTGGTAAAGGTGTCGTTGTTGCCTCAGTTGTTGTCTGGGCAGGTGTCGTTGCTTCAGTTGTTGTTGGCGCAGTTGTCGTTGTTGCCTCAGTTGTTGTCAAGGAAGGTGTTGTTGTTGCCTCAGTTGTTGGAGCAGTTGTCGTTGTTACCTCAGGTGTTTCTGGAGGTGTCGTTGTTGCCTCAGTTGTTGGCACAGGTGTCGTTGTTGCCTCAGTTGTTGGCACAGGTGTCGTTGTTGCCTCAGTTGTTGTCAAGGAAGGTGTTGTTGTTTCCTCAGTTGTTGGAGCAGGTGTCGTTGTTTCCTCAGTTGTTGGAGCAGTTGTCGTTGCTTCAGTTGTTGTCTGGGCAGCTGTTGTTGTTACTTCAGTTGTTGGAGCAGGTGTCGTTGTTGCCTCAGTTGTTGGAGCAGTTGTCGTTGCTTCAATTGTTGTCTGGGCAGCTGTTGTTGTTGCCTCAGTTGTTGGAGCAGGTGTCGTTGTTGCCTCAGTTGTTGGAGCAGCTGTCGTTTCTTCAGGTGTTGTCTCGGCATTTGTCGTTGTTGCTTCAGTTGTTGTCTGGGCAGGTGTCGTTACTTCAGTTGTTGTCTCAGCAACTGTCGTTGTTGCTTCAGTTGTTGTGGGAGCAGGTGTCGTTGTTTCTGGCGCAGGTGTCGTTGTTGCTTCAGTTGTTGTCTGGACAGGTGTCGTTGCTTTAGTTGTTGTCTTGGCAGCTGTTGTTGTTGCTTCAGTTGCTGTCTGGGCAGTTGTTGTTGTTGTCTCAGTTGTTGTTGGCGCAGTTGTTGTTGTCTTAGTTGTTGGCGCAGTTGTCGTAGTTGCCTCAGTTGTTGGAGCAGGTGTAGTTGTTGTTGTTGTTGGACCACGTGTTGTTTTTCTAGTAGTTGTTGGAGCACGTGTTGTTTTTCTAGTAGTTGTTGGAGCACGTGTTGTTTTTCTAGTAGTTGTTGGAGCACGTGTTGTTTTTCTAGTAGTTGTTGGAGCACGTGTTGTTTTTCTAGTAGTTGTTGGAGCACGTGTTGTTTTTCTAGTAGTTGTTGGAGCACGCGTCGTTTGTTTTGCAGTTGTCGGAGCAGGTGTTGTTGTTTTGGACACTGTTGTTGCTGCAGTTGTTTTTGGAGCAGGTGTCGTTTTTGATGATGTTGTTGCTGCAGTTGTTGTTGTTGCAGGTGTCGTTTTTGATGATGTTGTTGTTGGAGCAGGTGTTGTTGTTTTGGACACTGTTGTTGCTGCAGTTGTTGTTGTTGCAGGTGTCGTTTTTGATGATGTTGTTGCTGCAGTTGTTGTTGTTGGAGCAGGTGTTGTTGTTTTGGACACTGTTGTTGCTGCAGTTGTTGTTGTTGGAGCAGGTGTCTTTGTTGAAGTAGCAGGTGTCTGGGTTGACACAGTCATTGATGTCGAAGCCGGTATTGTTCTTGCAGTTGTTGTCGGAGCAGGTACCGTTATTGCTGCCATAGCAGGTGCCGTTGTTGCTGCTGTTGTTGCACAAGTGCACAATAAACATTTTATCACAGCACATTGTACCATCTAACCTAGCCAAGTGAAGTGGTTCCTTGTCAAAAACGTTTTTTTAAACTATAATGTTGAATAATATTGAAATTCTTCACTTTTAAATTTATGATTTGCTTCCCCCTAAATGTACCACTTTTGTTTTCCTTGGATTATTATCACTCTTACCTAGCCCCCTGCAGTTGCACCTTTATCTCTCAATCATATTACAAATAATAGAAGAGTCCAGTAGATTAAATAGAGAAATACAACACTGTAAAGTTACTTAAAAATGCACTCAGTACACTCCAAACAAGATTTGGACGTTGAGAGGGACGTGCACAAACTTTTTGTGGGAGAAGGGTTCAAGTGAAAAAAAGTGCACTCAATTATTTATAAAAAAAAGTTTTTTTTTAACAAAATGTTACATACAGGTATATTAAGACAATTCCCCTCACGCAGTTTCATACTCAACAGATTTCTACAGAATTTACAGTTCACACAGAGACCATGGTCTCCTTTAGCATTCCTGAGCACACACACATATGCACACACAATAATTGATGGTGACCGGGACTTTGTTTCACTATTAAGGGAGAGCTGTCTGTATCATGTAAAGATCTATCAGCATACACCAAACTAATAAAAAGGATAGTTATCAGATAAGGAGCATACGATACAAATCATGAATTTACTGTTTAAGGCAGGACATTCTTTTCTGGTAGTAGTGTCATGATCTGGCTGTGCCACCTCCATTGTGTGTGTGTGTGTGTGTGTGTGTGTGTGTGTGTGTGTGTGTGTGTGTGTGTGTGGTAGGGCGCTCCAGCAAGCTTCTGCAGCGTTCCACACCTGAAGCTCATTCCTTTTATCAACCTCTTCAATAAAGCTCTGGTTTAACTTCCAGTCAGCACCAGATCTTCATTTAACCCACAGTGGTAATCAGCAGTACCAATCTATTTTCTATATTATACAAATTTTTGACTGTACTGACTGCCTGTGTTTTTTGCTTGTACTCAGATTGTGAAGACGCTGCTTGCCAGTACTGTGTTTTGGAGGCTAGCCCTCTCTCCGCCGACAGCCCACCAAATCCACTTTTGCATTCCTCTGGTTCAACTTCAGCCCATGTACTGAGCGATTGAGAGATGAGAGACAGACGCTCTAACGAGGAGGCTAAAACCCATGGGTGCTAATGTCAGTTGCTAGCGCATCTCTTATGGTGTCAGGGAGTGAGGTTTACTCACTGCAAAGCCTAGCTGGCGATCATTACACCCACACCTTTTCTAATATTCTGCAGAAAGAGGGAACAGGTTTAAAATCGTTCAGCTTACCCATTAGAATTAGGACAACTGATGTGATCCATCTGATGCCCATCTTGTCTCCACTTGAATCTATAAAATCAAACAAAACAGTAACTTACTCAGAAAAAGAAAGAGCATGTGATAACTTTTTGCACTACAGTTGCTAGCTAGTATAACCATTGCTTTTACTACAATGTTAATGTTGGCATTTCTATAGGAATATGTTAAGTGGATAATATTTACAACAATCAAACATTTGTATGATTTTTTTTGTTCTCTGTATCTCTGTCAATTTTGTATTATAAATGAAACATCCCTTATTTAAAAGAAAATTTAATTTCTACCAGTATACAACTCTAAGTGCAAATAACTGAATTGATCATCATGAGTATTTTTATCCTTTATAACTCAGTGTCAAAAAACGTACAAAGGCATGGGGTTTGATGTAAATAACAACTACAATACAGAATGCGTTCCCCTCATAATTATCCTGGCACCAAACATATTTTATACTTTTAAACAGCGTTGATAAAATGCTACTTTTACTCCTTTGAAATGCATCTATGTTTTATTACATTGTATAGCAAGTGTGCTGAGTGAGAAAACTAATCTTTAACAAAGCTAAACACTCATATCACATCTTGATATTTCATAAATTATTATACTTTTGTTTATCTGAATTTAATAATAGGATGTTGGTTGGTTTGTACCTAAACCAGTGCTTTATTCCACCAAGCTATAAAAACAAAGGCGGATGTGCCATAATAATAGAGATGGGAAAAAACTTAAGTAGTGCTTGTAATTGGGGAATAAACTACAATATCAGAGAAACTCTATGATAAAACTATCATAAAAAGAAACTGTTAAAGTGAGATTATATAAAAATACATTATTTTTACATATCTAATATTTTGAAAAAATGCTAAGGACTTCATGTGGCAATCACTTATTATCACTTTAGATATGTGGTAATGTGCATGAATTTACAGAGAAATAGAAAGGCATACATACAATATACAATATACAATGAATACATGTAAAAAAGAAAAATGTGTATATATAAAACTGTACATACCCAAAATGAAAAGTTATAATATCCCTCTCTCTATCTGCATCAGTTGTTTGTTTGTTTTAAAGCTATGCTGGTGTCTTCCACTTCTGTTTAGTTCATAGGTGATATTGTAAAGCTTTCACCTGATGTGACAGTCAACATCTGTTGAGGCCTTTATATTGGAATGGAGGCTAACCATGTGACTCATACACAACAATTACTTCAGAAATGTTGTGGCATAGCCAAAAACAAACACAAATCACCAGATAAAAAAATTCTAATCTATAGTCAGGTTATTGTTTTTGGCTTCGAATTATTGCACACGCCCTTCTTTTGTCCTTTCAAAGAAGGAACTACTGCATTCCACCTAAGTGGAATGTTGAAAGAAGTTTTACCAGCGTGACAAGTTATGACAATGAAATAAATAGTTAGATAGAGTGAGGACTGGTGCTGAGGGAAAGTTTTCCTTCAGCTGCTGGAGACTACTGAAACTTGGCATGAGGGAGGTTAAGGCATGCAAATGTGTGGCAAATGCACTGAAGTTCCTGAGTAAAATTCTGAAAAAGTTTTCAAACCCCAGAAATCATTTAACCAATTTACAACTGGTGGACCACTCTGCCACAGTTCTGTGTTAATCTGTCATTAGAATGTGGTCAGCGGATTAAAGAAAACCCAGGGAAAAGACACTAGATTCATGAAACACATTTGGACACGAGTTTCCTAAGGGTTGGCGGAGTCCAAACCCAGTACAGTGCAGATGTGTGTTTCAGTGAACTAACATTGTCATCGTTATCATCTCTAGTTCCTAAGTCTTATCATTTCAAGGGTTAACTTTCAATTTAACAAATATCTCCGTTCCTTTGTATAGTTTTTTTTGCTCCAAAAAAACACTGTTCCTGGGGCACTTGTAATAGTTACAGTAGCTACCCAGAGAGATTGAAGAGAAGTATGATTTATTCCCTTTTCAAAACCTAAAACAAATCCAGAAAAATGTAGGCTGTGGATTGTTCACAATGTAATGTTGTAATGATGTAGTTTGCTTTTTAATTATTGCAATAGTGAATAGAGACCTACTGAGCTTTACAGGAACAGTGTTTATTCTTAATATCATTGTCCTTTGTCTCAGTCGTCAGGTGATGCAGTGGTTCACTTTTACTCTGTGATCGATAGGCTTCAGCTTCTGTTTTTATTTTTTTCATGTCAATTTGACAGCCTGAATTAAACCTTCATATGCATAACACAAACCTTTCTGTCTCCTTTCTGAGAACATTTTTTTCATTTTTCCAAATCTTAGGCAATATTTCTCCAGGGAATGCAGTTATAGGCAGTGGCAGCGACGTGATAAATCTGACAGGTCCGACACTTTGTCAGACTTTGCAACAGTAACTAAGTGGGGCGTGGCTTAGCAAAGGGTCAGTTGCATAAAAAATATGACATGGTGGGCTATTAGCTAGGTGACATCAGATGGCTCATTTTAAGTTAATGGAATGTGTCTTAAAGAAGCTAGATAGCTAAATACTACAGTGTCTCCATTCCATGTGATGCACTGGACGCGCGCAGCTGGGAGTGATGCAGGCAGATGAGACGTTCAACTAATGTCAAGGTTAGGAAATGGTATGGTCCTTTTTAGGGGTATCTGAAATCGTATTGCAAGATTCTTGCATATAAGGCCTGAATATGGGAAATATATTGTAATAATTACAAGACCCCCCTGAACTGTTGTTTTTGCCACTTTTAGGGGGGTTCAAGCCTTACTTAGGGGGGTCAGATAAAGGATAATGTGCCATGTCACAAAGCTCAAATCTTCTCAAACTGCTTTCTTGAACATGACCGTGAGTTCACTGCACTCCAATGGCCTCCACAGTCACCAGATCTCAATCCAATAGAGCACCTTTGGGATGTGGTGGAACCAGAGATTCGTATTATGGATGCACTGTCAACAAATCTGCAGCAACTGCGTGATGCTATCATGCAAAGAAAGACCAATCTTTTCAACACCTTGTTTAAAGTATGCCACAAAGAATTAAGTCAGTTCTGAAGGCAAAATAGGATCCAACTAGTGAGGTGTACCTAACAAAGTGGCCTGTGAGTGTATGTTCTTTTTGCACAGCATCTCTCTCAGGAGCAAGGCTAACCTCTGGGAGGGGACATACCGCACTCTAAGAAACAACCTATATAATTTACTTAATAAGCATGAGGTAAGAATTTGCACCATATTTGTTTGGGTATATATAATACCACATGTTATGAGTGCTGGGTACCTAAATGTAATAACTATGACATACTAAAAAATAAGGTAAAGTCTACCTAACATTTTTTTAATACATTATACAACTGATTACTTATTTTAAAAAGTGTAATATTAACACTTCATTGTAAATATTTTGCTGATTTTTTAAAAATATATATAATATAATTTGTTTTACGATATAACTAACCAAATATTACTTATTTAGGGAATGTCAGCTTTACTTTAAAAATGTCACAAAAGGGACTCTGATGATGCAGTGCAAGTCCCTTCTTATCCACACAGCCTATTAAGGTGGCTACTAACAATGTGGTGACATGAGTTCAGAATCAGAATCAGCTTTATCACTTCATCACTTTGAGTAGATTTCATTCATGCAATGAGAACTGTTACCCATACCCTGTTTACCCATGAATATAGATTTCCCTTCCTGGCTAATTTAATTTCAGTAAAATTTTATCATTTGTTTGGGTTGTATACCAACCTCCAAAATCATTTTTTACAGTGCAGGAAGTCTTTTCCACAATCATGTTTGATGAGGAGGCAGAGAGTTGGTCCAGGTTTTGTTAAACACCTTCTTATGATGTGGATAACAAGAGGGAATATTGGACAGCTCTGGACACTCAGAGCCAGCTGGTACTGCAGAGGCATGAGAATCCAAACCACCAGAAGGCCCCGACACTTCAGAAGGAGCAGGATCCACAAAACCAGGAAACTTGATAGCAAAAGCAGATGAACAGCATGTTACAGCACACTCTTCACCGATTTAATAACTTCACCAGTGGACCTGTTGTGTGGATAATGGATTTTGGAGTGGCCTTTTATTGTGGCCAGCCTAAGGCACACCTGTGCAATACCCATGCTGTCTGATGAAGAAGTGCTCATTAACACAGATTTTGACAGATATATAGAGAAACACTGTTCCCCTCGCTTAGGCCACGCCACCTGAGCTACAGTCCGCAGCCAGGCCTTTCTCAAACAGTAGCTGTAAAAAATGATCTGCAGGCTGCTTGCTCTCATTGCCTGGAAGTGGATATAGAGAATACGTCCTCCACCATTAAAGTCCCACATACTGCTAAACACTAAAATAAGGTGGAAAATGAAGTAGAATTAAAATGATTAAATATAGAAATACAAATACGATATACACCACTGTCTTGCTAAAGTTAACAATTGCATTTCTGAATCTCAGTTGGCTCAAAGCCCAGGAATTGCTCTACCACAGCGTCAGCTGCTGTTAACAAACCAGAATATGGACATCAGATGATCCAAATGTGACAGGTCTGGGGTGAGTCAGCAACTATTAATACATATTTGGCATACTGAATCTCATCTGCTATTGTTTGATGAGTTTCTTTGATGACACACTTACTGATATGTTTAGTAAAGTATGTGTGACATTGTAATAGCAATTGTAGGATACCAAGGAAATTACCATTACCAAAGCGTTCATCATCTCCCCTAAAAGCAAGTCCTCTTTCAACCAAGAACTTGATCCCTGCTACAACTCTTTTCAAAATGTCTCTCCAATCAAGTCGCTACATAAGATCTGCATCTATAGCACTGCCCTTTGTCCACTGTCGCAATGCAAGCATACATGATCTGTGTTCTGCACTACTTTCATGTTCCTTTAATCTTTCTGTGCTTCCATTCACTAAATCCATGACTAAAGCCACCAAGCTTTCTTGAGAACAGGTTGCATGCAAAACCGGACACACAACCTGGTGAGGGTGAGTACAGTAGTCAATGTCTAGAAATCTTCTGCCCGTTTGGCCATACACAGTTTAGATGTTTATCGTTGAGACCTCTAGTCTTTCCACCAAGTGCTTTATCTTGGACTGAAGCTGGGTTTTGGAAGGGGAAAGCTCCTCTTTCAATAAGCACTGGCTAAACAATGTCACTGGAAGTGCAGTAATGCAGGGTCAGAGACCTCACAGCTCCAGGAATGGATGAATAGATTGGTTGCTGATTTGATTCTTGAGAACTCTCTAACTGCTCCTGAGGCAGAAATGATTAAATGATTCTTGTATACCATTAGCTCGCTTCGCTTTCAAAAGATCTAGATCAAAAGGCTCTAGGGCAGTGACATTACTGGAAACTAAACTAGTTCTAGTTTCTATTTCACAGCCGACAGTGCTGCTGTCATCATTACAACTATCAGGGTTTTTATCTAGGGTTTTTGAAAGAAGTTGTCAATAAGTGGAACTGCAGGCTGTTATAAAACACCCGAACAGTTTGTAACCTCACATAAAAATGAACCACAGACCTGCTTTCTCTGCAGCTTGGAACAGACACTATTCTGCTTCCTTTATAAAGTAATCAGCACAGGTTTTCTGCATGACCTGGAAACATCACTGCTGGAGGCATCTGAAAACTACATATAGACCCTTTAAAGATTAGACAATTCTACATAAGTTATAAACAACAATATTGTTTGATAAATACTAAACAGTGTGCTAATGTGTGCATTTGGCACACTTGTTCATATGGGCTAGCTAATAAGCTCTCAATGAGGTTTTTATTCCCAGCCACGGCATCTTATGTTTTTAACTTCTAGTAGTTTTGAACTTATAGCACTAATGCCTTTTTCCATTACCAGTACCAGCTCAACTCGCCTAGATTAGACTCTACTCGACTCGGTTTTGGTCCGCCGTTGTCACAAACATCTTTAAACATCTCACTTAGGTGGAATACACCAGTAGTTTCTTTCACAGGACAATAAAGGGTGTCTGCCATAATACTGAGCCAAAAAACGTTATGACTTTAAATTAGAAATTCTCTATCCTTTGATTTAGTTTTATTTTGCCATGTCACATTTCTGAAGTATTTATAGTGTCAGTCACATCATTACTTTATTCCATTCCAGTATAAAGGCCTTAATAGATGTTTACTGTCACATGTTGACTGTCACCTTTACAACATCATATATGAACTAGACAGAACTGAAAAACTCTATTTTAAAACTTTTTCTTTTTGGTCTTTTCATTTTGGTTAAGTACATTTTTAAGATTAAACTTACTTACATGTATCCATTTTCTATTATTATATTATTGCATTTCTGTTATTTATAAGTTATTTGTCATTCTTGCATATACCTAGAACATAGGTGCACTTCAAAGGAGTAAAAGTTGCATTTTATCAACATTGTTGATAGAATAGTATATAGTAGTATATGTATAAAATATATATGGTATCACGATAATTATGAGGGGGACATATACTATTGTAGTTGTTATTTGCATGAGTTTGTATGTTTTTGTAAATTGATTGGTTATAGTAGCTAGCTACTGTAGTGCAAAAGGTCATCTCCAATGATCTTTCTTTTTGCGAGTAAGTCACTGTATCGTTTGGGTAGCAGATTCATCATATCAATTGTCCTGTTTCTAATTGGTAAGCTGAGTGATATTAAACCTGTTCCTTCTTGTATCACACTTACATCATGATCATTTAATAAAGACAAAAGGTAAACAGTATTTGGTCATCGTTTTGAATGTAGACTTTTTATCAAGTAAGTTTGCATTACATTGGATCTTTGATAAGGTTAGTTGCACTAGTGACTGACCAGAGGCCTGTACTGTAAAGCGGATTTAACCTAGTCAGATTTAACTCAGTGTCATCAAGGTAAATCAAGGGTTGACAAACATTGACTGTCGTCATTGGTGTTAAACAGTCTCACGACGTTGAATAAGATGCCGTTTTGTTGTTTCAGTGTCAACTCCAATTGAGTTGACGCTGTGTGTGTTAGGTAACACAGACATGCTCCAAATCTTCCTCAGAAGAGTGCACGATGAGAATGTCAGAGTATCAGGAGTGTAAAGAAATGTTAATGGCCAGGCGTGTGCACACAGAGCATCTTTTATCAAAAGTGCCCTTTTTTCTGTGGTGCTTTTAAAAATATATGTATATTCCTGTTTGCGCACATCTTCACTATTACATCTATTTATTGAATAACAAAATCAAAATATCAGTTTAGGAGATGAGACTTTGTTGAGTTTCGAAGCCCTCTCCTTCCTCTCTCTATCCCTCCCTCAGTGTTTCAGCGCAGCAGTATCGTCGGCACATCAGATATGCAGACGTACCGACAAGCACACATCAGCCACTCCCAGCTCCTTTGCCTTTTCGGTTTTTCTTGGCTTGTGTGGAGGTGAGTGGGGATGAACAAAAGACTATGCTTCCACAGCCTCAAGATTATAGCTAATTAGACAAAAGCCAAAAGACCGGTTGGTGTGGTTGTGACACGTTTTGCTTCAGCAACTATAACTTGTTGATTTTTTTAGCTAGAGTTCTCAAACTTCAATACCAAGTACCCACATTTATTTACTACAAATGGCACCAATGCAATGCTCTACAAGAATATAACAGACATACTGAGTACATAGTTAATAATACATGCGGTTCCTTTGCTACAACCAAGCGAGAAGCTTCCGGTCAGCAATCTGATGGAGCACGGAAGTCCCCCATTATATGGAACGGCCAGCAAGACTGTTCAGTGTGGTGAGTTATTAATCTGTAACAAAAGTATCTTTCATCCATGAAGTTATAACTGAGCTCTGTCTCTACATCACAGTACTTTATGTCCACTGATTGCCCGGAGGGTAACTAGTGTTTGGAACAGAGAGGAGCGGTATGCGCTGCAGCTCACTGTTTTTTCACAGGTGTTTTTAAGGGCATGTCGGACTAGCGTTGTATGAGACGCATTTTGCTTTCATTCCTGTGACGTCACAGGGCTACAA